>CAMZMU010000112.1:31088319-31552760 GCA_947311845.1 Poa pratensis
TCCAAACTGAGAGTATGTATGCCTGTGGTTGCATGTAGAAGCTCACTTAATTTAGTTCCATTTTTAGCACATACTGCACCACATGAGAGTTCTAACTTCTAATTCACTGAGCGATGTCACAAAACCAATGGCCAATGGCAGATCTGGAGATATCCAAGTATCCCAGCTGAGCTTCTCCAGCTTCGGAAGGCAGACCACCTCAAGTCTCTCAAAACGACACAAGGTGAGTTCTAGAACACTGAGTACTGAGTTTTGTGCATCAATCTTAAAAAAAGAGCTATCACCAGTATCACACTGATAGAGACTTAGATGCTTCAGTTGCTTGCAGCAGTCAAACAGAATATGGTGCATGTCCAGTTTGTTGAAGCTTAAATTGTGCAGAGAGAGCTTTGAGAGGCAATGGAGCACACTAGGGTATGCACTGAAAAATCCATCCATTTCTTTGGCTCGCTGTACCATATACACCTCACTAGAGTCACGAGGAACCCTTTCATCAAGAATAGCGAGATCCAAATCTTTCAGCAAACCAGTGCCGATCGTGTCAGCTACCAGCACAAGAAAGTGTTTATCAAGTAAAGCTTAAGGTGCAGACGTGATATTGTTGATTCTCTCTGCTTATCAGCCAAGAAACTCCTGGTTGCATTGGTCAAAGACACCATAGCTTGCTCCATATCATTTGTCTGGATAGGGTGAGGGCATGGAACAGATAGGAAATCCTTGACATCAATGCTGAGTTCAGGCAGCAACCAAGGCAGATGCCTCCACCGTGTAGAGAGCACACTCGTCCCTGCAGCTGTTCTTAGATCGACTCTCCCCAAGATAGACAGTAAAAGATCATCCGTCAGCCTGCTTAGCCGATCTTCCTCCTCTGACTCCTGCTACACAAATTATGGATCCATTTAGTTACTTGGATAGCTAAAATCCTTAATCCAATTTCTGTACTAGTATACTTTAGTCAAGGATTCGTACTGTTACAGTGTTTACTTAACAAAATTCAGAGAACCTGCAACCAAATTCAGTATTTTTAGAGAGTCTGCAACTAGATAGATTCACTAATAGTTCAGAATTTGTAATTTATATGCTTAAGTAGTAGAATAGTAGTAATGTGCAGCGCAGTTATCAAGTTAAAGACCCATCTAGGAGCAGTATTCCTGACGAAGGGAATTAAAAAACAGTGGCAAGAACTTGTTCTGCAGCAAAAGAGAAACCGTTATGTGGTGCATTGTTTTGAATACTTCGTCCAGCTTCTTGCAGGCAGGTATGGATGAAGCGACTATGGAGTAGCAGAGCCCTCGCTGCGAGACGACGATGGATTACCTGCTGGTGCGGCGCCGTCATGTTGGCATGTTGCAGCCGTCGTCGAGCACGCGCAGGCGCAGATCTACGGTTTGGTGGGGGTGGGCCGCGGTCCGCGGGCTTGGGAGGCGCAAGGACGCGCGCTCGGTGGTCGCCGGCGGCGCGTGGGTTGGAGGAGGGGCAGTGCGATGCGGCGGCTTGAGCACTGGAGCACAAACTGCAGGAATCTTCAGTCGGGGAAGACGAGGAGGGGTATCTGGATGACACGCGGGCCCTCTCCTCGTCAATCCGAATTGGCTCTTTGCCACGTCGACAACCGTTTGTGCAATTTTAAAACAAGAAAACAACCTCTTTCAGCTATGCAAGACATGATTTTATTGGCTCTGGTACAGTAACTCGCGAAAGACGGCAGAACCAAAATGACCATCGTCGATGAACAACATGAAAACAAGCCAAGATGAACTAGGAAAGACGTTCACAAGGAAAAGCACGTATAAACACGCCGGATAAAACCATTCTTCAACCAGCTGAAAAACATTCATTTATCAAGATTTACCTAAACGATCATTGGAACTTTAATTTCTCTCATGTTTACCACATTTGTCTGACAAAATTCAACGAAATCAATACCGCATTTATTCTACTACTTCAATAATCAATCCCCCTAAGACCTTTCGTAATGGTTGTATCTTAGCGCGGTATCATAGACTCGGTGGGCGTCATAGCCCATATCAACGACGACCATGAGTTTGTGGGCGTCAATCAACAACGACAACATCGTCACTCCGTGGAGATCACCGAGCTTCGTTCCTCAACCTCCACACCGGAGGTGGCGCCGCCACTTTTTTTTAATTCCAGCCATTTAGATTGCGCACGGTAATATCTATTTGGGCGTGTACATACGTTCGATGGATTCCAAATGATTTTGTTTCGTGTATGATGTACGAACTCTATCGGCAACCCATGGATGGAGACGGTTCGTTTAACCGTGGGAAAATGAAGTTTTTAATCTTATAAGTTTGTACTAGTGTAAAAACATCCATATGAGATTTTGCTAGATCTTCTCTTTCCTCACATATTGACTTAATTCTCTACTTGTAAATAGAGCTATGAAATTTCAGACTCCTATAATTCTTTTGGGACCTAATGACGTTGTTAAAGTGAACCACTTAAACCACATATTAATATATTATACGTCCCATTATGCATCAACAAGCCAAGTGAAATTGACACTATTTTTGTTCAAGATCGAACCGATTTAATATCTTGTAAACAAGTCAGTCCACTGAAAAAAAAAACTTAAAATTAAAAAAAAAAACTTGACGGCAGAGCAGAATTGCAGAAATTTGGACATCATAGTGGTACCGTAGATCAAGATGAACGAGTTGCCGATTTACAAAGAAAACAAGAATGGCGAATTGGTTCATCTTTACTAGAATTATCCATTAGTCCACATGTTCTGACGTAATTAGATGTGCATCATCATGCTAACAAAGGAGCAGTACATCATCCAAGAACCCTACAAAAACATGGAGCACTCCAGTACATCATCATGCTAATTAATCCTCTTGGGATCAGCTAGACATCCAGAGCCGTGGTCAGTACAATGTCCAAACCCCATCGGGCGTGCCCCAGAACGCGTCGGCCGGAGAAGCGTAGAGATCAGGCGGCGACGTGTAGGTGGCCGCCAACCCCCACAGTTCGTCCTCCAGGTCGTCGTCGAGGCACGGCGGAGGCATGTACGTCGACAGAAGCTCGTACCGTCCTCCGTCGGTTGGATCCCACGTCTTGTAGCCGAACGGCGAGATTAGGGTGTTATCCCCGTGCCGCGGCGCTGCGGGTTCTTGTTCTGGGTAAGGAAAGCCGTCGTCGTTCAGCGTCGCAGTTTCTTGTTCTGGGGAGGGCAAGCCATTCGTGTCGTCATCGTCGATGACGATGGGCAGCTCCATCGTGCTGCCGCCGTTCTTGGACGCCGGCCGGTCGCCATGGAGTAGGCGGCCGTCCTCTGTTTTGGCACCGTCGATCTTGACAGCTTCTTTTGCCGCCGTCGCCACGGCGCGCTCGACTACTTTTCCAGCAGCGAGACGTGCCGGCGTGGCCTCATCTTGGTAAAAGTTTTGGTGCCGGGAGGCTGGCGGAGCGTCCGGGTGACCGGCGGATGCCTTCCGTTTGCAGGATACCGCCGTGGTCGTGCACGAAGCGGCGTTGCTGGAGGCGTTCCGTGGCTGGAGCTGCTGCCGGTCATGGGGACGGAAGGCGGCTTGATCCATCCTGAGTTCCTGACCAAAGAAGGAACGGGGTCGAGCAAACAAGGATTTTATGGATCGGTGAAACGCTGGCGGCGAGTGGCCGGGGACGGATGATGAACTGATTGCTGGTGGTGTCTTGCATCGATCGGAGCTCCTTTTATGATGGTCTTGGGGAATTGCATGGTAATTCGAGACCAAGACGAACTCGGATTCCGATTTCCTGCTGGATTCAGCGAGACAGAGAGAGAACGCGGTAATCGGTGCATTGCACCATACGACGATGTGTGTTGCTTTGCTGGTGTTCTACCAAGACGGAATCGATTGGTTTTGTGAAAAGGCGGTTTCACTTTCCGAACAAGCCAAGGCCGGGCCGGTACTAGTTGCTCTGAATTCCGATGCAACAAAATCTCGTCTGAATTCTGGTGCAACAAAATCGTTGGGAAAATTACTACGCACACGTGCAACATAAACATTACCAGTTTACCACGCCCAACACGAAAATTCAACTAGAAAACGCAATACTCCCTCCGTTTCTTAATATAAGGTGTCTAAGTTTTTGAGATTTTTTTTAAAATATAATGTGTATTGCGATTTATAGACAATTTTACCCATCAAAAAACGAGTCACAATCTGGGATGGAGTAATTTGACGGATTATTTTCAGTTTGTGGCTAATAGGGACTCATTTCTCTCAATTTTTTCAGTAAAAAATTAGTCCACCGCATGCAAAATACTGGCGTCTTAATTTCCATGTCAAAACCTTAGACACCTTATATTAAGCAACTGAGGGAGTAACATCTTGATGTATGCAACATGATGCATACACTCGTGCAACATGAAAAAACTACAAATTGTTAAATATTTAACCATTGACCTCTCACGGTCATCTTCTAAGAAAAATGTGTTAATATCTATGATCATATATATTAAATTATGTTGTATGATGAATTTAACGAACTAGATTGGTGTTGATGTATTTTTCTATAAAATTAGTCAAACTTAAGATAGGTTGACTTTGGACAATCCTAAATTTCATTTATTTTGGAACGGAGGAATAGGTATGAGGGAGAATGCCCGGTATTGCCCGAGTAATTCATACCGAGGAAACACATGATACACTTGTTGTGGTTTTGTCCTATTTACACGATTTTATATGTATGTGTTTTTTTCTCCCTTCCCTAATTTGGACAAGCTACCTACGCTAGGGAGGCAGCGACCCAAATGTGAAGATTTCCTCGTGTACGTGTTTATCTTTTTTGTTTCCCCTTGTCTATTTAAAAATACTTTATTCTCCTTTTTTTCATTTCTTTCCTTGTTTCCTTAATATAGTTCTTTATGGTTTATTTCAAGCCTGCTATTCCATTATTTTTTTGTAATTTCTAATATTTCATTTCAGTGTAGGCTAAACCTTCATTTCTTTGTAGTCGCTACTCTGGTATTGAGCGCAGAAAACTCAGTTTGAAATATTTGTTCTGCTTACAGTCAGAGGGAGAATGCCCGGTATTGCCCGAGTAATTCATACCGAGGAAACACATGATACACTTGTTGTGGTTTTGTCCTATTTACACGATTTTATATGTATGTGCTTTTTTCTCCCTTCCCTAATTTGGACAAGCTACCTACGCTAGGGAGGCAGCGACCCAAATGTGAAGATTTCCTCGTGTACGTGTTTATCTTTTTTGTTTCCTCATGTCTATTTAAAAATACTTTATTCTCCTTTTTTTTCATTTCTTTCCTTGTTTCCTTAATATAGTTCTTTATGGTTTATTTCAAGCCTGCTATTCCATTATTTTTTTGTAATTTCTAAAATTTCATTTCAGTGTAGGCTAAACCTTCATTTCTTTGTAGTGGCTACTCTGGTATTGAGCGCAGAAAACTCAGTTTGAAATATTTGTTCTGCTTACAGTCAGGATGTGTTTAATGAACACAGAAATTTTGTTCTATTTTAGTCAAAAAAATTGTACACTTAGAGTTATGATTTATTTCATAAGAACTATGTTCCACTAGGTACACTTAGAGTTATGATTTATCTGCAATCAGTGTTCCTCCTATACACGTAATGTTTCCACGCGCTCTAAAGTCCTAGTCAGATTTTGTTCTGATTGCAGATAACTTTTTTCTTGGGGGCACTAAAGTTAGGACTTCTCGTTGAAAACACTTGCCTGCTAAGGAACATTTAGGAAGATTATACTTATCATATTAAGAATGCGAGAGCATGTTCAAACAAGCATAGTTTCAGGGTAACTCATTAAAAACACCCACTGAGATAAATTAAAGACCCTCTAATGCACCCTTGCTTTTCACAGACTTTCAAGAACGTTAGCTATAATAGTAGTGAGACCATGCCAAAGATCGTATATGTTTCATCAATAGTGTAAAGGCAAGGTTGGGCTGCAACAAAAATGTCACAATTTTGATACACTCATGACAGATATATGAGGTTTCCCTCTAATGTTTGATTGCTCAAGAGTTAGAGGAGTGTCCAACCTGTGTAGTAAAAACACTCACGAGAGTATTGATAATTTTACCCATCATAACATTGCTGTTACAGACGTTTAAATCATCTCATAGCCAAAATCCAAGAGTTATCTCTGGTAGATCATTCATAGGCCAGCGGAGTTGTCAGCATCCCATTAATACAACAAAAGTGTAGAGACACGCATAAAGCAATATTTGTTACTATGATTAACACGACAAATTTTGGCATGGATCTCACTTTACCAATAAGCGTATGTTACATCAGACAATTCTCGTTGAAAGGCAATATTCTAGTCAATTATCATTAAATACTATGGGGTTGAGTACCTCTTAAAACTAGACTCTTCAAACAATTTTTCTGCAACACCCAAGCCGTCATTAAAAAACTTTTTCTCATTCGTTCAGTTTATATAATTTAGTACTTTGGCAAGACATGGTTCACTAAAAAGAAAATAAAATCTTACTCTGTCTATCAAGACTTGCTTCCCACATGCATATAACAGCTTCTTGAAACAAGCATTTATATAAGCATTCAACTTTAAAAAGTGGGAGTCACGAGATATACCTTTTGTCAATGAAATATTCCTCTCTTCCTTAGGATGAGTTCCTTTAAAACTCAGAGTTTATCACTCTTCTGCAAAATAATTATAATGAAAACATCCAGAGAGTAATGATAAAGAATTTTTTTGTGATTTCTAGAAAGGTTCTAGAAAGTTTTTTAGAATTGAAAATTGGCAATGAAAGCAAAGCTATAAAAATAAAAGATAAAAAACGAAAATGAAAAATAAAAGAAAAACATTGGAGGCTACTCCAATGCAAGTGCTAAAAAGACAACCTCAAAATAAAAGCAAATAAAAAGATAACTTGTCACCACCTCTTGATATAGAAGTGTTAACAACCTCCCCAAGCTTAAACTTTGAAAACATGGGAGATCATTGTGGTGGTGGTGGTAAACTGTCTGGTGCCCAATCGTTTCCCCAAGAATAAAAACATTGTGCAAAATTAAAAGAAGTATCACGGAGATCGTTAGCAAGTTTGTTTATGTCGGTGATGTGTTCTCCGAGCTCTAGCCTATCTAGAACCCACCGCTAGATTTAGAACTACTTATGATCAAGATATTTAAGGAATCTAAAATAGACATAAACACATATATCTATTTTGACTTTGCACCGTGAAAATTTTAATCTATGAAGACATACAATTTTATTTTCATTCCATTTTATGTGATCTAGAAAATTTCATTATAGCAAAAAAATTAAAGAGGTAGTTCTCAAAAAAAACATCTAACATCATTTCCTTTGCAATATATCCTTCAAATATAGTGCAAGTTGATTTTCCACCACCGATGCTAAAATTGCATAACAGAAAATTAATTTATCATAATATATAGTTGCATTACTATGTTTAATTTGGAAATGAAATGAAAAAATAATGATTAAGTTTATACGTCAAGAAAAAGACTAATTTTTAAAATTAAAAAAGTTCAGTATAAATAAAAAATAATGATTATGGACCCATTTAGTTAGTTACTTCAATAGCTAAAATCACTGATTCAGATTCTTTAGTATACACTTAATTTAAGATCCATATAGTTGCAGTATTTATTTAATTGAATTCAGAGAATTTGTAACCAATTCAGAGAACATGCAAATAAATCCACTAATAGTTCAGAGTTTGGAATTTATATGCAACGTAGTAATGTTCAGTGAAGTCATAGAGATTTGGCTAAGAACATTATTTTTGTGGATGATAGATTTCATAATACTGAATGTATAGAATTAAAAAAAACAATGGCTCGAATCGATGTAACTCTAGCCTGTTCTCTTGGATTAGTTCAAACATAAGTTGGGTTTTGGCTGTGTGCGCATCGCTGTGGTGCAGAGGAACAACTTATCTGGCGTGTTGCTGCTGGTAATTACGGATTAAGCTATTAGGGACCAGCAAAGTCCCACGCTGGAGAGGATCAGGAATTCATGATTACCTGTTGGTGCGGCGGCATGTTGCCGCCATCGTCGAGCGCGAGCAGCTCCATGGCTTAGCGGGTGGGCCACGGGCGCGGTGAGGCGGACGGTCGTCAGTGGGCGATGTTCGGCGGCGGGAGGCGGTTGTGCCGCGTGGGGCGGAGGAGGTCAGTGCGATGCGGTGGCTGGAGCAGAAAGCTGCAGGAATTTTCAGTCGGGGGGAAGGGGTTTCTGGATGACACGCGGGCCCCACTTTGCCGAACCAAGCCTCCTCTCGCACGTATATGTTCCGCGTTCAACTCGCTAACCAAGGAGCCACGCTCCGTCAATCCGGCTTCGTCTCCCCACTTGGTCTCATTCCGTTGAGAACCCGTCTTTCCGTCAGAGCTTACAAGACAACCCTCTTTTAGCCAAATGCTAAACACCGATTTACGGTCCAGTTTCAGAACCCGTCTTTAGACACGCGAGACTCAAAATCTCGTGCTGAAGAGCGTGGAGGTTCGAGTCCTCTTCAAGGCGTAATATTGAGAATGCTCATTCAATCAGCATTCCCCGTAGAAGTATTCCGAAAATCTGATCTTTTTCTTTAGTTTTGTTTCACTTCGATAATATAATAGAAAGACTCTAAAGTGTCGTAGAAAAAACTGTATGTAGTTCTTTCTACCACACTTTAAGATTCCAACCCGATCCTTTCATTTAAGACTTGGATTTTTTTATTAAATCCCTTTTTTCATTTCTTCAATGATTAATTAGAATTCCAATTAATCATTTTGCCGACTGTTTTTACATAATAATAAGTAAAAAAAGCAGTAGGAATTAGAATGAACAGTGCAGTAGCAATAAATGGGAGAATATTGACTTCCATAACCTCTTTATTTTATTTTTTCACAATAACTCGGGATGGATGTAATCCCATGGAGAGAAAAAAAGGGTATCCTGTAAATTCAAGGGTAGGGTTGCATTCTGATAATACTGAATCAATTCAATATTATGAATATCGGATCTATCAATCAATTCATAAGTTGAGAGTGAAGTTACAAAAGTTGTCCCTGTAAACCAACCCCTAAAGCAAAATAAGCACAAGGGCCGGACCATCCTGCAAAACGAAACGGTCCCTTCGTGACCATTCATCCATAGTATCAAATAGATCACATTTTCTTTAGGAACTCTACCAAAATCTTGAGAAAATTAAGAAAAATAAGAAAATATTCTATCTTATAACTTGCACAAAACTAAAGTAGAGGTTTTTTTATATTAAAAAATACGTGAAGAAAGAGTGGACACAATAAAAAAAATACCCTACATACCTAACTCTTCTTGGTTCAGGGTTTTTGCCAATCATAGGGTCGATAACATATCTTTGGGCAGTCTCTGCACAATCAGACTTGCAAGTAATTCTCCTAAAAGCCAACGCTTCTATCGTCCGGGGGTCAATTATGTCATGATAGCATCGACACCAAGCACTCCTGAACCCGGTCGCCACTTATGGCCAAACCCAACTCACCTCTAATACAGTAGCACCGTCAGAATTTAGCTTGACCATATTCGCAAAAAAAAAGAATTTAGCTTGACCACACCAGGCAACGGCCCATGCAATGTACAAGCTCCAATAAACTCAAGAGTTTCAGCTATGCAATCCACCAGTCTTTCTGCCTAGTGGACCAAATATATACGGGCTGAAAAATACTTCGTCAATGCACAGCAAGCTTAAACACGGCAGAAACAGATTTGTACCAGAGCAGAGCAAACTTCTCCCGGAAAATGATACGAAGTGAACCATAAGACAACAGAAGCAGTGACATGCACGATGCATCCTAGAAGCACAGGGAACTCGCAGCACAAAGTGCATGCATAACACGAATAGAACAAGCCAAGATAAATTTTGAAAGAAAGAGCATGCATGATCAACAAAGAAACAGAAAATCTACCACAACTGGAATACCAGGCACCAACTGTAAAACATTCATCCCAGAGATATAAGATAAGCGACCATTGGCATTTAACATTCTCCCAGCGGTTCACACAGCAAAAAGTAGTACGTGGCTGACAAGTTCAGATGCAAATTCCACAATGCAACTTGCAACAGCGATAGACTTTCTTGCGCACGCGAATCCTAGAACCAGATAGAACCATTAACAGAAACTACAAAGTTCGTTAATTCCTCTCAAAAGTACTGTTCTTCAGCGGGGACAGCCGACGGTAACCAAGACATGGACAGGAAATGGTCTCACTTCTTGCCCTTGCCCGCGATGTTGAGCTGCTGGAGCCCAAGGAGCAGGTCGCTCGAGTCCAGGAACACCTTGTTGTTGGAGCTTGAGATGGTATGGGCGATCTCCCTGGCAGCTTCAATCTGTCTCAGAGCGACAAAAGCAGGGTTGTTGGCGATGGCCTGGCCTATCAGCTCTGCACTCTTAGCCTCTCCCTGTTCAGATATAAAAAGAAACATCAGTGTTTGGATAGGGTGCTCTCATGACTCAACAAACAAAATTAACAGAATTACATGTGCTTGGGTTCAGGTGCTGTGAAACTAAGCAAATGAAACATATAAAACTACCAGTGTTTGGAACAGGTGCTCACGAACTAGACAATGAAACTACCAGTGTTTGGATCAGATGGAACAAACGAAATGCACAAAACTACAAGTGTTTGGTTCAGGTGCCCTCAAACTGAACAAAGAAACATATAAATTTACGAGTGTTTGGATCAGGTGATCTCGAACTCAAGAAATGAAATGTACAGAAGCTCATAAACTAAACAACTGGAACATATAAAACTACTAGTGTTAGGCTAAAGTGCCCCTAACTCAACAAATGTAGTGAAATATATGAAGCCGTGAAGAAAAAACACTAGTAATATGCCTCTAGTAAACCACTATCAGCCTGACATCACAATCGTTGCAAGTAGGTGAAGTCTGGAACTATGTTCAGTCGTATAATCATACCATTGAAGTCTTAAACCATGGACATACCAAATAGGTGATGTCTGAAACTATGTTCAGTCATATTACAACATACCACTGGAAGTATGAATCTATCAACATAGAAATAGGTGGTCACATGAAAATTATCCATCATAAACTCAAGAAATGAAATGCACAAAACTATCAGTGTTAGGCTCAAGTTTTCCCAAACTCCACAAGTGTAATGAAACACATGAAGCCATAAAGACACAAGGAATAGAGGCAACATGCCTCTAGTACATATCACTGAAACAGCAAACAGGGAAAGTAGGTTCAGCCATATGAAAACCTCTATCAAGTTTCTGTTTTGCTTACCTGTGCCCTGATAATTGCACTTTTCTTGTCTTGCTCAGCCTTCTCAACAATGAACTTGGCACGCTCAGCTTCCTGCGCAGCAACCTGTTTGGCTTCAATGGCATGAGTGAACTCTTTGCCAAAGCTGAGGCTGGTAATGGACACATCATCCAGAGCAATGTTGAAATTCTTGGCCCTCTCTGTCAGAATCTTCCTGATCTCCCTGCTCACAGCCTGCCAATACATAAAGGAGAAGTCAGTCAAGTATTTGAAGCAAGCTATTTTCTACTATAGCATAAAAACATGTGTAAACACAACAAACATGATGAATTGGACCAAATGGTACCTCTCTCTGTGTGATAAGCTGACTGGCATTGTATTGTGCAACCACAGCTTTGAGTGTTTCATGAATGATTGAAGGCAAAACTCTCTCATTATAGTTCTCCCCCAGGGTCCTGTACATAGTTGGTAGTTTCTCTGGCATGGGTCGCGTAAGGACACGAAGACCAATTTTCACCTGTACAAGTTATCAAGTGATCATTAGATATATGAAAGGATTTTCTGTGCAAATATTATTTTTAAGCAGAAGTGAAAAACAAGATAGCTGCATCTACATTGGTACACACATGATCACAATAAATTGACATGGTCAGCAAGATTTAGCGTGTTTCAGTCCCAGTGAATTTCTTAAATGGCGATGGCAACATATAATGATGAAGAATGAGTATTACTTGACTATTGTTAACAGATCAAAAGCAAATGAGTTAAAATGTGTGTTACTAACAGGCGACATATAACGATGAAGCAACAATATCACTAGTGGGGACTGCTACTAGATGAAAAGCATACAAGTTAAACTGCTTCGCAGAGCAGCAGACATGGATTAAAAACAAATAAGTTAAACTGTTCCACAGAGCAGTAGACATGAGTTCAGTATGATTTCATCGATAAGCTTCAGGGGTGCGTTAAACCTAAATTACTGAAACAAGAAAAACCAAGTTCTCCAATGTCAGGTAAGCCATATCAAGACCAAATAGGTAAATATTCACAACCGTCCAGATTACTAAGACCTTGCATATGCTACAACTACTGAATAGACCCAGAAATGACACTGGCTAAACACTAAACAAGTACCAGACCGCATCCATCCGTCCAAATTTCTCATCACTTCACCACACCCACCCAATCCCCGCACAATCTAGAATCGCAGACAAGCGAGTCAAAACAGACCCCTTGGGGTTCCAACGAGACCCTTGGAGTTCAGATTTAGCAGCACAATCGCACGTCAGGCAGTAAATCGGTAGTCTCCCAGAGGGAGGACTGGGAGGAGACTGGGAGGAGAATAGGCTTTACCATCTGCAGATCCCTGCTCCCGGAGGTGCTCTCGACGAGGTTGGGTCGGGCGCGGACGTCGTAGATGATGGGCCTCTCCATCAGCGGGAACAAGAAGTGCGTCCCCTCGGGGTAGACCTACAGCAAACAACCAAACCAGCGAGATCAGACGCGGAATCGAACAGATCGGGCTGTAGCGAAGCGCGCCAACGCCATGAATCGGAAGGAGCAGCGGCAGCGAGATGAGGGGGAGGGGAGACGGGTGACCTTGTCCTTGATGCCCTCGAGGCGGTTGAAGACGATGGCGCGGTGGCCTCCCTCGACGTTGTAGAGCGTCTTGGCGCCGGCGAACCAGACCGCGCCGCCCGCCAGCGCCAGCTTGAGCATGGTGCCCGCCCCCGACGGCGCCTTGAGCTTGTTCATCTCGCCGGAGGCGCGGGGTCGCCGGAGACGCGGGCGATTTGGGGGTTTAGCTAGGGTTTTCGCCGGAGAAAGCGGGGAGAGGCGATTTGGGCGGAGGTGGAAGAGAAGAGAGATTGGGTTGAAGGAGAAGGGTGGGGTGTTAAGTGGGTCGGGCTGGGAGATCTGGGGCGTCGGATGTTGGATGGACGGCTGGGATGGGGAGGCCGGCGGATGGGAAGGCCGGCTCGTTTCTTTCCTCCGCTGCAAGAAAAGGAAATGGCAGCGCTGGCGGCGCTGGCTTCCGGTGCAAGATGGTCTTCGGTGCGCCTGACTCCTGGGTCCCACACTGTTATGTGTGGGAGGTTTCCCTCGCGTGACTGATCGACCTGCGTTCGGGAACTGGTGCACGACCGTTGCTTAGGGAAATTCCAACCGGCCGATGTAAATGGACACGAATTTTATCAGAACTTTTGACAATTTGGGTGGTTAACTGGACAGATGTTCAAGCCCATGTGCGAGTTTGCTACTGAATTCAAAGCAACCTATTTTGTCTGTCCAACACCATTTTTTTCTAAGCATTTCATTAAAAAGGAAATTGAGATTACATATAAAATATACAACATATAAAGACCAAAAAACTCTAGCGCTCCACATCGTCGTCGTCCTCTGGTGGTGGCGGTGGAGTTGCCGTCTCATCGACCGCTGGTGGGGACGGTGGAGATTTCGGCACGTTCACCGGCGCCTCGACCGGAGCTGCCTCCCTGTCGGAGTCCACGGGATGCAAACCACCTTAGATCTGTACCTGCCAATCGCCGCTCCCATGGTATGGTATCGATGGGAGCTACCTGCTCAGGCCGCCTCAGCATCACGCGCATATTTGCGTCAGAGAGCGTGTGTCGTGGTCCTATCTACGCGGACGGCTTGCTCCGTCTCGGCCTCCTCTGTCGCGGTCGCAGCTGCGTGGGTAGAGGCCATGAATCTGGCCGCCCTCTGGCCGTTCAGTTCGATGTGGGCCGCCCGCATCGTTTCCATGACAGATCCGTCCTCGTCGTCGGTGGCTACCTCCGGCCTACCGGTGGGAACAGGCGCGGTGACCCTTCGACCTCAGCGCCGTATACTTCCTCCTCGGCGTCGAACACGCCGTTGTCGGCTTCCTCTAGCGTCATCCTCGCCTGATCCGGCAGTTGTGGCCAAGCCGGCTATGAAATCATGTCGGCACATGCCGGACTCATAAAAAAAGTTATATGCCATACAGTAACTAATATTTGTATCACATTTATATTTGCCGACATTTTTTTTTTTGCGAAACACAGTACAAACGCAGACACTCACATACACGTGCACACACTCACCCCTATGAACGCATATATGCACACCCTACCCCTACGAGCACCTCCGAAATACTGAGCCGGCGGGTTGAGTGTTGAGATTGACAAAGTCACCACAGGCGCCTCGCTATCGACGGGAACGTCGCCTCCCACTGAACAATATTCCGCCTAAATGAGAAACACCAGTGTCAAACCTAGGGTTTGAATCTGGTGGGCTAGGGATACAAACACCCTCCTAACCATCTTGCCACAGGCAAGTTCTCACATTTCCTTTTGTTTTGCAAACCCTTCGCCGCTCACAGACTAGGCCTGGGCGTATGTCGAGTCGGGCACGGATTTGGATCAGCCCTACAAAAATATGATGTTTAATTAGGAGCAAAGCCCGAACTTGAAAAAATCCCAACATTTTTACTCAATTTACAACCCCAACCTGAGCATAAACCTGGAGGCCGACCCTAGCCCGAGCAGAAATTTACAATAGTAAATAGCAGTCAACAACAACTACAGATTAGTTAATCAACACGTCAGTGGTAAACAACATCAATAAACAACAACATAATCCCTTCAAATGCTAAGTTCCCTAGATTTCTAGGCTCCTTTGCTTCCACCTCATCCTCCCCTTATTCCCTACGTGGCCGGTTTGGTGAGATGGATGTGGTCGTTGGCTTGGAGTGATTTACTGCACGACTACATGACTACATGTCTGAAATTTGAGATAAAATGTCCACAAAATATATGTGCGTAGATTACATTCCTGTGATTTGTTTTGAATTTCGTCATCTATAGCTTGTTAATTTTGGACCGATGTTTGTACTATTTATAGATAAATTTTGTCAAATTCGTCGCACTCGTTCAACTGTTTGAAATTTGCTTCAATGAGTAGATCCATCTAGCCATTCCCAACAACTTTTATGTTGTAACTTTTTTATTTCGACGGACATATACATAATTTTATATTGTACGTTTATATCCGCTCCCGCCGGAAACTTCACCGCTCACGCACCTCCAACCGCTGCCTCCGCCGCCGAACTGCCGTCGCGCCAGGACGCTATTCCATTTGCCGCTCCTCATGTGCCTGTCTGGTAGACAATTTTTTTCGGGGTCACTTAGTCAAGTGACGAGAGAGTACATTAAGCACACTATATAACCAAACGTCCGTATTTGCGTCTCTCCGGATATAGACAAAAATCAATACATTCAAACGAACATAGTGCAGAATATGGCTTAGACCACGGCCACGTTTCTCCTTAGCCAGCCTCTGGCAAGTCACGGATGCAATACGTATGAGTAACGATGCGTTTGGTTATCTCATCCTTGGAACAATGATTTTGTTAACTACTAGATATGGAGTTTTGCAAAAACAAAATCATACGTATAGATTGAGACGATTGTCATTTTAGCTAGCAACTATAAGAGCTTTTTTGAAGTTGTTGTATTCGATACACCGATGATATGGGTACATGATACAAATGATACAGATTCTTACTATAAAGTATCAGTTCTAAATGGTTGGCTAACTGGTAAACTTTGAATACATTTTCCTTTAATCGCATAATTGAGTTGCTTTCTTTCACAATATACATTTATAGTAGGATCATGATTGCTCAAGCAATTTAATTTAGTGGCAATCAATAGTTAGATTGTTAGCCCCTTCAAATGATATTAGAGAATAATAGAGATTAGCTTTCTATGTATAGCTTTGTTCTGGAAATGAATGACATCTCATTTGAATAGTTAATCCATTCAAATGATAGGAGGGGTTATCACAAAAACAAATACTAATATGGATAGGCTATCATTTTAGAATGTTTTACTTCTTTGGTTGTCCCATTTATTTTCGATTTATGTTAATTTCAGCTCCTTTTGATTATGTTCTCAATCCATTCACGTGTACTAGATTTTTTTCATGTTACAAAATAATCTGCACCGCCTTCAGCTTCGATGCCATCCAAGTCAGGTAGGTAGGTAAATAAGACAAGCAATTCATGGAGGTGACAATCCAGAAGACACTTGTTATTATGAAAAAAAAATCATTGGTATTATTATTAGCATGTTGAATCCATAGTTCCATGCGGACGTTAGAATATTATCCATTTTATTATTCTTTTTATTTTAGTATATTAAATTGTTTTGGAAAAATTATTGCAGATGAAACTTTAAACATTTCCTGATATTGTGCTACCATTTTTTGAGTAATTATTGTTCTGCACTATAATTTATGAGTTTGAAATCTTTTTTGTCATAAACTTTGTGCTGAACATTAGACTTATAGCACTCACAAGCTTGATATAATGACCGGAAATAACATAATCGGTCTATCTGTCAAACTGGAAAACAAAACAAAAAGTTAAAACGCTTCATTCAAAGGCACAAGAGCAATAAAAAGGAACAAACCAATTAATCGAAACAACAAAAGCGGGTGTGAAACGCACGCCCTTACCTTTTAGTGACAACTATAGAAGGAACAAACATAAACTATAACAGAAAACACTCAGACATCAAGCAAATATTTCATAACAAGTCCAAAGTTTCACATAGTGCATACTACATGTGTTTTCAGCTTGCACAACACGAGACAACGAGCAGATTACATAAGCATTTTGTACTTCAAGTTCATAGGTCCAAACAAAATATAACTCGGGAGGTGGAAGAGAGATTGGGTTGAAGGAAAAGGGTGGGGTGGGGTGTTAAGTGGGTCGGTATGGGTGATCTGGGCCATCGGATCTCGAACGGACGGCTGGAAAATGGGGAGATGGGTCTCGTTTCTTTCCTCCACTGCAAGAAAAGGAAATGACAGCGCTGGCGCTAGCTTCCGGTGCAAGATGGTCATTTTGCGCCCAACTAGCTGACTCCCGAGTCCCGCACCACACCTCCTTGGGTGACTGGATTGCGCCAGACGGGCTGACTCTCGGGTCCCACACGTATAATGTTGGACATTTCTCTTGCATGACTGGATTGCGCCTGCGGCTGACTCCGGGGTCCCACTCCAATACGCTTCGGTCGGTTGAGATCGGTCGATTCGAACCGGCAATAAATACGATCCAATAGCAACGAACTAGAAAATCCCCCCAGATCTCCATCCATTTTCATCCCTGTCCTTCGTCGGAAACGCCGTAACCATGCCTCTGAGCGAGGGGATGTGAACAACAATGCTAGCGAGGTACACATGCGTGCAACAACCACCATTCGAGATTTGCATGAACAATATTTTGTCGATTTGGGCGCGCTTCTGGTGTTTGGTCAATTTTGTTCATATACAGCCCTCGGGTCATTGAATTATCAAGGAATCGGGAGCAACAGTACGAATGCGTATGTATTTTGTTATAACTTTTTTTTTTCATCGCGCATTGTGTGTTTTTAGTTTTTTTTGGAGATTCATTTTATTACCTTTTTATAACTCATTATTGTTATGAAGGTTAGTGTTTAATTGATAAGCCAATTGCATTAGGATAAAGTAGAAGAGATCAAAAATTAATATGGATGTAGTCACGAGTTTTAGGTTTTCTCGATGCTCTTGATCATGTATACCTTTTGGAGAAGTAGTTAATAAATAGATGCTTAGTGGTAGTGTACGTGGTACTGTCTCATGCACCATTTCTTATATTATTGCACTATTAGTCTTTGTGTCTGGCGGCTGATGATAGAAATAATGGATTGGATGAAGTAGTAACTTAAGTGAGATTTCTCAAATTGTAGTTAACCCCTCGCTAGGTGTACCGTATTAGAAGTATCACCTTCTAGTTTATATATATAGTTTACAGTCTCCTAGAAATATCCACATGAGTTTACGATCAATACTGAAAAGCTATTCACATATGCAGTTATGTTGCATCTATGTAATACAATATCTTCAAAAGTTGTTAACCAGATTCTTCCAAAAACCTTCTTGGTATTATATACATTTTGTGTTCAAAGATATATGAATAATTATATTTATTAAAACATATTCCATACAAATATAACATCACGAGTTTAGTTAGAAGTTTTTATAGAAAAGTGCAATATTTAAATATCTAAAATGTAAATATAACTACTTATAACCCAAACAAAATAATGCACATTCTGAACAAATGACCCACTTGCAACCAATTAATTTTGGTCGGATGAAAAATACCACCACAACCCGATAGTTGAGTATCTCATGAAAAGCTGATTCACATGTACTCCCCCTAAAACTACACTGCCAAAGTGTCCAAGCAAACATCCTGCACCACTCCATGAGGCACATTTTTTAAAACATCACCCATCATGTCCATCTACTTCCTTGGAGCATGCCCAATGGCAACGGATATATAGCCCCAACCTAGCTACGACCATGTAGATTCGACTTAACATGGAAGCCACTGTGGAGCAAAAGCGGATGTTTCATATGTGCCCGTGTTGCTTCTGCGAGCTCTAGTTCTTTGGGAGGAGTGAGAGTGGGCGGCGAGCTAGGTGGAGCTATTGGTTTGTCCAGGGTGTGGATTGCCGGGGTTCGGGAGAAATCCCTGTCAACTCTTGTCGGCACCGACGCGATGACACCTGCGGGCACCACCATCCTTCTTGAAGGGCGTCGGGTGTACCCTTTTCCACTCCCCTCCGTGTATCAGGAGAAATCCTAGGATCCGTCTGGGCAACAGCGTCGTCATCGTCGCACTCCTTCTTGAAGGTGTTGCTTGGTATGCGACAATTCGGCGGCATAGGAGTGTGGAGGAATTCTCCGGAGGGCGCAACGAATGTGGGTCATCTATGCTTTCGTCGATCTGGTGTTGTTGGCATTAGTTTCTTTTTTCTTTCTTTTGTGTTTCTTCTTGGGCTTGCTTGTGTTGTTCGCCCCAGCATTATGAAGTTGTATTGGATGGTTGCTATATTAATATAGCGGGGCGCAAGCCTGTTTCGAGGAGAGTGTGGCCCAGTGAAAAAGTTGGAGAGACCGAGAGAGAGCCATGGATATTTGGGCTGGCTCATTTTTCACCCGCGCCTCCATGCATGGTGTCGGCATTACCTAACAAAGGCGGATATCCAACAGACACGGAGGAGAAGGTTCTGCCATGACGAGCATCGATTGTGGCCTTATTAGGAAGAGCCAAATTTATGAAGGCAAGGAGCCGGAGTCGGCAGAAAAAAATCAGGTTGAAGCGAGTAGTTTTATTTGGGTGGGGAGAAGTATTGTACTGTCCATGGGGAAGTAAGCATGGGAGGGAAAGGTGAGAGAGATAATGGGATATATACTCCCTCCGTTTTTGAATATAAAATGTTTTAGGTGTTTATGTTTACTAGGTGCGGCCAAATGAGTGAACATACACATTAAAACATGTCTAAATATATATAGATATATGTGAATTTTGAAAAAATTAAAACATCTTAATCTTATATTTAGAAACGGATGGAGTATTACCTAATAAGAAAGGAAAAAGGTGGGTCCGGTCAACAATAGCTTGCGCTAGAAAGAAAATTGCATAGTGGTCGGTTTGTTGCTGTGTTCTGGCATCGATATATGAGACCACACCATATGCATAAGCCTTACTAAACGTGCCCTTACGTATTTCCTACAACAACACTTTCCAACCAAAAAACTAAACCATTTAACCATCCTCTACCAACACGGTAAGACGGTAGCAAGATTCAAGGGAAGTGTAAAGAAGTTGTTGAGTTGACAACAATATGTAAAGAAATCTCAAGTTTACATGATAAAAACATGCATACTGAATAAAACATTAACGTACATCCATCATTCTTCAGGTTTCATATATATTCTCTAGATGTCTCACAACACAATCCCATCAATTTAGTGTAATTTGGTTTATCATCGAGAAGATATGTATCACAACACTTGTTTTGAGTAGAAATAAGTGATATTATTTTTACTTTACTTTTATGCCCCTCAAATACGGACATATTTTGAATGTTTCCAATCATATGCCGACGGAAATGAGGTGGAACCAATATGCATACATGCATTGAGAATTCATGACACCTGACTTTGCATATTGAAGAATATTAAGTGAGTACCATAGTACTCCCTCCGTTTACAATTACTTTGTGTTCTAGGTTTATTCAAAGTCAAACTTCGTCAAGTTTGACCAAATATATAGGAAAACAAATATAGTTACAATAAACTATAAACATCATCAGAATCTTCATAAGATATATTTGCATATTATATATATTTAGTATTATAAATGTTGATATTTTTTGGTATATACTTGGTCAAACTTTGAAAAGTTTGACTTTGAAAAACCCCAGAATGCGAAGTAAATAAAAATGGAGGGAGTAGGTGGGTGCATTTATTTTCTTCTGCTTTAATAGCGCGACTTTGTCAAATTTGCACCTTTTTCACATTTATGTATTTTGTTGTTTCGTATGCATGCTGAGTTGTCGACATTTGTGATAAATAAGGGGGTGTATTGATATTGACAACTATTTCTTTAGAGGAGCGTTTCAATTGTATTAAATGCATTCTCCATGTATCCTTACATCACAATCCTCATCAATATCCAGTTGATTTATTAGACGTAAAATAAGTTGGCAATGTAAAAGGTAATTCTGTAACTTCTTGGGAATATTAAACGGGTGAATCGACATCATCAACAACGTGTCATTGAAAGCTGAAAAGAATTATGAGGTTAGTTTTATCGATGGGGCAATCTTTTTTTTGGAAAGGTAAGACTTGATGGATACCTGAACTTGAGCCTATAGCTTTGTGAAATTCTATAAAGAGTCCACAACAATATACACCTTGTTAAGGCACCGGGAAATAAAATATGTAAATTTAAGAAATAAATAAATTTAAATAAGATATCAATATGGATAATTTTTTATTGTACTCATTTGACCTACAATATAGGGACCTTCGTGTTGTTTTCCTTTATTTTGCACTTTTGGGTTATTCTAGTTCGCAGGGGTAAACGCAAAATGATCAAAACTAAAAGGACAAACAAGAAATTTCCCTTCCATTTAGGTGTGCATACTCAATACATAAATAAAATACTCCCTCCATTCAGATTCTACATTCTGGTTCAAAATTTGTTCGGAATTAGTCTACATCCTGACTGGGCCCCACCTCGGTAATTAGGACGGGAAAGAGTCAACACACCTTGCATGCATCGGTTTGCTTATTTCCATGCATGTACAACAGTAGTTAAGCTTTGTTTAACCAATGGGTGCTTTGTTTCTTGTGAGACCACAATTGTGATGCTTTTCTTGTGAGACCACAATTGTGATGCATGGTGGGTTTGCAAAAGTAATACTAATAAATGATAGCTAATTTGTCTGAATTTTTTAAAAATATAGACTAAATCAGAATTGAGGGAGTATCCAGCAAACCTTTAATTAGATGGCAACACTTGTCCCACACGTATAGTGTAGGTGGCACTCATGCAGAACCAATTAATACCACCTATAGGTCTTCGGCTATAAATAAGCCATGGAGAGGTTTGGAAATACCCCCAAAACATTTCATTATTATCAAGAAACGAGGAGAAGCTCAGAAGAGGAGACTTCGATGGAAGGAACTTCTATGCACCATGGTAAGTTTTACTATTTCTATTACATGTCAGGTTTATTCTTACAATTGAGTCGATTCATATTGAACTTCATCTAGAAATCTTGTGTCAAGCTCCAAAGTAATTCATATCAGATCTTCTTATATATAAAACCCTTACCTACTAAACTAGTATCCTACTAGTAGGTAAATCACAGCCTTTAAGCAGTACAGATCTATTAAATGTAGCATGTAATATATACACACCATTCTTCAATTTGCACATACATATTCAAGACTACCCCCATCATAATCTCATCAGTATCAATATCAATACATCCCCTCTTTAAGATGAAGAAATCAAATAGTCTCCTCTTCTGGTGCAGTTGTGTCTATACTCGAGAAAATATGTTTCACAATACTTTTTTGGGTGGAATTTTTGATATTATGTTTGCTTTATGCCCCTCATACTAAGGGTAAATTTTTAATGTTCCTAACCATATGCCGACACAAATGGGGTGGAACAAATATTCATGCATGCATTGGAATTAATTCCGGGTGATTTTGCATATTGGAGAATATTAACTGAGTACCAAAATAGGTGGGTGGATTTATTTTATTCTCCTTTAATAGAGGTGACCATTGTTTGTGCAATCGATTTCCATAAATAATATCTGAATTTCAAGCATGTGTATATGCGCAGGTAGTAATTGTACCTATCCAGCTAGTGCAGAGAATAAGTTTGGTGGAACAACATTATATGTTTGTAGACAAGCCTACAACCAGTTTGTGACACATTAGCTGCTCACATGATCAAAACTAAGAAAACTTGTTAATTTACAACGCTGGCTTTTAGACTATCTAACTGTTGTATTGCCAATATGGACACATACCATTGGTCTGTTGCGGGTCTTTGCTGATTCATCCTATGTTTATGCAGTTTCTCTTGTAACCATGATATTATTAGAGATGTAGCACTATTAGTACGGAGTTAATGGTGGATGCTCCTTGTAGTTTCTCTTGACATGCTTGTAGACGGTATGCCAAGTCTGAAACATATAGTGGCACTGTAAATTGTATCTTCCAGAAAATTTCTTGGTTATTTCACCGCCTGAATCTGGGCAGCCAAGTTTTGTTTGTCCTAATTTATTAACATCTGCAATATATGAGATCAAATTCATGCATTGCCTCAGCTATTTGATGCATCCCACCTCAGCCAGCTAAGAGTTTATCATTGGCGCTTAGTTAAAATTTGATAGTTAGCTATATTTGGCATCTTGGATGCTTTTTATATCATGCAAAATATACCTGAGGTTCTTCTTTATGTATATTTGCTGGTGATGTTCTCAAACACCTTGCCATGACCAAGCCAGTGAGCTAATTACTTGGAAGCATTCTGTGTCTTTAGTTCATTTAATCAGATTTGATGGATGGTTAAGGTGATCAGTAGTATCCTTTCATTCTTCTTGTCTCATTTTCCCAATCAAATAAAAACAGCATGGTGGTTGAAACCAACTCGCTGCAAATGTTCAGAACGTTGAATGTGGTTGGTACCGTACATTGTTGATCTTCCACGAAACGGTTTTTTTCTAATTTTAAATGGTGCGTGAAACAAACTTCTGTTTTTTCCTTCAGACTGGCTCCAGCACTGCAATGAATGACCTCATAAGTAGTACTGTACTTCTTGGCAGGATGTCAGCCACCTCCTTAAACTTCATTCTTCTTGTCTGATTCTCCCAATGAAATAAGAACACTCAAGCTTAGATGGTGGCACTGTCCAATACACATGTTTGTGCATTGGATTCCTATAAATAATATCAGACGGTATGCCAAGTCTGAAACATATGTAGCGGCACTGTAAATTGTGTCTTCCAGAAATTTTCTTGGTTATTTCCTAGTAAGTTGCATTTTAAATTTTCACCGCCTGAATCTGGGCAGCCATTTTTCTTTCTCTTAGTAACTTGAGGAGAGCAATGCCGATCGAACCGGAGGAGGCCATGTCGAGAGTACAAGATACTACTGTCCTGTGTTACTTTGTGATGAACAGGGAACTACTGGACTCCCTTATTATATAGGCTGGCGCGTTGTACAGAGCAGAGTGTCTCCTTCTCGTCGGCTGTAACATGTACTAGAGATTTGATCTTTCATTTATTTATTTTCGTGGAACGTACTGATTTGTCAGATGCAAGACTCCTCTGTCACGAAACTTCTAGCTTTGCATGGTGGTTTTGAAACAAACTCTGCACTCTCTCTTCGGCTGTAAGCCTGTAACATGTAGATATTTCATTTTTTTGGGGGTGTAATGTACTGATTTGATCGGATGCAAGGCTCCTCTCTCACACAAAACTTCCAGTTTTGCATGGTGGTTGAAAGAAACTGTATTATAATTGCACACGCACGCAAGGCAGCTACGAAGCTTACTATTTTTTGTGCAGCGTGAAAGCTCAGAATCTCGTTGCATGTGGTTGGTACCGGAAATTGTAGCGATTTGATCTGCCACAAAACCGTTTGTTCTACTTTTATATGGTTGTTGAAACAAACTGCGCAAATGTGTTCACGATTCACAATGCACACACACGCAATGCAGTTTAATAACCTAAACCAAAGGAGACAAGGTAGTTACGAAGCTTATATATTACTCGGTGATGATGCCGTGGCAAAGAAGACCCAATTGTGTGTACATCAAATACTAGCTAAACATGCCAGTACTGATCATGGACGATTCGTGTACGTTCCAAACGAAACAGTTCATGTACACTTCTCATTCATAGGGGCAAACACACTCAGCCCTATCATCACTACAGAAAACCAGTTATTTCCGACGGCCAAAAACCGTCGGCAAAAGATCAATAACCGTCGGCATATAAGTATGCCGACGGCTGCCGGTCGGCATAGAGGACCTAGACCGTCGGCAAACTAGAGCCGTCGGCATACAACAGTTTGCCGACGGTTATATTGAGCCGTCGGCGTGAAAAAGTTGTCGGAAATAAGTAACAGACGGTGAAGTTTGACAGCGTCGGCTTAGTTGGCCGTCGGCATACGCACACACGTGTAAAAATCTGGGAGCAATCAAGACGGCCTAAACACTGTCTTTGCCGACGGCAAACATTTTTACGAGAACAAAAAAAAACCATAATTTCATAAAAGTCAGTTTACAGGCAAACATTTTACCAGGACCAAAAACAAATCATGGAAACAAATAGGCAGAGAGCGACCACTAGTACAGAACAGGGAGAGAAACCATGACACCGGTGGCAACACCAGCAGTGTAAGTTTCAGGTTGCCGGCATAGTCAAGTGGCTCCAGGACACCGGAGCAGCAATGGCATGGTGTCGCCCGTCCGTTGAGAGGTGTTGGAGCACGCCTCTCCAGATGCAATCCCTCCGGAAGGCCATCACCCTGCACAACACATACAAATATAATCTTTACAGTCTGCTTTCTCACATGAGCTCAGATATGAAGCAAATGTGTTGGCATACGCTATTAATTAACCACACGAGCAGAGTTGGAGGGAGTAATATTACCACTTGATGGTGGTGCATGTCCATCCAGGGGCACCTCGACCAAAGGTAGTCCACAGTTACACAAGAAGAAATTTCGCCATAGACCACGATCTTCCACCGAGACCGTGGTCTATAGCGGTTTTTGGCCACAAAATTTCGCCTTTTTTGTGGGCGATGGTAGCAACGACCACAGATTCTCAAAGACATGGTCTATGGCACCTATAGCCCACGATCTTTCTGAATTTTCATGGTTGAAAGCTGTTTTTGGGGTTATGAGGCACCTATCGCCCACGATATTTCTGAAATTTCGTGATTAGAATCTACGTTTCTCGATGAGTCTCTTGCTTGCAAGTCTCTATACCTTACTATTTATTTCTTCTATCGGTGGTTTCTTCGACCCAAATTTCGTTCCAAGAGCAAATATGGGTCATGCATTCTAATGGAGGGGTTGCAACGTCTGCCTGTGAGAAGACGATAGGCTTCAGACTCAAGCGACCAAGTAACCCACTACCGCAAGCAAATTAATCTTATGAAACATTTGTTTTGTTCTCTACACCAGCCCGAGCAGTTTTTTTTTTGTTGCGATTTTCCCAGCCCGAGCAGTTTTAGATGTACGCATTGCTGCCTATTGCACAAAGGAGGTCACCAGTAGTTGAACCTTTGAAGCATCAAACATCCAGACTGATAAGGAGGTCCCCACATTTTTTTTCGAGTTTTTCCTCATTAGAACTAAAATGTGGGGAAATAGTTCAATTTTTTTTTTTGCAATTTAAGATTTTCCAATATTACAAATCTCGATCTATTTTCCCCACATTTATCTCAAATGTTTCAGTGAACTGGAAAATTTTGATTTTTTTTCTAGAATACACCCTCGAATGATGTTTTAGCTTTTATATAAAAGGTGTGCCAAGCGGCGAGATGATTACAACGCCACCATGGCTAAAACCACACTGCAATAGGGGTGACAACTCAAAGGTTGAATGGTTTGAGAGATTAAAAAAAGAAATCTTGTGAGAGAAAAAAGGGCTAGCATGGATCTTGATGCATCTATGTAGCTATAGATGTACCTGAGTGCCTGCTCAGAAAAATTGCTCTAGGAAAATCAACTCCCAATAACAAAAAGTTTATAGTCCGTATGCCAAGAGAGAGCCAATAAGGGACCCACATGGAAGTTAATTTGTACCTTACCATTGCTTCTCTCGATACATTTTGAACTACTAGTATAGTAGTATGCCTACGCATTTCGGGGTGTGCAACTGAATCATGAGTTCATCACACACAAAAAAACTTCATGTACGCAGTCTAATCGGCGAGCAACACAGTGGAGCATCTCAGTATCTCACGCAAGAGGAACCTTCGTGTGTTGAGCACGCTGCAGCTTCCCTATATATTGCGCCCACCACCGCGCCGAATGATCACCACTCCATCAGCTCTCCAACGCTGCAACGCAAGCAATGGCAACACTCCTCTCCCTCCTCCTGCTCGCCCTCATCACCACCCCCGGCTCTTCCACCGCCGCTCCTCCGCCGCCCACCTCCACCCCCGGCTGTTCCACCGCCGCTCCTCCGTCACCCACCTCCACCCCCGGCTTTTCCACCGCCGCTCCTCCGTCACTCACCTCCACCCCCGGCTCTTCCACCGCCGCTCCTCCGCCACCCATCTCCACCCCCGGCTCTTCCACCGCCGCTCCTCCGCCACCCACCTCCACTCGCTCCTACGTCGCCGCCACTACTCCGCCGGTCGCCGTCCGCGACGCCTCGGCCCCAGCGCGTACGACGAAGTGGAAGAGTCAGTGCTGCGCTCCCTTCTGCTGCGGAGAGTGCTGCAAGGTGGCCACCTCCGCACGCTCCTATGTCGCCGCCACTACTCCGCCGGTCGCCGTCCGCGACGCCTCGGCCCCAGCGCGTACGACGAAGTGGAAGAGTCGGTGCTGCGCTCCCTTCTGCTGCGGAGAGTGCTGCAAGGTCGCCTTTACCGCCATGGCTCCTCCGCCGCTGCCCGGCTCTGCTTCCTCCGCCGGGGCGACTCCTCCGCTCGCGGTCTCCGCTTCCTCGGCTGCGACGTCAGCGGCAGGGGCCGTCACCGGCATCTCCACCTCCGCCGACTGAGGAGTGAGGACTGACTCGAAGACTCGTCTGCTCTTATGGTTTGTCTCGAGTGACAAGTACTGCACTGTGTTCCTTTATAATCTGAGCCTATGTTCTTGGAATGTAAGACCAATCTAATCTGAACTCTTTCGAACATCTCGATGCTGTTGGAGTCTCTGGTGTATTATGATTGCGTGGAATAAGAAAACATTCAAACTGACGAACTCTGTTCTTAAGAACTCGCAGAACGGTTTTTAAAAGAGAATTCGATCAGTTACTAGTAAATCTAATCGCACCTTTTGGGCCAGCAATATTTACGGTCCTACAGACGAGTCTGAGCGCGGCGATTTTTGTGCGTGAAGAAATTCACGAAATTCAGTTACGTTCCACAATCGATAGGTTCAGGGCATGGATCAGATAGGAAATCCTTGACGTCGATGGTGAGTTCAGGCAGCAACCAAGGGAGGTGCCTCCACCGTGTCGAGAGCGCACTTGTCTTTACAGCCATGCATGAACTGACTCTCCCCAAGATAGACAGTAGAATATCATCCATCAGCATGCTGAGCCTATCTTCCTCTTCCTTGGGTCGCAGCAGAATGATAGATCCATTTAGTTGCTGAACGATCAAATTCACAAATTCAGAATTTATAACATATAATTCAGTTATGCTCGATGTGGTCCGTATAGTTTTTCTGAAGGGCGATCCATTTTGTTACACTAGATTTAAGTAAATTCAGAGGATTTGTATCTGAATCAGTAGTTCAGACAATTAGTAATTAGGTTCATAGAATCAAAAGTTGGAACAGTTTTAATGTCGTCATTGATCCATTTAGCTGCAGCATTTTGTTCAAGTTGAGACTTTCATAATAATGATTGCGGAACAAAGATAGAGTTATGCAAGAAACAGTGGTAAGAATAATGTATCCAGCTCAAGTGTTCAGTTGCATGTTCAAAAAACGTGTTCAGTTGGCTTATTCTGCAACACTAAAACATGCTTGAGTGACATAATTAAGCCGATTACTTATGAATCTAGTGTTGAATGTGCACCTGATCTGAGCATAATTAAGCCGATTACTTGTGAATCTAGTGTTGACATGTGCACCTGATCTTAGCATAGGTATGAATCTACTGCGAGTAACTGCGGCCGAACCGACTACAGATTAGCAAGCGCCCGGTGGGGGAGCGTGGGTGGGTTACCTTGTGCGGATGAGGCGTTGTCGCTGCCATCATCGTCGAGACTAGAATATCATCTGCCGGCAGGCCGAGCCTATCTTCCTCGTCCTTTGATCGCTGCAGAATTATGGATAACTTAATTCACTAGTTCAGAATGTATAACTTACTACCTCCGTTTCAAAATATAAGGCGTATTTCGTTTGCTTTGACCAAGACTTTGACCAACAATTAGTCTATTAATATGTAATTTATGTGACACAAAATTGTTATCATTGTATTGCTAATAAGATGTACTTTACTTATGATTATAATTTATATCACATAAGTCACATGTTAAATGCATAATATTTGGTCAAAGCATCAGTCGAAGGAAATGAAATACGCCTTATATTTTGGAACGGAGGTAGTATAATTTAGTCATGCTATGGATCCATTTAGTTGAGAACCGAGTGCTAGCTCAGTGGCAGGGGCAGCTGAGTGTGCGCCCAGCTGACACGGGTTCTAGTCCCTGCTGCGCGTGCTCGAGAAAATCGAGTCCCATCTGTGTGTGCTCGAATAAACCAGGTATCTCACCTACCTACCAACGTATGACCAAGGGAGGAATCATTCCCCCGGTGGCAACGTTTTTGGATCCATTTAGTTACAGTAGTTTTAACTAGGGAGAATTTGTAACCGAGTTCAGTAGTTCAGGCAATGAGTGACCAATTCACTTATTCAGAGTTTGTAATAACAATTTTATTATCTTGGATCCATTAAGTTACAGATTTTCTTCGAGACGAACAAAGATAGAGTTATACTACAAGAAACAGTGGCATATGACCATATGTATCCGGTGTGCTAGGCGCAAATAATCTTAGGGCATCTCATTAAAGACAAATATTAGGGCACCTAAACCACATTGTTATTGTGAAAATAGTCTCTAATCTACCACGAGTAATTGTGGCCGGATCGAGTAAGAACGGATGGATTACCTTGTGCGTCGTCATTGGTTAGCGTGCGGGCGTGGGCCTGGAGGAGGATCGCGCGCGTGGCTCTATGGTTTGGTGGGGGCGGAACCCGTGTCGCGAGGATGGAGGCAGGACGCACGCGGTAGCCGCTGCACGACCGGGACGCAGCGACGGCGGCGCGTGGGCAGAGGAGGGCTGGGTGTGATGGTGGAAGAGCCAAGGCGAGCGGAGTCGGATGACACGTGGGCCGCCTATAGGGCCTATTGCCCAAACGATTTTTTTTTGGAAGGGTCGACTGGACTCAATTTGGGGAGCTCCTATTCAGTACCCTAAGCACTTGTTAAACATAGTTTTGCCCAGTACCACGTGTTATGGGCCTGGCCCATTAGTTGGGTTCCATTTTAGTTGTTTTTTTAGTATGAGTAAATTTTTGAAATTAAAAAAAGCTCCCAGATTTTCAAAATGGTCATCATTTTTTATAAAAAAAATCAAGAATTTCAAAAATGGTTCATGATTTCGAAAATGGTTCATGAATTTGAAAATAGTTCATGCATTAATTTTTTTTCAGAATATCAAAAAGTTCATGAATTTGAAAAATGGTTTGCAAATTTAAAAAATGTTCATGATTTCGAAAATGGTTCGTGAATTTGAAAACAGTTCATGAATTCAAAAATTCTTGAATTTCAAAAAAGGTCATGAATTTGAAAAATGGTTCACGAATTTGGAAAAAATGTTCATGAACCATTTTTAAAATCTGAACATTTTTTAAGTTTGAACAATTTTCAAATCATGAACCATTTTTAAATCTGACCATTTTTAAAATTTTAGCATTTTATCAAAATTATGAACCATTTTCAAAATCTGGGAATTTTAAAAAAGACAAAAACCAGAAGAACCAATCAGAAAACCGAAATAGGAAAAAAACACCAGAAAAAACAGTTGCTAAACCGTTCAGGAAAATCTATATGGGCCAGCCCAACAAGAGCGATCTGTGGATTGTTTAGTGTGGGCGAAATGCTGTTAACCATTGCAACGGGCGTAGAATAGGATTTCCCCACAATTTGTTCCATCTTCGGTCTTCAGCTCGCGAGCGGGCCACATCGGCCACGGAGCTGGAGCGGTCGGCCCTCCAGCCCAGCACGCAACGACAATGCACCTGCAAAGCAGCCTATCTTAGTTACTCGAAAAACTGTGGAGAATACAACGGTTCAATCATACCTTACCAGCTTTTGCACTTAAATCGGAACGGAGGGAGTATGCAAAATCACATGTTGATTTGAAGTGTCTCAGAGAAGTGTCCATACGACAAAGCTTCGTTTGTTCTTTTGTTTTGTGGATAATAAAGATTAAATGACACCTACTGGCGGGATTTTATCGATAACACAATTATTATGTGCATGTTCTGCTTTGTTCTCATGAGTGATCAATTGTATTTCTAAATAGACGCCAACTCAGCACAATCGTCCATACTCATCATCAGTTTGATAATAATTTGTCATAAAAACAAGGAAACCAACATGTGGTTGCATAGTTAATAGGCTGAGGCAGACTATTTTTTCAGTTGTAGGCAACATTTTCATGGATAGCGAGGCGTTTGTGATGACTTCAGATGTTCATAAGGGTAGAGTTTATGTGGATTGGTGTATGTGCATATATGTAAGCGTGTGTGTATCTCTCTTGTAGCTCCTTGTAGCAATAACAACAAGCTGAAAAGTATTGCAATAACAACAAGCTCGTCTCTCTTGTAGCTCCTTGCAACTTCTTTATACATGAACGTGCAAGTGTATCTCTACGGCCGTCGCCAATGTCCTTGACAAGATTTGCCCCCCGATGATAACTTTGCTAACTATAGAGGATTGGTAGATCGAGTAATTTTACTTGACCGGTTTTTGTGGATCGTTGTAGGTTGCCTGAAATAGGAGAAGTTAACGGTGGTGATAGATTTGAACGGATGGGGGTAAGCAAACTCAGACATCGAGGGTACGTGGCGTCGTTGAACATCATACAAAACTGGCGGCTGGGTGGGGGGGGGGGGGGGGGGGGGGTCATGATCAACGTGCCCTACATGTTCACATGAGTGTAAAAGATTATGTACCCACTCATCAATGACAAGACTAAGAAGAAGTTTGCATTCGTCGCAAACAAGGACCTTGATGCCACGCTCTGTGATCCCATCGCCAAATCCCAGCTTCTCGAGGAGTATGGCGGCAAGCTCAAGCTATATAGCTTGTTGTAACTTTCTTATTTCACAAAGGGAAAACAATGATGGCTCATATGTGCCCCCTTATACATGTTTTGATGAGACAATCCAACATGATTTCAGATAGATTTCGTATGAAATCTTAGTATAACTTGCAACTTGTATACGAAAATGAGAGAGGCATCAATGGATCCGAGGATCCAAAGTGAACATCATATACACGCATCCTTTTGATCCGTTCAACACGCACTCGATCTTTTTCCAAAATGTAAGGACTATACATGCGGTCCAAAGTCAAATATTTTAAAAGTTACAAAGTTTATGAAAAATAACATATGTTATATACCAAATAAATTCAATTTAAAAAGATATCCGACGAGGCGAATACGGGAAGCAGGCAGGCCTTTTGTCATGAGCTAAGAAGCGCGGGTGGTGCAGAGCACTCAGAGTGGTAGGCATGTGCCACTGTTTCGCCAAGGATGACTGAAGCGGCCAAGGACAGCGCGAAAAGAGCTTAATATATATAACTAGTGTTCGCCATCATAAAAAGTGGCAATAAGCTACGGATCGTAGGTGGAATTGGCCATATATAACTCATAAGTAATGCGCAACGAGGTCGCCATTGTTGTGTTGAATTGGCTGATGACATTGCCGAGCCCCAGTAACCATGCAGTACACATGAATGCCCAAAGCAGATGTACAACAAGTTCAATGGTGTTCAACTGAGCAGAGAACAATGGAAACGACTACAGTATAAAAGAAGAGGGCTAGGTGTTGATTTGACCTAATACCTGACCCACAACCATGGTGGCTTATTCTTGACTAGAGTCAAAGGAAGGAAAGCAGGACTCGAGCCGTCTGGCACAGGTCGGTCTAGGATCTTTTTAGTTTCAGTATGGTTCAAGTTTTCGCACGATTGGGGATTTCTAGGAGTCTAGGACTACCACAATGTCAATCATTTCCTTAGTAGAATAACAACACTAGTCCACATGAGAAACACAAACCATGTTGTGCAATTTCGGCCTAATCACCACCCCCGGCTCTTCCACCCCCGCTCCTCGGCCACCCATCTCCACCCCCGGCTCTTCACAAATCTCTTTGACACATTCTTGGCAGACAACTAGTTTCAGTAAGTACGGTTGCATGTATGTCTCACCCGCTCCACTCTTCCGCTCCATTCTTGGCTGAGCCTTCGCCGTCGACAGCTAGCTGCACTGATCCTTGATGCGCTGCAGGTGGAACTGCATCTGAACCGGCGACTGCTCCTCTACTGCCAGTCATAAGTCGATCAACAAATTTCGGATCGATTCGCTCAAAGTAAAAAAGGAACCAATAAAACACCATGTCGTCAAGATCTTCCTATTCAACCACTCATGTGGCAAGTTTTGTACCATAAGTGTATGGTGTTGAATGTATAGTTCAATTTTTTCTGGTGCAAAGTAGAATTTACGTTTTTTGCGAAAAGGTATACTGATATATTAATAATCAGTTCCGTCAAACAAATATTAATAATCATTAGCAGACGTACTTTGTGTGTAATGTAATATCTTTTTCATTGATGCCAATATGAGTTGATATTGATGCATATGATCAATGGCGAGTGCAATGTTGATTACCATGATTACAATCCAATATCTTGATCCGCTAACAGCTATTTCACTTTTTGTATTCAATCTAGTGCAAGAAAACTATGCCAAACAATGATAATTAGACTAGTCACAATGGGGAGTAACATAGGAGTAACATCAGTGCCACATAGGCAAAAAATCTGATGTGCCGGGTAATTAATGAGGAGAGAGATGGTTGTGGTAACTAGCTACGTTACCATAACATCACACATTTCAAGCCAAGATGAGTGTATAACCTATTAAATATGACACTACACACATGTTACTCCCCACTATGGAAGTAGTAACTTAGATTAGTAACATATGCATGTTACTAGTCTAAGTTACTCCTCATTGTGACTAGTCTTAGTGAATGAGCGGGCAACCCTCAACCTGAACTCCTGGTTAGGTAGGACATGTGGCTAGAGGGCAATGATCAGAGACGTCCGAACCCCACCAGTTGACGCCATTGATGCCTCTCATCTGAAGAAGCACCATCATCAGGAACGCCATTGCAGCAGTGCCGGTGTCCATGGCGACAGAGAAGAGTATGCTGTACTTTGCCCACCATTCTTTGCGTCTCCGGAAGATGACATAGTTAAAACTAAATCCCACCACAAACCAAGACACGTAGTTAACTGCTCTCGCTGGAAGCATGTGAGCGCCTGGCATGAAGAGAACAGGCACAAGGATGAGCTTGATCCACTTCTTCTCGGGGAACCGACGAGCAAGGAGCCACACAGGTATCGGTGCAATGAGGCCGATCAAGAAGAACCAAGTCAGCTTTGAGTATACACCCGTCAAAAACATTCGCTTTGGTCCAATAAGACCCCATACAACCATATCGTTGTAAAGCATCTTGCTGTGGGGGCATACCCATGGACTTCCTCTAGGCAACAGCTCTGGGCGGCACAAATCCTCGACGGTGGAAAATAACCACCATGTCACTGCAAAGTCTGAGCTGGTCGCCACGAATGAACCAACGAGCTGTCCGTATGAACATATTTAGTCAAATTTGAGTAATATACCAAGCAATGAAATGAAAAGCACAAAACATTGCTGGATCAAAAGTAAAAATGACTTCCATATTTAGATGACCGACCACTTTCTCTATTGACTACTGTCTAGCCTAGCTGTAGTTTTAGCGGTCGTCAGGGAAAAATGGCATGCGAGCAACTCAGGTAGTACTGCCTGCCTAGACCATCTGGCATCTCTTCTTCTTATCCCGTTACTACTTTGGAGCTTTTGGTCTGAACTAGGTGGCTAGCCTGTTGGGGCGCCAAGTTCGGCTTCAAGCTTTGTCAGATCGTGAGGACGGATGAAGCATGCATACACTATTACACTCGTGAGTAGATAACCATTTTCACATGTATAAGACTAGACCGACGAGGCAGGATCCTCATGGCATTTCATTAAGGAGAATGGTTCAGCGTCACCGAAATTGTGTGTAGGAGTACTTAAACTCGGTTGGGTGGGAAGGTATCAACCCCTCCCACCACTTGGTTGTGCCTTAATTAGTCTGCCATTTTTACATGCATGTTCTCTACATGCCAGTAGTACACGACATGTGCAGCATAATGATCACAATTGGGGTTTAGTAAACATTCAAATAATATATTGAGAATGGAAAACCCGACATTCCCCTATCTCGAACTATGAACTTGGCTGCAAATAAAGCTCACACTTCTACTATGCTTATGCACATAGGCTCCTTAAAAGTAAGGGCTCTTAACTAATCGCAACTCACAAGATACTGGGTAGGTATCATCGATCAGGGAATAAAGTGTATGAAAACTGGCACCTATGCATAATCAGGCAAACGATTTAACAAAAGTAAAATGCGAAAGTAGATAAACTTTATGTTTTCTTTTTTTTGTTAATTACCAGAGCAAAGAACATTTCTCTCGGAGGAATCTTCATATAAACTCCAAGCTTGAAGGTTGAAAGAATACCGAGAGTAGATTCAATACACAATGCATTGTACAAATAAAAAACCATGTTGGCCAATGGTCGTCCAGGGTACAAGTATCCAATGACGATATGTGCAAATAGACGAACGGATGGCTCCTACGAAACAAAAAACACATCAAAATATTGCAAGAAGTCAAAACATAGATTAAATGGCAGAGTTGTCACCGTAACTATTCAAAGTAGAAAATTTCAAAAGTGATTTTTTTATTATGAGTAAATATTCACTAATCATTAGTGTTGTGCTATTATGCACACAAGTGCGAATAAGTTACTACACCTGCCCCATTTTTAATCGCTGCACTGGACTTTCGGTTTGATCTTTTTATTACATAGGAAGTCGACAAGATCATAAGGGAATGTATATCAAAAGTATTTTGATGTTGACATGACGTAACATTTTGCAAGTAAAACAAGACTGTAAAACCTATATATATGGACATGATTTTCTGATGTTGACATGACATATATTTGAGTCAATACGAGCGTAATATTTGTACACTAAACAAAAACTCTGATGTAATAAAAACCTAGGGTGCAAAATAAGCTAATCAGAACTCATGAGCACAATAGCTTTATACTAATATGATTTTATTTTATTTGATAAGACCGATCCCAATGATACTTTGCTTCAAGATTCATTTATTATCTTCCTGACATAAAACAAGTTGAAACTGTATATAAATGTAGTAAAAACTCCTTGCTAAAAATCCCTCCGTTCAATATTAGTTGTTGCTGAAACACATGTATCTAGACGTACTGAATACATATGTTTCAATAACAACTAATATGGAATGGATAAAGTATATGATTCCATTTTATTTCTGGTACGTATATTCCCTTAGGATGACATCTTCCTGTATTAGAAGAAAAAATGCATGAGGCGTGCTAGCGTTTGCCATGCGACGTCATTTGTTACCAAGTGTGAAAGAGATTTCCTGATGTGATCGCAAGAGATTGAGAGTTCAGAAAGATACCTGGCAAACAGTGGCACGAAGTGCTGCTAATGGGGGTACTAACAGAAGTACAAGAAAGCATGCAAGAATAACTCCCCAGTAAGGAAGCTGAAGTTCATTTCCAAACCCTTCACATGTAAACAATGCCAGACCTATCATTGATATTGTAAGAAGAATAAACCACCACAATGGAATGCTTCTATATTTGTTCATCATTTGCACATGAACATCACGATTTGCTCTGCCCTCAATTGATTGGTTTAATTGATTCCAAAATGACCTACACACATAAAAAATTTGGCTCAGGGAAAATATATTTTACCTCCTATATTGTAAGAAAAATTCATGATAAACTATGGTTTAGCCACTGCATGTTAAATATGGGTAAATAAAATTCCAGAAAATTAACGTAATGGTTAGCATAGTATCATAAACTAGCAATATATGATGCTAGCATAAAACTGGACAAAAATCAAAATCGAGTATAGGAACCAGGAACATACAACACTAGTATAGAATGATACTAAGGACACCCCGTTATGATGGCACCAAGAGCTTATGTTGCCAAGGGTTTCTCCCCGCTCGGCGGCTGAAGAGACACGTGGGCAGGCTTGACTGTTTTTGTACTTGGTTAACTATAGTGCTCGGGCCAGATTCCAACTATTCATTTATGTACGGCAAATCAAATATGTTTACATATATTGGAACTATAGTAACATATATTGGAACTCAAATGAATTATGCACAACTCTAGATTGAATTATGCTTAACTTTTGTACCATCGTGGCTATAGTATATTGGAACTAAAATGAACTATGCACTACTCAAGATTGAAAATACACCCATCTAGCACACCACATATCCTAGTTGTTAAAAGTTTCATATATAGCTATAAGTAACCAAAAAATGCAAATATGTACGTAATATATAGTAACATAGTAATGGGTGGTGGTACCTATTTGCATGCTCAAATGGAAGGTTAACCTTTTCAAACGAACACAGTAAGTATAATGTGGAATAAAACACAAAAATGAAGTATTGAAACTATGCAAATTAAAAACATTATTTTAATCATAGGGAATTTAATAAATTATATACAAAAGGAAATCATGCATGTTTATTTTCTTACCTGGCATGAGAAAGTACAATACTAGTAAGAGATGCTGCTAGAGCTGCAAATTCAAATCCAATAGAGCAGGCCCGCGTAATACTCAAGTACAACTCTGAATAACTTTTATACCCTTCTTGCTTAAACTGAAAATTAGTTCCATCCAAAACCCTGGACATGTTATATCTACCTCCGTAGACATCATATACTTCCGAACTGATAATAGGAAAGTTCTTCGCCTTAAATGAATTCGTCCAGTAAGCAATAGGGATGACAACATACATGAATATCATAAATCCAACCATTGTATTGGCAATGGCAAAGAAAGGGAAGTAAATAGGGTTTCCCGTGAAGCTGGTTGCTGTTGACCAATCAAGGCCAAATGAACCAATCCCAAAACCGCTAAAGCCAGAGCCAAGTTGTTGTGCAATGATAGACTTTTTCCAAATTAGGCAGACAAACGACACTGTACTAACAGAGGGGAAGAAGTAGCCCGGAACGATGTAGTACGAAAAACTAATGACGAAAACCATGAAGAAAAACTGGATTCTTGATAACCCTGGATTTGATTTTTCATCCTTCTCGTGAAATGCCCTACAGTTTAGTCAATATGACAAAGGTATTAGGACACAATGCGAACACATGACTAAACAAATAGCCCAATTTAATGTTATTACAAACCTGAACATTGTTACATCCGATAGTACTTCGGGCCACCACATCTCTGAGCGGTTCACAAAGAACTTGATGAAGAAACCAACAAATCCAAACGCAATGTTCTATGGAAATATCAGAAATTATGTAAGAAAGTATTAGTCTATTAGACAAGACATAAACTAAACATGATCTTTTCTTGCTGGTCCCTTATCTTTTTGGAAATGTCGATAACTGAAGATATGGAAACAGGGTACTTCATTCAGGATTTTAAATGGATTCCTATAAATAAAATCCTACGATAGATAGTCCAAAACTTTCGAAGGAAGTTTGGTGCTTACATTTGTCGTTAGTAGAAGCAAAAAGAACGCTACCGGATGAATAGATATCCTGAAATAGGCCCTTGTGGCAGCCAAAATATTTGTTGCTGGAGGCGTTCCTAGTCCAGAAGTGAAGATCATCGTACTCAGTATATGTTCCTTTATGCTGAAGGGCCCTGGATTTAGGGAAAGCTTAATTCTGGTCCCTGGAACCCTCATGACGTTGGTTGGCAGTACATGTGCCATGAGCTTCCCGATAGAGTAGCACAATATTGTAACTGCAAAATCTGGGATATCAACTGGGTTCTGTCTAAAGCCAGTCAATACACTCACTAAAGACATGATGATGCAGCCAATTATCCCAATGACCCATACTCTGAATGTCAGTGTAGGGAGTGTTGGATCATCTGTTGTGGGTACAGTCAACCTGACTTGCTCTATCGGAGATTGGTCTTCATAAATTTCAAAAGATCAAGCATGGAAAATACATTAGCAACACAGGCATAATCGCAGCTTACAAAGGCATATACACAACTTCATAAAGTTTAAAAAGATCATCCGCCTAAATCGAAACTATGTACACTAAGTAGTGTGACCAGTCTCTACAGACTGTTGTAGTAGGCATTTACATGTGTGTTGGTCCAAAGAAAAACACTGTTAGCGTATATGGTAAAAAATATTTGACCTCTCAAGGAAAAAATAGAGACTCATTTTAATGATTGATGGAAAAAGATCTTACAAATTATTTGTATGTACCGAACAAGAATGAAAACTGACAAGGTTGCACAACTCATAAGTATTAATCGTTAGTCCCGTGTGAATTCAGGCAGTGCCAAAGAAGCACAATGTCTAGGTGCAATCTGATTATCTGATGGATTTTGAAAGAGCTCCACTCTATAGCCTTTTTCGGTCACTCGACCAACGTATACAATCTTATTACTATCGCTCGTGTGTAAAAAACATGCATGGCTTTGGGCTGTCCTTTTTTTGCTATTCAGAATACCTCGTGATTAGCATATTTGAGGACTTCGGTGCAAAAATAAATAAAAGATATTGGGCACTAATATTCTCTATACCATGGTTCCGAAAAATTGCGAACTAGAGTAACGCAAACGTGCAAATCAAGGAAACAATGCATCAAGATATACCTTCTCGGATAATTCATTAATCCAATAATGCCCGTGTTAAAATACAAGTACTACCGTGTGTCCTAACTCAAATAATGTTTGAACAAATTTATAGAAACCAATATCAATATCTATGACACCATAAGAACAATCCCAAATACTGAAAAGCCTGATTTACCTTTTTCATTGCCAACTTAGATTGTGTCTCATAAATTGTTGATTTTGATTAGATAATAATGGAAGAGATATGGACATGTATTACTTCCTTCGTTCCGGTTTATTTGGATTACTAGACCGTCCACGGCGACAAAGGCGTGTAGGGATTGGTTGAGAGAGAAAAAAACGACCAGAAATATTAGCCAATAGAGCAACGCAGTTTAATTCCGTGATTAGGCCAATTAATGCATGGTTCACTAAATCATCACCTTTGATTGGCTCATTCCAAGGAGAAAGAGGGCCAGCACATCGATTAATTAGGTCAATTAATGATTACATGCCTTATTCCTGGCTAGTTTTGGACCATACTATAGATTACATGCCTTTTTAGGAGCCCAGAATACCGATACAGACGGAGTAGTACAATTGAGGTGTTTGTCTAAAAGAAATATTATCCAATATCTTATCATAAATCTCAACAACCTAATATGCAGACATATCAAGGAAATAAATAAATGTGTGAAAAAAGGTTCCAAATTGACCTGGTCGCCTATATTAAAGGAGAATAAAATAAATTCACCCAGCTATTTTGGTATTCAGTTAATATTCTCCAATATGCAAAATCACCCGGAATTAATTCCAGTGCATGCATGTTTGTTTCACCCCATTTGCGTTGGCATATGGTTGGGAACATAAAAAATTTGCCCTTATTATGAGGGGCATAAAAGTAAATTAGCAACCATAATATCGCAACAATTCCACCCAAAAATTATAGTGAACCATATTTTATCAAGTATAGACATAACTCAATTTCAAAAAAAAAAGTATAGACATAACTCCACCAGAAGAGGAGACTAGTTGATTTCTTCATCTCAAAGAGGGGGAGTACGTAGTAGAGATACCAGTTTAGTAAGTAAGGTTTTTTTAAGAAGAACTGATATCAATTACTTTGGAGCTTGACACAGGATTTCTAGATGAAGTTCAAGATTTGTAGATGAAGTTCAATATGAGTCCGCTCAACTGTAAGAATAAACCTGACACGTAATAGAAATAGTAAAACTTACCATGGTGCATAGAAGTTCCTTCCATCGAAGTCTCCTCTTCTGAGCTTCTCCTTTTCGTTCTTCGCTTCTTGATAATGAAATTTTCTGGGGTATTTCCAAACCTCTCCATGGCTTATTTATATCCGAAGACCCATAGGTGTGGCATTAATTGGTTTTGCATCAGTGCCACCTACACTATACCTATGGGACAAGTGTTACACACGAAAAACAAAATACACAGATATGAAAAAGGCATTTATCACAGATGTTGACAACTCAGCATGTACAAGAAACAACAAAATACATAAATATGAAAAATGTGCACATTTGACAGAGTTGCCCTATTAAAGCAAAAAAAAAAGAATGCATCCACCTACTAATAAAGGCTGGACGCGGCTCGAACTTGTGTCTTGGAGCTTGAGGCGAACGAAGCAACCACTGGGCTAGCTCTGTTTTTGTGGTATTGTACTGATATGAATTTATAAGATGTGATTTTCGCGTTTGCTTCACACACTCAGAGTCTCAGAGAGCAGCGGATGGGCGTGTCGCGTATGGTGGCGGCGCTCGTCCCTAACCTAGCTGCCGCTCAGGCGATCAGGAAGCGATGCCCTTGTTCCACCAAACTCCACCGGCGAAAGAGCTGGGCCCCACTCCTTCCGCTTGCCGCTCCGGCGGCAGGAGGGAGGGGGACCCCGTTTTTGCATGGTAGTTAGGGTTAGGAATATGGTTCGTCGTTGGGGTGGTGGGAGCGGCGTCCGGGCAAATAAATTTGTCTCAACTCTACTCCCACACCGGCGTTGTCCTTCATGGCAGCGTCTCGGAGTTGGTGGCATTGTGTGCTTGCCGATCTTTCAGATCGGTTGCTATAGGGTCCATGGATGTTGTCGGCGAGGCAGCGGCGGCGACTCCATCAGATGGGTTTTTCCTCCTGTTCTGTCCCCGTTGCTACGGCGTTGTCTCTGGCGCCATAGTGGAGCAGAGAGGATTCGTCCAGGAGTATGTGCAGACAGTGGTCTGCACTGGTGACAGCTGGAAGATGGTGCATCTTGTGCTGGGTTCGTGGTTGGAGGCTGACGGTTCTGGTTCCCTTCTTTGACGTCGTCGTGCGGGGGTGCCAGTGCTAAAGTTCGATGTCGTGTTTGGGGTCGTGCTACCCCGGTCTGATTCTTTCAACGGCAATGGTAAACTACTTTGGAGCCAAGCGTCCTATGGCAAACTACTTTGGAGGTCCGAAAAGCTGATGATCAGCGATGGAGCCGTGTCGAGCTCGGGTGAAGAGGTGATCTGTCTATTTTTTCTTTGGTGGCTGCTACGGTGGTGCCGAAGAAGATGGATAGGCGTTGGTTTGTCACATAGGTTTATCCTATCTTTCCTGATCTGTAAGATCGATGTGTACGTATTTTGTAGCTCGTCTTTTATTTATCAATGAGAATCATATTACCATGAAAAAAAAGCAGCAGATGGAGCAAAACATACATAAACATAAGGCACCCAGGATTTCCAGCGTTTTTTGACTCACTAACAATAGAAATTGAACACCAAATCATTCGAATTTAATTATAAGAAAATAATAACATGAAATTGAACTATTGATGAACCCATTTTCATAAAAAACTTGATAATTTAATCACATTTATAAACCAAAAAATACATGCAATCGTCTATCTCCGGCTTCTTCTTCCTGTCTATGACCATGGCGTGAGTGGCTAGGAGACCGGAACGGAATCGAGTTGGTCGCAGGCCAGGGCGGAGCAATCGGCTGGAGCAGTGGGACCGGAGAACCACTGGAGGGTGGTGGGGTGGGGGCGAGGCATGGCCGGCGGCGTCGCGTTCTTTGCCTGCTTTGCTCGCTGCCTCTGTGTTCGTGTTCGGTGGATGGGATCGCACAAAACGATGTCTCCTTCGCTCCTACTCCCTCCGTATCAAAATATAAGACTTTCTAACCTTTGCATGCATACATGTATGTAGACATGATTTAGTGCAAGATTCTAGAAATTTTATATTTTGATACAGAGGGAGTAAGAAACATGCTTTTCGGGCTGGACCGAGCCGATCAAGGCTCGGCCCGAGCTAGCTGCGGTCCAGAATTCCCAGCTCTCGGCTCGATCCAAACTGTCGGCGGGCCGAGCCTAACTCGGGCCGAGCCTGCAAAAGCCCGAGCCAAGCGTCTAGGCATACCTACTATGGTACTCACTTAATATTCTTCAATAGGGAAAGTCAGGTGGCATGAATTCTCAGTGCATGTATGCATATTGGTTCCACACCTCTAGTGGGTAGTGGGAGTATCCAAAACAATGAAATCAACATGGACATAATTATTATTAATCATGCTAAGAACATCATTTATCCTACCCATAGGTTTCTTCATGGTAGAATCAGCACAATGAACACTCAAGTGACAATCATCTAGTGGTGCTAAATTAAAATATCATATAACTTTTCAGGCATAACCGAAACACTAGCACCATGCACCATGGGTATTATTTTTACCAAACCCTTACCCTATTGATTAATACCCACTGGGTATGCGGGTGATGGGTACCCATTACCAACCGTACAAGAGAGATGAGCTTATTGTTTTGCAATTTCCTTTTGAGAAATACAATACAAATACGCAGACACTAACATATATGCACATACACTCATCCACACACCCGACCCCTATGCATACGGACTGAACCGTGACTTGAAATTGGAAGTCTTCACAAACACCTTGCTACCGATGGAAACGTTGCCTACAACTGAAAAGATACCTGTCTCAGCCTATTAACCATGCAACCACATGTTGGTTTCCTTGTCTCATGAGAACAAGGCAGAGCATGCACATAATAATTGTGTTATGGATAAAATTCCGCCACTAGGTTTCATTTAATCTTTATTAACCACAAAACACTAGAACAAGCGAAGCTTTGTGGTATGGACACTTCTCCCACACACATCAAATCGACATGTGATTTTGCATAGCTAAAAGAGGCTGCTTCGCAGGTGAACTGTCGTTGCGTACTGGGCTGGAGGGCCGACTTGGCCGCTCGCGAGCTGAACACCGAAGACGGAACAAATCGAGTCCAACCGACCCTTCCAAAAAAAAAAAAAAAAAATCGTCCGACTCCGCTCGCCCCGTCTCGTCTTCTCCGGCTCTCCCACGCCGCCGCCGCATCGCGCCTTGCCCTCCTCCGCCCACGCGCTGCCGCCGCTGCGTCCCGGTCGTTCGGCGACTACGGCGTGCGTGCTTCCTCCCTCCTTACGATCCTCCTCCAGGCCCACGCCCGCGCGCTCACCAATGACGCCGCACAAGGTAATCCACCCGTTCTTACTCGATCCGCCCACAATTAATCGTAGTACATTCGAAACTATGTTCACAATGACAGTGTGGCTTAGTTACCCTAGATTTTTCTTTGAGATGCCCTAAGATTATTTGCGCCTGGCACACCGGGTACATATGCCACTCAGCCACTGTATAACTCTATCTTTGTTCGTCTCGAAGAAAAGCTGTAACTAAATGCATCCAAGATAATAAAATTATCATTGCATACTCTGAATAACTGAAATTGGTCACTCAACTACTGAACTCGGATACAAATTCTCCCTTGTTAAAAATGTCAAAAAAAAAAAAATTCTCCCTTGTTAAAACTACTGTAACGAAATGGATCCATAGCATGAGTAAAATATATAAGTTATACATTCTGAATTAGTGAATTTAGTTATCAATAATTTGGCAGAGATTAAAGGACGAGGAAGATAGTTCCAGCATGCCGACGGATGATATTCTACTCTCGACGACGATGGCAGCGACAACGCCTCATCCGCACAAGGTAACCCACCCAACGGGCGATTGCTAATCCTTAATCGGTTCAGCCACGGTTACGTTACTCGTGGTAGATTCAAAACCTATGTTCATAACAGGTCGGCTTAACTGCGCTAAGAACAGGTGCATATGGGAACAGTACTGGATTCCCAAAGTAATAGTTTTTTGTTCTGTCATCCAAAGCATGTATTAGTGCTGCAGAATAACCCAACTGAACATGCTAGATACGTATAGTTCATAGGATTGTTTCTTGTATGACTCATCTTTTTTTCCACATTTAGTTAAATTTTATAAATGTCTCAACTCGAACAAAATGTTGTAGGCACATGGATCCATGACTAGATTTTAAAATTATTGCAAATTCTGAATCAGTGGTCTTTCCTACTTATTGTCTGAACTACTGAATTGAGATATAAAGTTTCTGAATTTAGTTAAACTACTGTAACTTAACGGCGACGTTACACACCGGTTCTTACACGCTCCGGCCACGATTAACCGTACTAGATTCGAAACTATGTTCACAATAACAATCCTGATAAATTCCCCTAAGATTTTATTTCTTTTTGAGATGCCCTAAGATTAGTTGCACCTGGCGCACTCGATACATACGCATAGATCATGCGACCGTTTCCTGTATAGCTCTTACCTTCTTTCCACATTCAATATTGTAAAAATCCTCATCTCAAAGATTAAAAAAATGTACCTAGATAGATCCAAGATAATTAAATTTTTACAGATTCTGAATTAGTGGACTTGGTTACTAATCGTCTGAACTGCCGAACTCAGTTACAGATTCTCCGAGTTTAGTTAATACTGCTGTAACTAAATGGGTCCATCGCATGGCTGGAGTATAAGTTATACATTCTGAACTAGCGAATTTAGTCTTTCAGTGACTAAAATGGATCCATGATTCTACAGCGGTCGAAGGATGAGGAAGATAGGCTCAGCGTGCCGACGGATGATACTCTACTCTCGTCGATGGCAGCAGCGACAATGCCTCGTCCGCACAAGGTAGCCCACCCAGTCCCTCACCCAGGCGCTTGCTAATCCTTAATCGGTTCGGCCACACTGCCATAAGTTTTTAAGATGCCATAAGATTAGTTGCACCAGGCACACTGGATACATACATATAGATCGTTCCGCTGTTTCTTTTATCACTTTCTCTTTGTTCATTCGTCAATATTGCAAAAGTCTCACCTCTCATCTCGAAGAAAAAGCTGTAGCTAAATGGATCCACGATAATAAAATTATTACAGTGAATTGGTAAACTTGGTTACTAATTGTCTGTACTAGTGAAATCGGTTAAAACTTCTCCGAATTTCGTTGACTAATGTAACTAAATGGATCCATAGCATGACTAAAGTATAAGTCGTACATTCTGAGTTGGTGGATTTAGTTATCCAGTGACTAAATGGATCTAGAATTCTGCAGCGATCAAAGGATGAGGAAGGTGATCTTCTACCATCGGCGACGGCAGCGACAATGTCTCCTCCGCACAAGGTAACCCACCCTCTCCCCGCAGGCGCTCGCTAATCCTTGATCGGTTCCGCCACAGTTACTCGCGGTAGATTCAAACCTATGTTCGTAACAAATCGGCTTAATTGCGCTGAGATCAGGTGTACATGCCAACACTCGATTCCCATGTAAGAGGTTTTCGTTGCGTCACCCAGAGCGTGTATTAGTGTTGCACAATAATACAACTGAACAGCTAGATACATATAATTTGTGCCACTGTTTCTTTTATAACTGGATCCTTTTTTCCACACTGAATTTAATATTATAAAGTCTCTACTCAGAACAAAACGTTGTGGGCAACTGGATCCATGCCTAGATTTTAAATTATTGCAAATTCTGAGTCAGTGAACTTTGCTACTAATTGTCCGAACTACCGAATTCAGATATAAATTTTCTGCATTTAATTTTGAATACTGTAACTAAACGGCTGCATAACACAACTAGAATGTTCATATGTTATAAATTCTGAATTATTGAGTTTAGTTGTTCAGTTACTAAATGGATGCATCATTCTGCAGCGACCAAAGGAGGAGGAAGATAGGCTCAGCATGCTGATGGATGATATTCTACTGTCTATCTTGGGAAGAGTCAGTTCACGTATGGCTGTAAGGACAAGTGCGCTCTCGACTCGGTGGAGGCACCTCCCTTGGTTGCTGCCTGAACTCACCATTGATGTCAAGGATTTCCTATCTGATCCATGCCCTGAACCTATCGAGGCCAGTGATATGGAGGAAGCTATGACGTCTTTAACCAAAGCGACCAGGAGCTTCTTGGCTAATGAACATAGAGAATCCAAAGTCTCAAGTCTGGATCTTAGGCTTTACTTGATCAACACGTTCCTGAGTGAAGTTGGATCACTGGTAGGTGACGCGATCGACAGTGGTCTCTTGAAAGATTTTGATCTTGCCGTTCTTGATGAGACAGATCCTCGTGACTGTAGTGACGAGAATATGCTACAGCGTGCCAAAGAAATAGATGGTTTTTTCAGTGCCTACCCAAGTCTGCCCCACTGCCTCACACGACTCTTTCTACAAAATGTGAACTTTGAAAATTGGACATGCACCATCTCCTGTTTGACTGCTGCAAGCAACTGGAGCATCTAAGCCTCTATCAGTGTGATACTGGTTTATGGTCTCTGTTCAAGATTGATGCACCAAACTCAAGACTTAGTGACCTGGAACTCATCAAGTGTCGCTTTGGGAGACTTGAGGTAGTCTGTCTTCCGAAATTGGAGAAGCTCAGCTGGGATACTTGGGTATCTTGGTCTGTCCCCTTAGCTTTTGGTCTTGTCCCGGCTCTTGGGGAGTTAGAACTTTCGTGCCGTGCAATATCTGCTCAACAGGAATTTGAATTAAGCGAGCTGCTGCACAGGACCACAAGCATACATACTCTCACATTGGATTTTCAAGGAGAAAATGTAAGTTGTAGTTTATTTTCGCAGTGGTCACATTTTTTTGGTATCTGTTTTGTTGTCAGACCTATCAGAGTTACATCATAGGAAATAATCATAGCTGTAAATTCTTTGGTAACCTCATCTTTCTGCTAGCGAATTACTCATTCTTATTTGTGTATCATTTGATCAGCTTTGGATACTACCTGAAATGAAGCAACTCAGCACAGCTTTCAATAAGCTAAGGAAGCTTTATCTGCGTGGTATCTTTGTCGAATTTGACATTTTGTGGACGTTAGCCTTTCTTGCAGCCGCACCTTCTATCGAGATGCTACAGATTGAGGTGATGCAGTTGTCCCCTTTTTTCTCAATTATGTCGTATTTCTTTTCTTCTCCACATTTAGAGCTTTTGTTTTTCTCACAAGTTTTGCAGGTCTGGGAACATCCATGTGATGTGGACGATGACAGAGAAGGGTCGTCCTTCTCTGAAAGAAAGACTCCTCATTGGGAGATGGACTTTCACGGTTCCAAGAACTTGCTTTTGAAAGAGCTAGAATTCATTGGCTTTAAGTCTCTAGAACAGCAGTTCATATTTATAAGATCCGTGCTGCAGCGATCTCCCAACTTGCAGAAGATAGTTCTGAAAGGAGAGGAAAAATGCGACTACTGCGACGCCTTTGATGTACCATCAAAATTCCCGAAGAAGGATGAGCAAGAAATGGTCGCCCGGCGAATTAGAGATGGCATATTCTGGACGCAAATTGTTTTTGATGAATAAGTTGTAATGAGGCCATATATCTCAGGCCAAATAATTATTTATTTTTAAGTTGTAACATATAAATTGTTTTGGCATTATTATTTCTGAGTATAATTGTAGCATGTAAGAAGATTGGAGTGGACACATGCAAAGTGCTTATCAATTTTGGCAGCTGGGTGTGGCCTGATACATGAAAATTTATACATCAAAATTCTTTTGGCATTATTATTTTTAAGTACACTCTATCATTGTAGCCTGTAAGAGGATTGGACACATACAAAGAGTTACTTGCACAAGTTTGTGTGGGCTGGTACATGTGAATTGTTCTGCATTATCATTTTGGATTGTCGGTTTACAGTGGGAATAGTTGCCATTGATGAAACTCAACTCTTGTCTGGCTCGGTTTTGGATTTAGCTGGACCACTTAACAGTTGATCTATGAAGCCCTACAACATTGTAACCTATAGACTTGTCTACTGCTCCGTGGACAAGCAATTTAACTCCTTTGCCTTTTAATCTATTATTAGTAGCGATCATTGGTGAGCTTTTTTTCTTGATCTTCATATGTTGCCTCTGAATAAGCATTTTAACTCATTTTCTTACGATCTACCAACAGTAGTGACATGTAGGCAATTCGCCTCGGTAAAAACTGAACAAGACGATTAGTCCACACTAAACAAGAAGCTACTGCTTAAAGGTCATCTAATGTGTTAGCGCAGGACCTGTACTTTACTCTGCTGCGTTGTAAAATTCTCCGCAGCAAACATTTACTATTGCATAACAACAATGATGCGTGTTCATCTGCTGTACTTGATGAATTGCTAGCCTACAAAGGCAGTAGGAATGTAGGATGGTGGGGGGATGTGCTTGGCGGAGGAACATGGATGGGGAGCACCAACCGTGCAGACTTGCCTTCCTGGCCAATGTGCTTGAGCCTGATGAAACACAGAGCTTGTTGGGAAGCATGACAACTATGAAGTTGTGTGGACTGACAAAACACAAGGGCTGATAAAGCTATGCTGCCAAACTCTGGTTGTGATTCAGGATTGGGAGCATGGTCGGAGCTCCATCTTCATCGAGGTGAAAACTGACCGAGTGAGTACACAATTTTCGACCCAATTTCAGTTTTGAAGTAACATTCAGAGTTCAATTATCTGAAAAACATACACCCTATTAGAATTATAATAACACTTTGGTGTTCTAAAACCGATAGCTAGGCCAATTAGTTCATCTGAATAGATCTACCCATTATAAATCATATATATGTTCTGACATCATCAGAGTACCTGAGTACGTGTTGATGGTAATGCCCGATACAATGTGTTATGGTATAAACCATGCATGAGGTCGTCAGTAAAGTGTCCAAACACCATCGAGCGTGCCCCAGAACGCGTCAGCCGGAGAAGCGTAGAGATCAGGCGACGTGGAGGTAGCCGCCAACCCCCACAGAGCGTCCTCCAGGTCGTTGTCGAGGCACGGCGGAGGCAGGTACGTCGACAGAAGCTCGTACCGTCCTCCGTCGGTTGGATCCCACGTCTTGTATCCGAACGGCGAGATGCGCTCGTTATACTCAAATGCAGATCCCCAGTCACGCTCTTCGACGATCGCCTCTTCATCGTTGTCGTCAATGACAATGGGCCGCGCCAACGTGTTGCCGCCGTTCTTGTCCTTGATGAACGCTTCGTCTCCGAGTCCAGCAAGTTCGTCGGGTGAAGCCACGGCCGCCACAGAGCGCTCGTCTCCCTGAGCGGCACGCTGCCGTGAGGCAACCCGAGCCGATAACACTGGGTGGTCAGCCGCCGGTGCCTTCCTCTTGGTGCCGGAGACGGACACCGTCGACTCTGGCGCGGCGGCAGGGCGTCCATTGGCGGCCTCGTTATGGCGTACTTGGCCGCCGATCGTTGGTCGGCGGTGGAGGTTCGTGCCCTGCGCCTGCGGACGGAAGCCGAGCGGCGCACCGGCCTGAGGATGAACTTCATCGGACCTGTGAGCCATCGATCTAGACTCGAGCAGAGAAGCAGAGGAGCAATATTGAAACGAACTGGTTGATCGTAGTTTTTTCTTGGTGGCATCGATCGGTATGTGTTCCTTTTATCTTTGCGGCGGGACGGGAGTAAGAAGTTGAGACGAACACGGACTCCATCGAGAGAAAGTACTCTCATTGTTGGACTCGGATTAGGGGGCAAATGATGTCCGTACAAAGGTCGAAGCAACGGGGTGCTTTACACAGTTTTTTCTGTTACTATTTCTTTTCTGTTTCTTCTTGCGTTTTCAAAAACTGTTTTTTCATCTGAAATTTTTCAAAATATGTTTTTTGTTCAAAATATGAATAATTTCAAAAGTCGACCATTTTACAAATCTGAGTATTTTTTCAAATCTAAAATTTTTCAATCACGCAATTCTTCAAATCTTAATTATTTTTAAATTATTTTTTTATAAATCTGAACATAGTTACAGATATATATTTTCTAAAATATATGAACATTTTTTGTATCCATGGTTTTTTCTTAATAAAATGGAAATAATTTTCATCCCATTAATATTTTTTTCAACACCGTGAACATTTATTTACCATATAATTTTTTAACTACGTGAATTTTTTTAATATGTAAATATTTTTGAACATTTAAACAATATTTTAACCTTGAACAACATTATTAAAATTCCATATTTTTTCAAACATTGAATATATTTTCAAATCGTGAAAGCTTTTATTAAGAGAAAAATAAAGGAACACAAAATAGAAAATTAAATAAAAAATAAAAAGTGAGAAAACGAAAAAGAGTGAAAAAAATGGAAAAAAAAAGAAATATCTGCCAAATGGACCGGTCCGTTATGGGATCTTTCACGCAACACAAGTTGATTCTGCGTAAAAAGTGGCAAATAGCATTTGTGGAATCAACGCCCGGGAGGTCTGGCATTTCCTTTGCCGGCAAAGCGAGCGATTCGTTCCTGCTACATGGGTTGGTTCTTAGGTTCCTCTCCTTGGTTTCTGGTTGTGTCTTTTCAGGTTTTATCTGGTTTTTTCAGTTCATTTTTTCTATTCTTTTCTTTAATGTTTATTGTTTTCCTTTTTCTTATTTTTTCAGTTTTATTTTTTGTTTCTTTTCCGTTGCTCAAATAAGATAAATTTGAGATATTTTTGTTCAAATACAAAAATATTTATATTCTAAAATCATCCAAATACTATAAATATTATATGGGAAAATCATTCAAATAACATAGATTTTCTTATGGAAAAATTGTACAAATAACGTAAACTTTTTTATTGAAAAAATCGATGAAATAACATGAATTTTTAATTTTGAAAATATTTCTTAAATTTAAATTTTCATATTTGAAAATAGTTCAAGTAAGATAAATATATTTATTAGTTTTTTATATGTGAATTTGTTACAACGAATTTGTTTTTTATATTACTCTTTTACTATGAAAACAGAGAAAAAATAAAGTACTTGTTATTGGGCCGCATTTGGAGCACCCATGAGGAAAAGCCTGCATGCAGGGCTGTAATTAAAACTCGAAACTCGCGGGTTAAATGCGTAGATCGGAACTCAATTCGGCTTGGCTTGAACTCGTTGCTAAATTAGTCGAGCAGGGTTTTTATTTAAGACATTAAATGAGTTCGAGTTAAACGAGTTGAGTTACCGAGTACTCGTTTAGCTCGTTTAACTCGATAAAAAATGTCACTACTTCTCTTTGTGAATATTTTTTCATGATTATTACAGTTTAATGACTAGATATTACTTGCTCGTGCCATATTGTCATTTGTTGTGGTGATAATTGCATCATAAATAATCAAATAATTAGAAACAATTATATATGAAAGCTATTATAATGTATCTTAATAGTTTTATTCAGCAAAACGAGTTAACCGAGAAAACTCCCGAGTTTTGTGAGCCGAGCCGAGTTCCAATTCTAAACTCGTTTGTTAAATGAATTGAGTTGAGCGGACTCGTTTGTTGACCAAGCTTTACCGAGTCAAACCGAGCAGACTCGTTTGTTGACCGAGCTTTACCGAGTCGAGCCGAGCCGGTTTGGCTCGAATTCTAGGCTTACCTGCAGGCAGAGAGAATCACTCCTCTAGCCCGACGCCTGAAGAAACAGAGATGGGCCGAACTGCCGAAGCCCGCCACACACATGGTTTCCATCTTACCCACCATGCACACATGCAAATAGCGAGCGATTTATACTTGCGCCGAGTCAAGCTGCCAAGTGATTGCGCCAATGTTATCGAGAGCATCAAAGCGGGGGAAATGCTGGGATCATATGACCAGATAGTCCGAAAGATTAAGGCGTCGAAGAGGGGCATTGATTCTTTCGTGTTTGCTCATGAGGGACGTCGATCAAATGGCGATGCACATGAACCAGCTAGAGGTTCTTTATACTCTAGCTCAGGCCGACATGTTTGATTCCAACATACACCTTATTGAGTGTAAACATTATGATTTAAGAAAACAAAGGGTGGGATTCTCAACAAAAGAACACGCACACGTCGTCTTTGTTTGCCTTGGCAACATCCGGAGAGACGTCGCGGAAGCACTGCCGAAAAGGAAAGCGAACATCATAGGATAAACACATGCGCATGCTGCAACACTAGTTCTTCATCCATAAAAAGATAATTAAGGATAGAGGTAGAGAAAGGAACAAAGACATGCTAAATTAGCAATCCAAAAGGAGTACTACTTTTAGAGTTGACGGTAGTACCGATCGAGTAATCCCATACGGTCGAACTCGGCCATCACACACGATTTATGATTCCATCCCTATCCATGGGTGGGCGATGGCACTGAAGATCGTAGATGGTTAGAAAAATCGTTGAATCCCACGATACGAGCTAGGCGCATGGGAGTAGAAACTAGCATCTACACGAAGTCGTTGAATCCTGTGACTATGAGCACCACTCCGGTCAGTTCAGCTTTATTTTCTTTTGACTATATACTCACATCCGGATTTTCATGTCCGAAAAGATTGTCGCCAGTTATACTACGAACTTGTACCATCTCAGTTATTTTCCAGCGACACATAAAACATGTCGGAGGGAGTAGTAAATATATTTTTAGAGAGAATTTGTGAAATAAAAAAATATTTCCACATTTTGGACATTTTTAAAATTTTAATTTCTTCAAATCTGAACATTTCACTTCACATAAAAATATTTTGAAATCTGAACAATTTGAATATTTTTTCAATGTGAACACTTTTCCAATTTGAACTTTTTTAAATCTGTTTTTTTTACAATTTGATCATTTTTTCAAAGATGATCATTTTTAGTTTAAATTGTTTCCAAAAATATTATTGAAAATTTGAACATTTTCCAAATCTGAACATTTTCAAAAAAGTTCACGAATTCAAAAATTGGTTTACAAAATTTGAAAAGTGAGGAAAAAGGAGAGAGGAAACCAACAAAAAAGCATTTGAACGGAAAGGTGGAGCCGGTTGTAAACCGAACAAGTTTGAAAACTTTGGACCAAACCATTCGAATTGGACTCAAACTAGGGTTTTGGGTGTGAAACTAAGCCCTTTCCTTGCACGGGAAGTTCGGTCGCCTCCTATATACATCCGGGGTGACGGCCAGTAAAATAACAACATGCAATCGCAAAACAAATCTACAAACCTTCTCTTAAACTAGTTGTGTGCTTCTTGTTCGTCGGTGTTCTTTTTATTGGAGAGCTTCAATATATGATCATGGGGGCGGGTGAACTGACCTAAGGCAGCCCATCACTGCCGTGGGCCCAAACGGGGTCCTGCCCGGGCGTGTGGGGGTTTTCGGGTCATTAAAAGTGCTCGCCGGATTGTCTTACGTATTGCGCTTCCAGCGATCCTCCTTGGACGATGTGTCCTGCGTATCGCGCTCAACGCCGCGGTTACACATGATTTGTTAGTGTGCGAATAGATAGCAACTATGTCATTGTTTATCCGTAGAGTTCTAATAATGAAAAAAATATTATCATGAAAACGATGACATAAAGCTGATGCCGGATCGTGTTTTACATTTCAAATGGATCCATAGACCAGAAATTTCACAGGGGCACAGCTCTCTTCGTGCTGGTTACAACAAGAAAAAAACTTGTTAAGATCAGTTTCTCTCCAATTGCCTACAAAGCACTTACTAGGATATGTGTAATAGACCTCACCAAAATCCAGTAAATTTGTTTTTTTATCACAGATTCCTAGAGTCGTTTTATCACACAGGTCAAAATGCTCGATCTATTCATCCAGTGAGGCAACTAACTATGAGTCGGCACTTTCAGTCACATCAAAGATTTAACTAACTTGCTTGAAGACGTGGCAAGATGTTTTCGAAGAGATTACTCGGCATGGAATGTTGTTTCCTAAAAGTTAAAGAACAAGCCATCTGCGGCTAAGTATCTATCTAAAGCTTCTTACAATCATCGAAAACTACTTGGCCCGAGAAGACCAAACCATCTCTAACTCGCTTGACCACAGCTTCCTGCTCATCCTTGCTCTTGGGAAAAACATGCTCTGCAGAAGGGCAAGGCGGCAACCCGAGGGCATCGCACTCCTCACAGGGCTCATCTCTCAGAACTATTTTTTGCAAGTTGGGCGCTCGCTCCAGCACGGCCCTTATAAATGCCACCTGCTGTTTCAGCGGCCTAAAACAGACAAATTGGAGCTCTCGCAGCAGCAGGTTTTCGGAGCCGCGGAAGTCCATCTCCCACTGAGGGCTCCGTCTTTCTGGGTAGGTCTGTGTTCTGTTTACTCTGCTATCGCCATCTAACTCGCATGCATGCTCCCATACCTGCAAGATTATGAATATCATATAAGAGAGCAACACTTACGACAATAGTTTTTTCAAATGAAAAAAAACTCAAGCTGGCAAAAACCATTACAATACTGAAATGACACTACTCACCTGAATTTGTAATATTTCAACAGATGGGGCTGCCACAAGAAGGGCCATCGTCCACACAAGGTCGAATTCAACAAATATACCATGTATAGACAACATCCTTAGGTTCCTGAATACGTAGCTGAGTTGCTTCATTTCAGGTTCCATCCAAGGCTGATCACGGGATAAATAATTCTAGAATAAGTGTCATAGGATTGACAAACTATTGAAAAACTATAGTTGAACAATTATTAGACACAACCACTGACTTATTGATAAAATGTATGAAACTACACTGAATGAAAAAAGTTCCATTATTGGAAATGCCTTGATCACATGGGACACAAAAATTTGTAAGAAACCCAACATTTCGGTTGCGGATGGACTGAAAAAGTTTCATTTCAACAGAACTTTGTTCTAGGACATCATTGGAAGTGTCTCAGACTGATGTGCTGTTGTACCACTGATTAGAACACTGCTTAGTCAAAATATAGCTTTCTTACCCATTTACAGAAAAAATTCACTAAAGATTTACCTCCGCGATGGTTTGTACCAAATAATTGTGACTTTACTAATGAAAGCAATAAAATATACTTTGCAAATGCATAGATGGAAGCTATAAACAATGACGTACTATGTCGTTCCCTATCATACAAAAGCAGATAGATAATATCACTGGGATAACTGTGAAATTTCGAAAATATAAAAATTGAACCAGTACTTACATTTTCGCCTAAAAAATCCAATGTTAGAGTATGTATGCCTGTAGTTCCATCTAGAAGATCACTCAGTTTAAATACACGCTGGGCAAGGTGGAAATCAGTTGTAATATGTAACTCTCCAAGAGAGGGGACAAAACCAAAAGACAAGGGGGACTCATCAGAAATCCACCTATGCCAATGGAGCTTCTCCAGTTTAGGAACACAGTCCAACTCAATTCTCTCAAAGTCACACGTGTCAAGCTCCAGAACACTGAGTTTTGAGTTTGCTTCGTCTATCTTCCACGGATACCAGAGACCGGCATCACAATAATAGAGGCTTAGATGCTTCAGCTGTGTGCAGCATTCAAACAGTATATGGTGCATGTCCAGCTCGAGAAAACTCACATTACATAGATGGAGTTTTGTGAGGCACTGGAACATACTCGGGTAGGCAGTGAAAAAACTATCCATGTCTTTGGCGAGCTGTAGCATATGCGTACGAGAATAGTCATCTCCAGGTTCCTTTTCATCGACGATGGCGAGGTCCAAATCTTTCAGCAAACCCCGCTCAATCGCGTCGCACACTAGTGGGCCAATGTTGGATGAGAACTTGTCAATCCAGTAGAGCGTAAGCTGCAGACATGCAGCAGTGGATTCTCTCCTAGGTTTAGCTAATAAACTCTTGGTCGCTGCGGTGACAGCGAGCATCGCGTCATGGATAACATTAGCTGCAATAGGCTCTGAGCGGGGACTAGGTATGAAATCATCGACATCAATGTCGAGCTTGGGCAGCAACCAGGGCAGCAGCCTCCACCGTTTTGACAGCGCGCTTGTCCTTGCAGCCGTCCTCAGGTCGACTCTCACCAGGATAAACAGTAAAACATCATCAGGAAGCGCGCTGAGACGATCATCTTCCCCCACTGATTGCTATAAACAAAAAATTGTAGATCAATTAATGCATTATCTAATAGCTAGGTTCAGAACGGCCAAACGGAGTTGCATACCAGAGGTTTTTTTTAACTATTTCTACACTGAAATTCGCAATGGAGAGTTGAACAACAAAAGAGAGAACAACAATCAACGCAGGCCAGGGTGCAAACAGAAGAAAAATAACACGTACTTGGTCTTGCGGGAAGTCATCATTATTCAACTCCATGAAGATCCCAGAGGGGTTTCCGCAGCGTCGGGGTGTTCCGGCGACTATGACGAGAAGCAAATCCAACATCGGAGTTTGAGAGGACTCTGATCCAACTCTGTCTCCGTCGTGTGAGTTTGAAAGTTCAATTAAGGAATTATTGCAAGATCGGACTCTAATCCGCCGGCCAGGACGCTGCTTCATTGGCCGGCTCCCTTCCAGTCCAGACACGAAGAGCCTATTCTGCTCTGTGCACTAGTGGGCCCAATAGAAGCTCCGAAATTGGCCCCACCTTGGCGTGCTGCTGCTGTGATTTTTTTCAACTCCTTGAAATCACCTAAAAATTGTTAAAAATATTCTATACAGTTTTCACTGTTCGTATTTTGGATAAATAGTTTAGAAAAAAAACAGTTTAATTTTCTTTTCTCTGAATAAAGTAGAAAATGGTATCCTCCCAGGCTCCTAGGTCCAGCATTTTGGTTACCAATTACCGGTCTGCTGGGGAAATGGTCATACCGCCAAAAAATTAAAGTTTTTGAAAATTTTGAATGTGAGCGAAAACATTCCGTAAATGGGTATACTGGAAAAAAATTGAATTTTGGTTTTCAAATTTGTCTGTTAACCGGTCGTATTTCCGTAACCGCAGTAACCCGGAATCCCGACCCCCGTCAATAATGTTTTTCTACCTGTAACCAAAACCTTGCTCACGTATCACTCTTTCATTCTCGCCCACAACTCCACTCCGTACGATACACGAAGTGCATCAAGAAGGCCACGGAGTTCCAGAAATACTAACCTTCATGGACAGCGTCCTTTTCCTAACCAATTCGCACGAAAAGCTGATATAGGGTGATATATGGAAGCCGTGTTGGGAAATTGAAACCACCTCTCAACTATAACAAGGAAATATATGCTGATATACATTGTTGTCGTATCTGCTTCCTACTCCAATTCAGTAGCGTTTACTCCGACCTCTATTGGCATCAGAGCAGGAGAGGAATCTGGATCGGAGAGACGACGAGAAGTGAGTGAGCTCATAATTTACGTGAGTGAGTGGACAGGGCCGGCTTGTGGCGAGGCGCATGACAAGATCACGGGGCGGCAATACACTCTCGGCCCAAAATATCCCGTTTGGCATGGAAAAATTGTTTTCCTCTTGCGTACATATCGCAAACCATCGAAGCTTATCATGAAATGTACGGAGTAGTTTATTTTGTTTACCTTTTGTGTGCATATCACAAATTGTTTTTTCTTAGTGAACAAGTAGTATAACGCGCTATTAGATACACACTAGCATTGCGGCCCTCGCAATTGCAACGGCATAGTAGTCTTAAGTGTGTGGAAATTTAGAAAGTACTCCGTAGTACAATTCTATAGGCATTGAAAATATTATGCCAAATAATATTTCTATGCCGATTCTGCGGGCATGAGTGGATAGAGGCAGGTCGGTCTGTGGACCGGCGCATGTGGTCGTTTTCGTGAAAGTGGTTTGGAAAACGTATCATATTTGTATAAAAATTCCGATTGGCGGTTGGTGTACGCCCTTGGCCTTATTATTTTACATCAGGGACCCAATATGTGTATATTTACAACACTTGATTATGTTTTTGTGTACTGCCGAAATATCGTTTTGTTGGCAAAATTTAAATCATGGGAAGTTGTTGGGGTAAATTTTTGGGCTCTAAGAGCATCTCCAAGCGGAGCCCCAAATCCGGACCCCAAAGTGTCCGCGGACGCGTCCGCATAGTTGGGCTCCTACAACCACATCCCCTAAAATGTTGTCCTCAAACTCATGCAAACCATGCAACGTCGATCCGATACATACCGGATCCGCATTACAAAACATAGTGGTTCAAATTCAAATGAAATAAACAAAGTTCAAGTTGTCCGATACAAGAGGCGGAGTGATCTCTTCTTCAAGGGGCGGTTCCACCGGAGCCAGCTAGGCCGAGGTCACGGTCGGAGATCTTCTTCTTCATCATGAGGATCCACTTTGCGCTAGGCTCATCCAAGAGAGAAGCGTCTTGGATCATGGCAAGACCACCAAACAGTTCATTTAGGCCATGTGTAACTAATTAGGCAAACATCTAGTCTCTTGCAAAATAGGTTTGGTTTTGTTTCTATGTTTGATACAATAAATCTCATAAAGCATGGTGTTAGGTGTAATTATCTCGACAGGAGAGAATGGGTGGAGTGGAATAGCCGAAGGAGTACAGATTAGGTTGCATTCACTGGCGGAGTTCAGTGAAGGCCGACCTGGGCCACGGCCCGCCCAGCCAAAACCAAAACACTGAAGAATAACAGGAAATTTGGCCCCAATGAAAGTAAAAAAAGTTGTGTTGTTCTTTGGGCTGGTCCGCCCAATATTTTGGTTGGAGCTTCGCCAGTGGTTGCATTGGTGCCGCACCGAGGAGGAGGAGGCGGATGCTCTACGTGCATGAATTGTTCATGGATTGTTCACATGTATTATATATTTTTTTTTAAAGGAGGCAAAATATTTACCTTCGAATTGATATAGAAGAAAATAGTTGTCCATTTTATAAGGGAAACTGGCCAAAAACCGAGGCTGTATCGTATACTTCTCCATCGTACAATTGTGCTGGGATTACATTATAACTTGCCGTGTCCGGCCCGGTCCAGACGATCAACTTGTGATCGCTCTCCACACCTTGACCAGTAATTTGGACGTATAGCTGGAATTAATGGATGGTGGATGCATGCATGTGTGATCACCATTCGTAGAGCGAGTCACCCCAAGGCAAGACGTGACGAGACGACTGACGGCCTCCACACAACAAGACGTGAAGCGATTTAGTTTGAACGACGACTCCACGTTCGGCAAAGTCCGTCGCCCTGCCTGCAAAATATAAGAGCAAGTACCGCGCGCCTGTTGGAATCAGCCAAACAGTAAACCCTGAAGCCTATAACTTAGCACTTTCGCTATGCATCGCTCGATCGCCAAACTCGCCTTCCTCCTCGCCGCTGCCGCCGTCTCCTGCGTCTTCTTCACCGTCGCCCATGCGAGCTGCTGGCCGCGCGAGAGGGACGCGTTGCTGGCCTTCAAGCAGAGCATCAAGGACACCTCCGGCGCCCTCGCCTCGTGGCAAGAAAGGCGCCAAGATTGCTGCAGCTGGAGAGGCGTCACCTGCAGCAACGAAACCGGCCATGTGACCGGGCTTCACATTGGCATTATGAGTGGCGGCCAGATAAGTCCTTCCTTGCTTTCTCTGGAACACCTGGAGTACCTCGATATCAGTTTCACGTTTCTACTCGAACCGAACGGTCGTGTTTTCCCAGAATTCCTGTGTTCTTTACACAACTTGAGACATCTCGATCTCTCAGAAACACAATTTTCTGGTAGACTGCCGTCTCAGCTTGCCAACCTTTCAAAGTTGGAGTATGTCGACCTCTCCAACACGCTCTTGTCCGGTACACTGCCGCCTCAGCTTGCCAACCTTTCAAAGTTGGAGCATCTCGATCTCTCAGAAACACAATTTTCTGGTAGACTGCCGTCTCAGCTTGCCAACCTTTCAAAGTTGGAGTATCTTGACCTCTCCTGGACGTCCTTGTTCGGTGCACTGCCGCCTCAGCTTGCCAACCTTTCAAAGTTGGAGCATCTTGACCTCTCCGGCACGCTCTTGTCCGGTGCACTGCCGCCTCAGCTCGGAAACCTTTCAAACTTGCGACACCTTGGCCTCGGTTTCATGCTAAATATACACACATCAGATATCTCGTGGTTAACTAATCTTCAACTCCTGGAATTTGTTGACATGAATGATATGAATCTCAGCACCGCTGATGTGTTTTCTGTGGCCAATACAATTCCATCTCTCAAGGTCCTCTTTCTTGACAACTGCTCAATTCCAAATGCAAACCAGACGCTCACACACCTAAACCTCACAAAACTTGAGCAGCTTGACCTCTCCAGAAACTATTTGGGCCATCCAATTGAAACCTGCTGGTTTTGGAGCATAACAAGCATCACGGACCTAGCACTCGATTCAACCTATCTTCATGGTCCATTCCCTGACGCGCTAGGAGGTATGACGTCCCTCCAAAACCTAGCATTCATCGATAATGGTAATTCAGCCACAATGACGGTAGACTTGAAAAATCTCTGTGATTTAGAATATCTATGGCTTGATGGTAGCCTCGCGCTTGGGAACATAACAGAGTTTGTAAGGAATATGCCACAATGTTCGTCCAGCAAATTATTCTTCTTGAGTTCAAGTGACAACAATATGACAGGAATACTGCCAGATATGGTGGCGCACTTGAACAGCTTAAAATATATTTTACTTACTAACAATAGCATCACTGGAGCTATACCATCTGGGTTAAGGAATCTTACTAGTTTGGACACACTCAATCTCAGTTTTAACCAACTAACTAGCCAGATACCAATGTTACCGAGAAGCCTCACCGCAGTGGCCATCTCTATGAACTGCTTGTCAGGACCTTTGCCATTAGATTTTGGAGGTCCAAATCTTACAAAACTAAGTTTATCCTCCAATTACCTTACAGGTCATGTTCCGAGGTCTATTTGTGAATCGAAAGACCTGGTTCTATTGGATTTATCCAATAATCTTTTTGAGGGAGAATTCCCGTGGTGTTCTGCAATGCCAAGCATGAATTTTCTACTCTTAAGTAACAATAACTTTTCCGGAAAATTTCCATCTTGGCTGAAGAGATGCTCAAGTTTGGTTTTCCTTGATCTTGGGGTGAACAAGTTCTATGGGATGTTACCCGTGTGGGTTGGAGAATTAGTGACCTTGAGATTCTTGCAGCTAAACCATAACATGTTTTATGGGGATATTCCAGTCAGCATCACAAATCTTAAACTACTTCAACACTTCAGTTTAGCGAGCAACAATATGTCAGGATCACTTCCTTCGTCCTTGTCGAAATTAATAGCAATGACCCTAGAATATCCGCCGAGACTTGAGTACGACGACTGGGAGAATGATGAGGGGGAAACGCGGATGGATATTTTGTCTGTGGTGATGAAGCAGCAAGAGCTTAAGTATGGTACATCTGCAGTTAACGAGATGGTCGGCATTGACTTGTCAATCAACCGTTTAACTGGTGGAATTCCAGATGAGATAGTTTTTCTTAATGGATTGTTGAATTTGAATTTATCATGGAATCACCTGAGTGGAAAAATTCCTGTGAAGATTGGGGATATGAAATCACTGGAATCACTCGACTTCTCAAGAAACAACCTCTTCGGTGAAATCCCAGCGAGTTTGTCAGACTTGACGTATCTAAGCTCGTTGGACTTGTCATATGACAATCTTGTAGGAAGAATTCCGACAGGACGTCAACTTGACACGCTCTACACGGAGAACCCGTCCATCTACAACGGAAACAGTGGTCTTTGCGGTCTTCCTCTTGAAAAGAATTGCACAGGCGCCAACAATGCACAAGAGCATGGTAATCAGCAGAGAAGTGAAAATGTTTATGATCCAGTCTTCTTCTACTTTGGGCTATCGGCCGGTTTTGTGCTGGGACTCTGGGTTGTTTTGTGTGCTCTACTGTTCAAAAGAGCGTGGAGGAATGCTTATTTTTGCGTCTTCGACAAGCTGTATGACAATGTGTACGTATTTGCTGTTCTTACTTGGGTAAGGATAACAAGAAAGGCAACTACAACTTAACTGATGTGCTAAAACAAATAATGATGATTTGATGGTTTCATTCTACGGCCTATGCCAATGCAAGTTTCTTAGCACGCTTTCTTATGCATTTTGCCGATGTGGCATGATAGTTAATTGTTAGAGATATATTACGGTTCATGTATGTGGTAGTTTAGGATTTGTAATCCTCCTACCTTATCTCTAGGAGAGGCTTCTTACCCTCCAAGTCTTGTACCCCATATATACTCGCCCATGAGGCTTAATACAATATCCACCAATTCCGTCAATCTCATAATTCTACATGGTATCAGAGCGGCACGATCTGACCTAGCCACCGCCGCCGCGCTTCCGCACCGCGCCGCCCCCGGGGAGGTCGATCTCCATGATCTCCGCCGGGGCCCGCGCCGCCCGTACCTAGGGTTCGTCCGCCGAGCGGTTACTCTGCTGCCCTAGAGTTCTTTTTTTTCCGGTCTCTTGATCCGGTTTTTCTCTCTCTCACCGGTCGTTTTTGATCGACGTTTCTTTTTTGGTTTTCCGATCTAAGAACGGTTTGCGTCGCCCACCGCCCGTCGTCTTCTCGCGCCTCTACTCCGACAACGGCATCGACCTGCACCGGCCCTTTCCTTCAAGCCGGCTATCGCGGCCGACTCGCCATCGCCGACTTCGCACCGACCGGTGCGTCTTCACCGACCGCGCAGCAAGGCCGGACGCGCCATCCAAGGGACGCCTCGATGCGTCATCGACGGCTTCCCTCGCCTGCACGATCTACATCGCCGGTTCGCCTTCGCCGTCATCGACCGGGATTTCACCGACAACATCGCCATCGGCTCCGATCTGCGCGTCGTCCCCGCCATGGCGCGTACAACGCAGCGTCAGTCCGATCAACCGATCACGCCTGTCTCCGCCAAGCACGTCCCCGAGCACGCGTCTACCACCGATCGAGCTACAGGCTGCCGCCACGGCACCTTTGGGCCGCCGCGCCGCCGCCATTGGTCCATGTTGCCGGCTGCCAACGCGCCTTCCCAGGCGTGTACGCGGCTGGCGACACCCGCCTCGCCTCGACCCGCCCGCTGCTGCTGCGTCGCCCCTTCGGGCCGTAGCGCCGCGGCACGCGGTCCACTTCGCCGTCCCCGCGCGTCGACTTCCAGGTGGTATGCGACGCGTCGACTCCCTCGGCGCGGGAACGCCACCGTCCGCGCATGGTCTTCGTCAAGCCGCCGGGTTCTTCCTAGCCTACTTCGAGTACACGCCGGCGCCATCTACAGGTAACTTGCATGGCCACTTCAGGCCGTTGCGGGTCCCGTCGACCACCCCTTATCCAGGCGTCCAGCATAGCCACTCCAGGCTGTCGCTGCCTTCGCTGCCTTCTACGTCTTTGTCAACCACGACCTCGTCACCAGCGTCAGCATCCTCGTCCCCGACTACGTCTAATCCGACAACCGCGGACTGCATCGGCACCTCCCTCCGCTGCTCTGCGCCCACAACTGATGGAGGGATAATAACCCGGTAGACCCATGAAGAGGAAAGCATGACCCGCCAGGCAGGAGGCCCGGCCAGGTCAGCTAGCCACCAGCATGGGCCAGGTTATGATGTTGGGCCAGTGTCTTGGCGGTAACCCGGCTAATCAAGGAGATGTTCTAGAAGGTACAAGAGGCGGTTCTAGACTTGGAATACACGAAGGACTGAAGAGTAGGAGTAGGATTCAGAGTTCGGGTAGAGCCCGGCTTAACATGTACGTGACCAGGAGGCCTGGTATCTATATAAACCAGCCCCTGAGTCATAGCTAGCAAGACTTTCATAACCCCAGGCTTTAGGCGAGAGAACCATCGAGAGAGACATATAATCCTTGTAACCTAGATCGAGATCCGGCTCTGTTGTCGTAGCCGGGTTATCGAGATCGAGACCAAGATTAATAATAAGATAGCAGGAAGTAGGTCTTTATCTCCAATGGAGAGGCCGAACCTGGGTAAATCCCTTGTCCCCGTAGTGCTAAACAATCTTCCAGACACCAGAGTCACCTTGCCCAAAACATCAAGCTGCCCAAAGGTAGCATCTGCCGTGTTATCTACCCCACGACAGTTGGCGCCGTCTGTGGGAATCGCGTCCAAAGGTGTCACCATTTAGGGAGAAGCAACGCGAGGGGTCGAGAACTTTGTTTTTGGCCAGATCACAGTCAATGAACAAGGAGAATCCATCGTCGATGATTTTGGCTGGGGGCCGGAATCAGATCTACTTGAATCAGGTGATGTTATTCCAATTGGCAAATTTAATGTTTTTGTGGGCATGATTACAACTAGATCTGCTAGTGATGGAGACTATGAATCTGTGTCAGGAGCCGCCACAATTGTTCAATCTGATGGAGAGGAATCAGTTGGCACGGCTGAAGTTGAGGAGGTCCTGAACACGCTGGAGGAACGACTGGATGACCCGGCAGTAATCCCGGGTGACATGGTGGATCGTGCCGAGTCAGAATCAATCTTGCCCCTGTTTGAAGGCCGGTTCGGGTATGATGCAGAAGAGGAAGATGATGAGGAACAAGAGTCCAGTCCAAGCCCGTTTCGCAGGTAGCGGTGTATACCGCGCCTTCTTCCAGCATGCAACCATCACCATCAACTATTGTTCCACCGGCCTTTACCCCGGGTCAGCAGCAACAGCTGCCCCCAATTCTGGAGTTGGCGGACCAGAGAGTGGATGGAGAGCCGGCTTCGGTTTCAGAGGAGAGTGAAGACACGGCGAGATATAGAAACAGTTTTGGGTTCCTGCATAACCGGGCCCAAGGAGAGGAGAGAAGCAACACAGCTGTTGCCCCGGCCTTGTTTAACAATGGCCTGGTCTTAGATCCATCAGCACTCACAAGATTGGTTACCCCAAAAAACGCAGCAGTTAGAGCAATGGAGCTAGATACAGCACGCCGAGCCCTGGAACAGATGCGCAGGACGCCGAGCCAGAGAGGCAGGAAATAGAAGCAAGAAAAAGGCAAATAGAGGAGGAGGAAAATCGTCTCAATGAGGCAACCCGGGTTCATCAAAGGAGGCATCTGAGCCGGCTGGCCCGTGGAGAAAATGTAGCAAACCCAGTACCTGTGGCAGCACTGTTCAGAACCCCAGAAGATCAGCCCATTGGCACAACTCAGGTGGCACCAGTGGCAAGAGCAAGTGTAGAACCAAACAGAGGAACAAGGAGAGCCGGAGTTGTAGCAGCCGCAGCACCGGGTTTGCCCGTTGGGGGAGGCAGGGGAAATCCGGGTCTGCCGCCTAGAACACCAAGGTTTCACACGCCGGCGGGTCACTTTTCAAATCCGGCGGATAATGTGTATGCAGCAACCTTGGCACTTGATCGTATTCCATTGGGAGACTCGCCAACAGAGATTGAAGCCCGGCGTGCAATCGACATGTTACGCACAACATGTGTACAGCAAACTCAGTATTCAAGGGAGAAAAGTGGGTTGCATTCCACAACTTATCGTAACAAGAGCCGCAACGGAGGTAACCCGCCATTGGCCGGCCCGCCGTGGCACAGCAGCCAAACCCGCCCCAGCAGAATCAGAATCAGAACAATCAGCAGCAGCAACCCGCCCCAGCAATTTCTATAGCTCAGCAGATAGTTAATAGATCACGAGCGGGAAGAAGTGCTGGTAACGCAAACCAGGTAGTACCTGCAGCAGGAGTACTACAGGGAGGACCGGGTCCTGCGCCAGCAGCCTCTGCAAGCTCGCCAGGTAATATCAATATTTTAGCAAGTTCTTCTACCTTAGCCGGGCCAAAGTGTCTTTCAGATACCATCAGAGCAGAGCCTTTCCCTGAGAAGTTCAAGGAGCCAAGCAAGATATCCAACTATGAGCCAAGCATGGACCCAACAAGCTGGTTGAGCAGTTGTGAGATGGCAATGTGTATACGCAATGCCACAGAGAATGTTTGTGCAAAGTACATGTATTTGATGATGAGCGATGGAGCAGCAAAGTTGTGGTTCAAGAATTTGCCAGAAAAATCTATCAATTCCTGGGACGAGTTGAAGGCAGTGTTCATCAAGCATTTTCAGGGTACGTGCAAGCGTTTGTTTTGTATTGAGGATCTTGATCGTTGTGTTCAGAAGAAAGGCGAGTCAGCACGTCATTGGATGGGCCGGGTCACGGAGATTCTGCACTCCTCATCTGGTATTGAGCCCAAGGATGCAATTTCATCGATGGAGAAAACTTGTAAGTACGCTCCCTTGGTCCAGAAGCTGGGTCGCATGAAGGAACGGCACCGGGTTAAGCCGGTCACCATGGCGGAGTTGATGGATGCTTGCAATAGGCATGCAGCCACGGACAAGACCTAGGACGAAAATGAGGAAGAGAAAGGGAAAGGAACTGCAAACAATGGTAGAAGGAATAACAATGGCTCGGGAAACAACAACAACAACCAGAATCTGCTTGCATTAGTTGTTGCTCCTCAAGTTCACGGCTTTGAATTGAAAAAGGTTTTGATGGACGGTGGCAGTAGTATCAATATTTTATACTGGGAGACGTTCGTGCGTATGGGTTTGAAGGAGTCACAGCTGCCGAAAACGTCAACAATTTTTCACGGTATAGTTCCTGGGAAATCAGCCACACCAGAGGGCAAGATGTCATTGGAGGTTGCTTTTGGCGAGTCTATCCATAACTTCAGATCAGAGTGGCTCACGTTTGAGGTGGTAAAGTTTCAAGTCCATATCATGCATTGTTGGGAAGGCCGGCCTATGCTAAGTTCATGGCAAGGCCGTGTTATGTGTATCTCCAGTTGAAAATACCGGGTCCCAATGGGATCATTACAGTACATGGTAACAGAGAGATTGCAGCGAGTGTGATGAGGGGGATGCAGCCCTGGCAGAACAAACTTGTGCTAGAGAGGAATTGAAAGCTTACAGATCAAATCTTGACCCACAGGATAACAAGGCACTCAAGAGCCAACAACAGAGATGATAGGGCAAAGTTCAAAGCAGCAAAGATACAAAGATGGTGGATTTTGTGCCTGGAGATTCTCCAAGCAGTTCGCCATAGGGACCAACTTAACTGACAAATAGGAAAGCGCGCTCATCGAGTTCATCCGTGAGAATAGGGATGTTTTTGCATGGACACCTAGTGACATGCCAGGCATTCCAACTGAACTCGCTGAGCACCACTTACATGTTGATCCTAAGGCAAGGCCGGTAAAACAGGGTTTGAGAAAAATGAATGCAGAGAGAAGGAAAGCAATTGGAGAGGAGATAGCCCGGCTTTTGGAGGCCGGCTTTATCATGGAAGTGTTTCATCCAGAGTGGTTAGCTAACCCGGTCTTGGTTCTGAAAAAGAATAATGAGTGGAGGATGTGTATTGATTTCACGAGTTTGAACAAGCATTGTCCCAAGGACCCGTTTGCACTGCCGCGCATCGATCAAATTGTTGACGCAGTCGCAGGCAGCGAGCTCTTGTGCTTTCTGGATGCTATTCAGGTTACCATTAGATTAAACTTAACAAGGAAGATTGGGAAAAGACGTCGTTCATCACCCCCTTTGGTGCCTTTTGTTACAAGACCATGACTTTTGGGTTGAAGAACGCAGGGGCAACTTATCAGAGGTGTATCCAGAATTGTTTTCATGATCAGATTGGGCGCAACGTGCATGCTTATGTTGATGACGTGGTGATTAAGTCAGAAAAAGCCGGGTCATTTATTAGTGACCTTGCAGAGACGTTCAAAAATTTGAGGAGTACAAGATGAAGCTCAATCCTACGAAGTGTGTGTTTGGAGTTCCAGCGGGGAAGTTACTTGGTTTCATTGTGTCAGAGCGTGGAATCGAGGCAAACCCGGAAAAAATTCGAGCAATACAGAGTTTGAAGAAACCAGAAGAGTTGGCAGATGTTCAGAAGCTGACAGGTTGTGTGGCCGCGTTGAGCCGGTTTATTTCCCGGCTTGGAGAGAAAGCTATTCCTTTGTATAAGTTACTGAAGAAGACGGACAACTTTGTGTGGAATCAAGAAGCAGATGAGGCATTTGAGGCTTTGAAGAAGCAGTTATCAGAAGCGCCAGTTTTGGCGGCCCCGGGTCCCAAGGAACCCATGCTGTTGTACGTCGCTGCCGGGCCTCAAGCTGTGAGTGCCGTGGTGGTGGTCGAGCATAAGGAGGAAGGAAAAGAGAACCCGGTACAAAGGCCGGTCTATTATGTTAGCGAGGTCCTATCAGAAGCTAAGCAGCGATACCCACACTGGCAGAAACTAGTGTTTGGTGTTTTCATGGCCAGTCGAAAGTTGAAGCCGTATTTTCAGGAGCATCCAATTACAGTGGTCAGTTCTATACCCTTAGCAGATATCATCAGAAATTCCGAAGCTACAGGAGGAATTGCCAAGTGGGCAATAGAGATGGGGGATTATCACATTGACTATGTGCCTCGCACAGCTATCAAATCTCAGGCGTTAGCAGATTTTCTCAATGATTGGACGCAGTTGAGTGACCACCTCTCACCCCGAGTCTCAAATCTTGGGTTATGCACTTTGATGGGTCCAAGCAAGAGCAAGGATCAGGAGCTGGAGTTGTGTTAACTTCTCCCAAGGGTGATAAGTTGAGCTATGTTTTGCAAATTCACTTTGATTGTTCTAAAATGTGGCAGAATATGAGGCCTTGTTGCATGGTTTGCGTATGGCAAAGGAGATGAACATCAAGCGCATCAAGTGCTATGGGGATTCAGACCTTGTGGCGCAGCAAGTTTCAGGAACTTGGGACAGAAAAGATGCAACAATGGCGGCTTACAGGCGAGAGGTGGACAGGGTAGCCGGGTTTTTCTCAGGCTATCAGGTGGATCATATTGACCGCATGAAAAATGATGCTGCAAATGCTTTGTCAAGACTCGGCTCACGCAGAGAGCCGGTTCCACCTAATGTTTTCTTGGACGAGCTATGGACTCCATCAGTCAAGCTTCAGGATGCAGAAGATCTGGCGGGTCAGGATGACCCGGATTCGCAGTTGGTAGCAGTAACCCGGGAAATTCCAGAATGGACAGAGCCTTATCTAGCATATCTTTTGCGTGGCGAGCTGCCAGAACAGGAAGTTGTAGCCCGGCAGATTGTGCGCTGGTGCAAGGCCTATGTGGTTATAGATGGCGAGTTATATAAGAGAAGTGTCTCAGGAGTATTTCAGAGGTGCGTGTCTGGAAAGGAGGGCCGGCAAATTTTGAAAGAGATTCATGAGGGAGATTGTGGTCATCATGCTTCAACCAGGTCCTTGGTGGCCAAGGCTTTCAGACACGGTTTCTTTTGGCTCACAGCCCAGGCAGATGCAGAGCACCTGGTCAATAGATGTGATGGATGTCAAAGGTATGCAAGACAGATTCACGTGCCGGCTCAGGAGTTGAGAACAATACCTTTGACTTGGCCCTTTGCGGTTTGGGGGCTTGATATGGTGGGTCCTTTTAGCATGTCTCCTTGCAAGAAAACCCACCTCTTGGTTGCCATTGATAAGTTTACAAAGTGGGTGGAGGTGATGCCTGTTACAAATTGTGAGGCAGCTACAGCAGTCAAGTTTCTGAAGCAGATTATACACAGGTTTGGGTATCCCCATAGTATTATTACAGATAATGGTACCAATATGTCACTTGGAGAGATGGCAAAGTTTTGTGGAAATAATGGTATACGTTTGGATGTTTCTTCAGTTGCTCATCCTCAGGCCAATGGACAAGTTGAACGAGCAAATCAGGAGTTACTCAGAGGATTAAAACCACGTCTCCGAGTCCCGTGTCTCAGAGCCACCGGAGCGTGGGTTGAGGAGTTGCCATCAGTGGTTTGGGGTATCAATACGACACCAAACAGATCCACAAAGATGACCCCTTTCTTCATGGTGTATAGGGCAGAGGCAGTTTTGCCAAGTGACATTATTCATGACTCGCCTCGTGTGGCGGCTTACGTTGAAACAGAAAATGAGAAGACCCGGCAGGATTATGTTGACCTGCTGGAGGAGAATAGAGAGCAAGCGTTGGAAAGATCAGCAATATATCAGCAAGATTTGAGGCGGTATCATAGTCGCCGGGTTAAAACTCGCACTTTCCAGGAGGGTGATTTGGTTTTGCGATGGGTGCAGTCCAAAGAAGGGATGCACAAGTTATCTCCTCCTTGGGAAGGGCCCTTCATCATAAGCAAGAAATTGAACAATGGTTCATACTATCTGGTGGATGCTAGAGAAAAATCAGAGACGGTCAATGACACAGCACACTCCACCTTTTCATTGGAAGAGCGTGAGAGGCCGTGGAACATTGCCCAGCTGCGCCCATATTACACTTAGCATGAGAAAAGATGTCAAAGATGTAATACACGATGTAACAGGCAGCAGGTTTCAGACGCGCTCTTTTCCTTACCAGGGTACCTAAGGGGGCTGGAAGGTTTTTAATGAGGCGGCTTGCTGACCTAACATTTTCTATCAATAAAGTGAAGGTTGAACAGAAATTTGTCTTGTCTCAGTTTACGTTTCAGTTTTTTAAGCCGGTTATTTTTCTTTGTTACATATGCGTTGTGGTAGTTCTTTGTTAAAGCTTGGTCCTGGGGGCTTGTCGTTGAAACAGCTAAGTTATTTCCCCATGAGCCGGCTCACAAGATTATCTGGGTTTCAAAGTTTGTAACCCGGCTGAGCGGTTCATAGTTGTTCTGTGTTGAGTTTAGTAGTGTGCATGTTTAGTTTCAGTAATAGTAATTTTAAGTTTTTAAGCATAAGTGTGAGTTGTTTTTTATCTTGAGGATGCCTAGAGAGTGCGTCCCACCAGTATTTTGGATCAATGGGGTACTGAGGCATAAGCCCTTTACTTTATAAACATTGATCCAGGTCTTGGGGGCTCTTACTTCAATAGTTTGCAGCTGCAATCCCAAGACCCGGCTTTTATGCCACTAGTATTCTTGGTTATCTTGCTGTTGAGCTGATGTGACTCGCGATTTTATGGCCTGATTGCACACCTGGAAACTCAATCAACCATGAGGCCCATTGGGACTTGGTTTGACCCTGTTTTTTCAGAGAAGTTGCGCCAGGGTATCCATGTGAAAGCCGGCTCACAGTTAAAGAAATCAAAAGGGTCATCCAAACCACAGAAAGACAAGTATTGAGTAGCAAGGATTTCACTTAGTTCCACCAAGGTTCAAACAGTGCAAAAAGCACACATCACAGGCATAGTATCAGAATAGCTAAGTTATTACAAGCGAAAGTGCCCCAAGGGCCGAATAAGATAAGTTTTCTGGCAGAAGACGCAGCATATGCATAAGTTTTAAGAGCCGGCTTCAGGCGCCGGGTTAGTGGAAGGAGTTGTGGCTGGGGTGCTGTCCTTGGCGCTGGCCGAGTCATCCTTTGCCGCCTCTGCTTCTACTCCCCGGGTCTTGGGGGCTCCATCATTGCGCCATGTCACGAGCTGTAGGGATTGGAAGTATCCTTCGTCATCATCTTCTATGGCAGCTCATGATGGTGGTGGAACAGTTGGAGTTGAGGAGCTTGGAGCTGCAGAGGAGCTGGGAGCAGTTTGCTCTGCAGCAATGGAGTCCTTGTAGCTCTGCAACAGGTCGATGCGTGTTCGTCGTCAACAATTTCCTTATTGACCTCGTTGTAGCCATACTGGACGGTGTTTAGCTTCAGATTGTTGGCAATTTGGGTGGCCACGAACCGGGTCTGCTTCATAACCCGGCCGTAGGCCTTCCTGTCAAAAGGAGTACCATCTGCATTGTACTCAGGAAAGCCCGATGCAAGTGGAGCCGGGTCAAGGTGGGGGTAGTAAGCCTCAGCCAAGGCTATGCTGCGTATCACACCGGCTCTGCAGGCAGACTTCTTCAGTAACTGGATCCAGCCAGGCATTGTGGACAGATGGCCCAGCACTTCAGTGTAAGTGCTGGGCGGGTTTTCCCAGTTCCTTGCAGCCTTGATGACCTCGCAGCTCCCAAAGTATAACTGGCGAACCAGTGTATACATGCACTTGATCTTTTCGGTCGCGGTTTTACGGACGTTGCCGTCACGCGAACCTGCAAAGGAGAAAATGAAGTTAGAACTAGTTCAAATTCCGGGTCTGGTATAGACAAGGTTTTCCGGGTTTCAGCACTTTGTACTTACCAACAAGAGAAGCGACCATGGCAGTGATCATCTTTTTCAGGCGGGCCAGCTCGTTGGTAGCAGAGTCCAACTTCTTTTGGAGGTTGGTCAGCTGCTCTTGAAAATTCTCTTCATGTCCTTGCATGTCCCGCTTCAAGTCAGAGTTCTCTTGTGTCAAGGCAGTTATTTTTTCTTCTAGGGCCTGAAGTTGGTTCGCCCCTTCAGTCCGGGTCTCAGTCTCAGCTTTCAAGGCTCCTTGGAGCCGGGCCACTTCTTCATTGGCTTTGCTTACATGTTCCTGTTACAAAACAAGAAAAGAAGTGCGCAGTTAAGCCCCAGGGTACTGAGGTAAAATTGGTCTGGAACTTGGGGGCTACAAAGTTTAAAAGTTTACAAGTGAAAGGTAAAAGCCCCAGGTCGCCGCAAGCGTGCAACCCGGCTCTTGGGGGCTACACACGCGAAAGTTTGAAATTAACTAAGTATTAGTCCCAGGTTGCTGTGGACAGCTAACCCGGCACTTGGGGGCTACAGTGTTTGAAGTTCTAATTTGTGTGTGGAGTGAAAGATGCAAAAGTCCCAGGTTGCTGTGGATAGCTAATCCGGCACTTGGGGGCTACAGTGTTTGAAGTTTTTACAGCGAGCAGTTCTAAGTAGTGAAGTCCCAGCTTGTCGTAAACAGACAACCCGGGCCTTGGGGGCTGTGGGTTTGAAATTTTTGACTAAGTTTTTTTCTGTTTCAAGCACCAAGCTCATCAACAAGTGATATCCTTGGTGCTTGAGGGCTAGTAAGGTTATAGTTATGCAAGAAATAAAAAGGCAAGCAAAGTTAAAAGAATACCTGGTATCGTTTCTGAAGCAGAGAGACAAGTTCAGTCTCCAAGTTTTTGTGATGAGCAAGGCGAGAGAAGTACTCCTCGCACAGAGCTGGTGTGGACATGGAGTCCAGAGCTGCCAGGTCCAAAGAAGGGACCGGGTCCTTGCCTTTGGCAGAGGGATCCACCTTGATCTCAGGCGCGGTGACTTTGGCAATGGCAGTAGACACGCCAGGGGCCGGGCCTTTGTGAGACCCGGTAATCTGCACTTCCGGGTCAACGTCTTTGGTCCCCGATCCATTCCCGGGTGAGGGAGCGTTTGCAGTTGGTTCTGGAGCAGGCGCGGGCGGACTTGGTGGGGACGCAACCACGTTTTCTGCACCAGATTCTTCCTTCTGGGCTGGCTCCTCAACATGAACCTCCATTGGAGTGGATTCAATTGTTGTACGTGGAGGAGAGACAGCAGGAGAAGAGTCCGGGTCTTCTTCCACGATAGCCTTAGCGCTGAAACAAAAGAAAAGTGGTTAGTTGCAAAAAGATTGAAGTATTGAAGAATGGAAAGATAGAAAAAGCTTCACTAACCCGGTGTTAATATGGAAATCCTCGGGCGTGCTAACAGCGTCCGAGGAGGAATCTGATAAACGAGAACATTTAGGGACCCGGATTTTGCCAGCCAAAGGATACTTTTTGCTGGGCGTCTTCTGGATCGATTTGGCCCAGCTTGATAAAGAACATGGAGGGATACCTGTGCTCAATGTAACGTGACTTGCAGAAGATCGGGTCCGGGGTCTCTTGTTTGCCTCGGCCTCCTTCTCAGCTTCTTTTTCCTGTGTTTGTGTTTGAGTTTTAGATAAGTTCATCAAGTAAGTTGGGAAACGAGAAAGAGGCGCCTTTGCAATTGCAGCCCGGGTCCTCTTTTGAGGAGTAGGTGCAGCAGTTTGAGGACCCGGCAGTACGTCAGGAGCCGGGTCATTGGGGCCTGGAATAAGATGAGCCGGATTATCAGTAGAAGGGCCCTTGTTGGGGACCTCGCTGTTAAGCAAGTTGAAGAAGAGCCGGCCTAGGGAGTCTAGCTCACCTTCTTCTTCTTCTTCATCTTGGTCATCACTTTCTGTGTCCTCTTCAGCGGAGGACGTGGGGGTGTAATCTGCGCTCCACCACTTGGAGTCCTGAGAAAAAAGAAGTGTGGTAAGATAACATGCAAGCAATACCGGTTTATGACTTGCAGAGACAAATAAGGACAAGTTTTTTACCGTAGGAGGTTTGTTCTTGGTGCTGTACGGGGCGAGCCCGTTCAGCGCAATGTCAGTTTTCTTTTCGCCAAGGAGCCTCTTGGCATTCTTCACGATCTGGTCATCCAGCAGAGTGATCTCTGAATAACGCATGTTGTCTGTAGTCTCTTCTGTGTATTCACAGAAGAGTCGGGTCCTGATACTGAGGGGCTGGATGAACCAGCTGATCCAGCACTTGACCAGGTCAGTTCCCCTGAGTCCGTGTGCGAGCAAGGCCTTGGCCCGCAGGAGTGTGGGCTCGAGCTTGACCCGGTCTGTGTCTGCGGCATCGTTGTTCATCTTCGCTTCGTAGGTCAAGCCCGAGTTTCGAAACGCCGGGTAACGAGCGTCGTCTGACTCCGGCGAGGTGTCCTTGAAATAGAAGTAAGTGTTTTGCCATCCCTTTGGATGGCTGGCGAGAGCAAGAGCCGGGAAATCGCATTCCCTCCGTGCTGGATCGCCACTCCTCCGTAAGGGCCTAGATTGTCTTTGCGGGAGGGGTTGCAGTAGAAAAATTCCAGAAAGAGTTCAAGGCTGGGAGCTATTTGTAGATAATCTTCGCAGAAAACCACAAAATTGCTGATGTTTAGAACAGAGTTGGGGCCTATGTCCTGTGGCCTAAGGCCGTAGTATTTCAAGATCCGGCGAAAGAATAGGGAACCCGGCGGGCGAAAGCCGCGCTGGACGTGATCCAGGAAGGCAACAACTTCACCTTCTTTGGGGTTTGGGCGGATCTCCTCCCCAGGGGCGCGCCATTGGATCTCGTTTTGTAGAGGGAGCTCGCCCCGGTTCACAAAGGACTGGAGGGTGGTCTTGGTTGCACTGGACCTTGTCCAGTTCACTGGGGGAGCAGCGGCCGCGGCGCCAGATCCACCACCAGAAGTGCCAGTGGGTTTCTTTGCAAGTTTCTTTGCGGCCCTGGGACCCCCGCTCTTTATCTTCTCCTTCCCCATCAAGCAGAGAACCTGGAGTACAGCGAAGAACAACAATGGCGATAAGAACCCTAGTTACGGGTGCGGATACGGATAAGTAAATACGGATTGAATCTAGGTAAAATAAGGGCTGGAATCGGATGCGGTGCATGGATAAAAGTATGAATCGAGATTACCTTGAAGATTGGATGGGATTCGAGGGCTGGATTGAAGATCGGATTTCCAGCGGCGGAGGCAGTGACGCGAGCGTGAGGTAGAAGATGATGAGCTCGAGTGGGGGAAAATGACTGCGCGAGGTTGGGGCCCGATATTTATAACCACAGTGAAAACCCTAGGGGTAGCATGGTAAAAGTAAGTGGATAAGGTTATCATCTTCTCCGGGAAGTCAGCGACAAACAGACAGGACAAAAGGAATATTCTTTGACCAATTTATGGCTAGCCAGTGAGTCAGTGGAGTTGAAATTTTCACTAAGTGTTGGGTGCGAGACCCGGAAGCATATGAGTTATTATGAGAAAGCCGGGTTACATCATGACCCGCCTAGAAGAGCTGGCCTAGCAAAATAGAAGGAAATGAAATTTGATATGTTGTATATATTTGTTATTTTGTGTATTTCAGGTGGTTAACCCGGCAGGCCAGGATGCCAACATTAATCAAGAAAGCAACACCAGATGGAAGCAAAGCGTGGCAACCTGGTTACCTGGTTAACCTGGGGGCTACTGATGGAGGGATAATAACCCGGTAGGCCCATGAAGAGGAAAGCATGACCCGCCAGGCAGGAGGCCCGGCCAGGTCAGCTAGCCACCAGCATGGGCCGGGTTATGATGTTGGGCCAGTGTCTTGGCGGTAACCCGGCTAATCAAGGAGATGTTCTAGAAGGTACAAGAGGCGGTTCAAGAGGCGGTTCTAGACTTGGAATACACGAAGGCCTGAAGAGTAGGAGTAGGATTCAGAGTTCGGGTAGAGCCCGGCTTAACATGTACGTGACCAGGAGGCCTGGTATCTATATAAACCAGCCCCTGAGTCATAGCCAGCAAGACTTTCATAACCCCAGGCTTTAGGCGAGAGAACCATCGAGAGAGACATATAATCCTTGTAACCTAGATCGAGATCCGGCTCTGTTGTTGTAGCCGGGTTATCGAGATCGAGACAAGATTAATAATAAGATAGCAGGAAGTAGGTCTTTATCTCCAATGGAGAGGCCGAACCTGGTTAAATCCCTTATCCCCGTAGTGCTAAACAATCTTCCAGACACCAGAGTCGCCTTGCCCAGAACATCAAGCTGCCCAAAGGTAGCATCTGCCGTGTTATCTACCCCACGACAACAACCGTCCAGGAGGCTCCTCTGCTAGTCCCTCCGACACTGGTGTATGGTTCATGGTGGTCCCTACCCCTGCGTACACGGCACTGGCAACACCAGTGTGTGCCTTCGTCCCCGACGTGTCCCCGGGTCTGGCAAACCCGGGATGGCGCCTTGTCTTCATCGGCTTCGACAACATCTTCAGCATCGGCTTTCTCCTCTACGACTGCCTCGACCGCGTCACCGACTTTTTCTTTGCGTACTCGGTTTTGGCAAAACCGGAGTATACCTTCGTCCCCGACGTGCGCCTTGTTCTAGCAAAACAATGGCCGCACCTCGTCCTCGACGGCTCGGACTACATCATCTTCGGCATCGACATCCTTGACGACTGCCCCGACGCGTCTCCGTCCTCTTCACGCGCACTATGCGCCCGCGGCTTCATGTGCGTCTACCTAGACACCGGCAACCCGACCACCACATCGACCACGGTGACCCTTCGCACGGCTACCACGACCAAGGCTGCACCGCCCAACGTTCTCGGCTCCCTCGACATCGGCAAAAAGGGCTACCACCTCGCTTGAGCACTCATCAGCTTCCTCTATAGTCCAAGCATCTGCGCCGCGACACCGTCCACGACGTTCCTGCTCGTACTGCAGGGGGATGTCAGCTTACTACTGGTGTCTACTTCAGTTTCTCTCCAGTCTGACCGTCCGCGACGTTCCAGTTGTTCACGACGCTACCGTTACGACTGCGGGGGGATGTTAGAGATATATTACGGTTCATGTATTTGCTAGTTTAGGATCTGTAATCCTCTCCTACCTTATCTCTAGGAGAGGCTTCTTGCCCTCCAAGTCTTGTACCCCATATATACTCGCCCATGAGGCTCAATACAACATCCACCAATTCCATCAATCTCATAATTTTACATTAATGAAGAAAGAGATTGTGGTTATGACGTGGGCCTACCTTTGGGGTGCCCCACTGTGAGGATACCTGGTGCACGTACAAGGAGCAAGGCGTACACGAAGGCCCATATAGGGATCAAGTCCGAGGCCCACAGGGAGAAGGAGTACGCTCCAAGCCTAGCGTAGATAGCGTCGGTTTAAACTTACCTTACTTGTAAACCAAGTCGGTTGCTGATCCCCGAGACCCAGCCTCCCATATGAAGGCTGGGAGGGGTATCGACCTGGGCACGCAATAATCTAGCCTCCAGAACCTTGGCGATATCGATATCTCGCCGAGTTCCTCCTTGTAACACCATTGTTGACAACCATCAATAATCAGACAAGCAGGACGTAGGGGTGTTACCTCCACACGAGGGCCCTGAACCTGGTAAAACCTTGCTTGTCAGCCGAAGTTACCGCCAGCGCTACCAAATCTCTTTCCCGATCTCAACCCTAGGTGCCTAGCCATGGGATTTGACGAGTCTACACCTAGTCAATTGGCGCCGTCTGTGGGAACGAGTGGCGCTGGATCCACGGTTTCACTGGCTCCATCTGCATCAGCAACCGGCAGCCCGCCGGTAACCATCACGGGACTGATCCGTTTTGGCTCCTTCGACTATGACCCGCACTCGCCGGGACCACAACCGCGAACTCGAATCTGCAGTCAGGTGAGAACGTACCCTTTTGTCCTTCAAGCATTACTGCTAACTAACTAGGCACATTCTGCACGGCGGACTCGCGCCGACCTTCGACACCCGCATCACCATCGACTGGATTTGTGCCAATGGCTTCATCGCCACCCGCAAAGTCGGTGGCTTCGCCCGCATCAACTCCGCCGCGATCGCCGACACTCTCAGAGATGATGTCATTAATGGCTACACTTGCATCGACTCCAGTGCCATCGCCAACACCCTCAGAGATGGAATATCTGATGATCACGCCACCTGCCACGCCACCTTCGACACCCGCATCTCCATCGACTGCACATTGCGCACCCTCATCAGCAAAAGGAACTGCGTCAGACGACGACGCGATGGATGTCGAGTCCGACTACATCGACAATGACTGTGGACGCCGCACCATGATCGACTTCTACTTCAACACCGCCGAGGCCTTCCTCAACAATCGCAGCAACGGCGAAAAAGCCAAAAATTCGCTTGACGCTCCCCGCCAGATCTGCATGGTGCAGATAGAGAACCAGGATGGCAGAGCACCCGAATCGTCGGTGAGTGAAGCAAGTCGTCCCGACGTCAAGAACTATCCGATGACAGCCACCATGCCTGACGGCAGCACGATCGTCATCACTAAGGAGCAGGCGATCAAAGCAATCAAAGCCATACATGACTGTACCATGATGCCCGAGGACTCGACACCCGAAGAGCTCGCGGCGCACAAATACATCTTCTGGCAGGAAAACTTAAGGCTGAAGAACCTACAGGCAACCCTCGACGAGCGCAGAAAAGCTGCTAGCGCGTTGAGTGCTCGACGCGCCGCGCTGTCGGGTGTCCACTCCTATGGAAGGATGCAACAACACTCGCGATGTAGGCTGGCGCACCTGACAGGAAGCGAGAGGGCGGCGTTGACCCGCAATCTGGACATTTCGTTCATGACACATGACGAAGACGGGATCCCCATCCCCAAAACAGCCCAGGGAGCCCTCATGTCGGTGGCCACGTACCTGAAAGCAATACAACCTCCAGATAATGACCCGAACGTAGCCCTGCATCGCCAGCAAATCTGGTCGCCCCACATGGCGGGTGGAGCCCTGGCCATAGTCGACGAGTGCCCCGAAGGACGCAGACCCCGTCGTGAGGCCAACCCACGACGAGAGTTACAGGCGAGAGAAAACCGCGACCGTGCAGTCGTCACTCATGAGGACCGAGACCGGTCAGGACGCGATCGACGTGGAACTCAACAACACGAGGCGAGTGGCGATCGCAGTGAGGTCATGACACAACATCGAGCCAGCAGGGGCAGAAGCAGAAGATCCACGTGATCTCGAAGCAGCGACTCATACTCGGATGAGGCATGGGAGCCTTGCGGAGCGCTATGCTTCACTTGACGCATCCGTGAGACAAAGATGCCCAAAAGATTCAGGCTTACATCTGAAACACCCAAGTTCGACGGCAGGCAGAGGAACCGTCGTCCTGGCTGGAGGATTACAGGACAGCAGTCTCCTGTCAGCGAGGCTCAACCACAACAGCAATACAGTACATCCAGCTCATGCTGTCGGGAACTGCGCGGGACTGGCTGAAAAGCCTACCCGAAAATTCATAGGACTCCTGGGAACGCTTCCAGGAGGACTTCATCAAAAACTTCCTCGCAACATGCGAACGACCTGCGACATTCGCAGAGTTGCAAGCCTGCAGGCAGCGCTCAGACAAGCCGCTGTGAGAGTACATCCGCGACGGACATCGAAGCGTAACTCTGTGGGTGTAGTATCGGAGGACAGGGCAATCGACGCATTCATCGCAGGAGCTGCCAGGCATGACTTCCGGGAAGCGTTAGGACGTCAAAAGCCAAAATCCATAGCACGACTCATGAAAATAGCCAATGAGTGGGCAGACGGAGAAGACTTGGTGCGGGAGCACCACGAGTCACCGCGTGGCAACAGTAACCACGGCAGTTGGAGCCAAAGAGATGGCCGTGGCAATGATAGAAGGCGCAAACGTAAATCCCACCACTACGACGACTCGGACAGAGTCGAACTTGTGGCAGCTGGCTATGCCGACACCCGCGACGATCGCAGCCGCAGCGCAGGCCGTCAGGATGATCGTGGTAGGAGTCGCCAGGATGATCGCCACGACTATGGGGCACGCAAAGACGGATACCACAAGCAAGAGTATCGCAAATGTCATGATGAGTCACCCGAAGATTTGGGTGACCAAGAGCTAGACGAGGAATGCAGGTTCCACATGTTCAAAGGCCAAGATGGAAATCTTCACTCCAGCCACCTGGTAAAGGATTGCAGAAAATTCACCAGGTTATAAACGCGTACATTAAACGCCTACAAACAGCACAGGGCACAGCAGCAAAAGGAGGTGCTCCTACGCTGCCTCCCCTCCCGCTCCACCAGCAGGCCAAAACGCGCACATGGCAGGCGCGGTACACCATCAAGCTCACCTGGAAGCACCACCAGACTCGGTAGACCGGTACCCCGAGGCTCGCGGACAGATGAACATGATACAAAAGGGGCGCCCAACCAACAGGGAGCAGGAGTTGATCACTCGACAGGTCAATATGGCGGTCATGGCGCCCCCAGCGGTACCCGAATATCTGAAAGGGTCTGAAACAAGCATAACATTCTCGCGTGAGGATCACCCCCCAGCCATTGTGCGGCCAGGGCACGCTGATACGTCCCAAACGTATCTATAATTTTTGATGTTGCATGCTTTTTTAGACCGTTTTACCGTAGGGGAAACCCCTACGGTGTTATTTTATATAAACACAAAGTAGCAATTACATGGGTGAACAAAGAAGGGGGAACAGGAGGAGTCAAACAAGAATGACCCAACCTAACGGTCTAAAAACAGGAGACAGCCTGAAAATTATGAAAAAAAGATAGAGGCACAGTCAATCAGATGTTGGACTTGAGTTTTCTTGACTCTGTATTGGTGAAGGAGAAAATCCTGTTTAGCACACCTTCTCCAGCTATCTAGAGTCGGCTCCACCCCATTGAAAATGAAGTCATTGCGCACCTTCCAAATATTCTAGGTAACGGAAGCAAAAGTCTCCATGAAAATGGGTTGTGCGAATGTGGTGGCTGCTAGTTCAGTACGCTCTTTGACAGATCTGGAGAAATCCCAGTGCAAACCAATCCTGTCCCAGCAATTCCTTGCAAAATCACAGCTGAAGAAGAGGTGTTCTAAATCCTCAAGTACCGAGTGGTTACAGAGCACGCAGTCATGACCACCATCAATCTGCCAGTGTTTACGGTTCATCATGTCTTTTGTATTCAGTCGGTCATTGATGAGTAGCCAGCAAAAAACTTTAAGTTTTGGGAGACATCTGGACTTCCATATCCGTGAGAGTGTTGCATCATCAGGTACACACTGGAACATGTATTTGTAAAAGCTTGCCGAGGAGTACTGCTGCTTTCTCCAAGCAAAAAATCTATCATCATGAGTAGCAGAGAGAGGAGAGTATCCAAACAGAGTTGTTGCATGGCCTGATACTCCTCAAAAGCCTCAACCGAAAGTGGCAGGGAGAAATTCGAGCTGTGATCAGAAAGAGATACCATAGCTTTAACAGAAAGATCCTGGTCTTCCACAAAAGAGAATAATCGGGGCCATTTATCAGCTAACAGTACGTCATCGACCCAAAAATCTTTCCAAAACAAGACCGAGGAACCTTCACCCACTTGGCAGGTTGTGATACTCCTATAAATGTCCACTAGACTGAAAACATCCCTCCACCAGAATGATCCTTTCTTGCTCTGCGTTTGAGGTGTGGAGTCAGAATACAGGGACCAAACCAATTTAACCCACGGAACATCAGCTTTTGTAAAAAAATTATGAAGCTGTTTTAAAAGCAGAGCCATGTTTTGCAGTTCAAGATTAATAACACCTAGGCCACCCTTTTCTTTAGGTCTGCAGACTTTATCCCAAGCAGCGAAACCAGCAAAAGAGGTTGAGTATTCTCGCTTGTCCCAAAGGCAATGGCGCCGAGCTCGATCAGTTGTCTTGATAAAACCCTTGTGAAGTTTCAGGGAACACATGAGGAAAGTCGGCAAGGCTGACATAACCGAATTAACCAACATCAGACGGCCGCCATGCGGCAAGAATCTGGCACAAGCATTTAAACGCCTCTCAATTTGGTCACCAACAGGAGCAAGATCTCTAATAGTGGGTCTGGCAGTACCCAAAGGGAGCCCCAGGTATGTAAACGGAAGCGATCCAATGACACACCCAAAAGTGGCCGCAAGAGACACCATCTTTTCGTCACTAACATTAATGGGCAGAATACATGACTTTGCATAATTCACCTTTAGACCAGTGGCTCCTGCAAACTCCTGTAGCAAAGCTTTGAGGGCTAAGAGCTGGTTTGGACATGCTTCCATGATCAACAAGGTGTCATCAGCGTACTGCACTATTGGAAAATCATTTCCCGGAATAGGAAGAGGAGCTTGCAAAATCCCTTCATGGAAGATGAAATTAACCATAGACTGAAGCAAGTCTGATCCAGCAACAAAGAGAGTTGGGGAGAGAGGGTCCCCCTGACGAACTCCACGTTTACAAGCAAACTTCTTCCCCGGAGTCCCATTCAAAAGAACAGAAGAGGTGCCACTAGACATGATGCATTTTATCCATCCAAGCCAGCAGTCGTCAAAACCTTTGCATTTTAGGATCTCAAGAATCGCTCGGTGCTCAATGGTATCAAAAGCTTTTGCAAAATCTAGCTTCAGAATGATGCATTCCTTTTTAGACTGCTTACACTGATGGATATATTCATAAACCCAGGCCACACAATCCTGAATCGAACGAGATTTGAGAAACCCATATTGGTTGATATGGATGAGCTTGAGAATCTTGGACTGCAGGCTATTAGCCAAAAGTTTCGTCAGGAACTTTAGACAAGAGTTGAGCAGAGATATCGGCCTGTAGTCATTTGGGCCCTCCGGAGAATTTATTTTTGGAATGAGAGTAATGAAAGAATCATTGATACTCTGCAAGTTCACCTCACCATTCCAGAACTCACGGCAAAGATCATAAAAATTTCATTTAATAATCTGCCAGCATTTCTTTAAAAACATTCCGGAAAATCCATCTGGCCCCGGGGCTTTGGCACTTGGCAAACCTTTCAACGTTTCCTCAATCTCCCGAACCGTGAACGGCGAGGATAGATCAGATAGATCAATGCTAGGAGAGATGTACTGGGAGAAATCAAAAGAAGTATTAATGTCCTGTGAGACGCCGAGCCTTTGCTTATAAGAATGCCAAAGAAGACCAGCTTTCTCCTCATGATCAACAGCCAGCGAACCATCATCTCGAACAAGTGAGGCAATTGAGTTTTTCCGGAAGCTGACAGTGGCCATAGCATGATAAAAGGATGTATTTTCCTCCCCCAGTTTAGCCCACCGAGCTGTGCATCTCTGTTTCCAATACATTTGCTTGCACTTTAGAAGATGGTCCAACTTCTTTTTAACTATGCATCTAAAATTCCACTCAGAAATGTGCAGGGGTCGTTGGTCCTCAAACTCATCAAGCAAGAAGATCACCTCATTGCAGTTGTCAATGATTTTATTTAACTGGGAAATACTAGTGCACCATTTTCTAAGTCCTTTTCGGAGGAGTTTAAATTTTGAGGACAAACGCTTAGCACTATCACCAGGGCAATGAATGGTCCAGATAGAATCCACCACCTCCATGAAACCTGGTAAAGAGAACCAGTGATTTTCAAAGCGAAAAACTGCAGCTTTGGGAACAGAAGTTCCAATGGAAACAACACATGGGACATGGTCAGAAGTAGGCCTAGCAAGCGGAGTGACCATGGTGTTAGGGTATTTCAGGGTCCAGGCGGTTGAGGTAAAAAACCAATCCAGTTGAACCAGGAGTGGATCAGCTTGCATGTTGGACCATGTGAACGACCGGCCCTTGATTGGGAGCTCAATTAAACCATGATAGCTGATGACTTCATTGAACGTTTCAATATCAGTGAAATTTGCCCCTTCTCTGCTCCTATTCTCAACAGATCTATAAAAGTTGAAATCCCCAACCAGAATCCACAAACTATCATCTTCAATGTTCAGGTGGAATAACCAGGCCACAAAATCTTCACGCGCAGTACCAGTACATGGACCATAAATATTGGCCAGAAAGAACTTATCTTGTGAGAGAATTGAGTCGAAAGATATCACTAAACCACAATGATCTTCCAACATCACATGACCAACAAACATTTTGCTAGACCAAATAATCAACAGCCCGCCAGAGGCACCATCCGAAGGAACAAAAGCATACTTATCAAAATGTTTCGGAGCAAAACCACGGAGGAAAGCATGATCAAACATGGACCGTTTTGTTTCTTGCAAACAAATAATGGAGGCACCACTTTCCTCAATTTTGTTACGAATATGCGGCCATTTAGCAGGATCATTCAAACCACGAATATTCCAACTTAAAACATTCCAGGTTCTAGCACGAAGTGTAGATTGCATAGTATCGACTTAAACAAAGTATGGCTTTGACAAGCTTAGTCTTGACGCTCCTGGAGGAGCTTCTCATCCGTTAGCTCTTTAGGATCAATGTGACACAGATCCACTCCCATACGACGCATCTCTTCCATGCGAAGAACCTCCGGTTTCTTGGCCTTTGATGCAGTGGAGCGGCGGTTGGTGGTGTAGGGGATGGACTGATGCTTGAAACCCGCATTGTTCTGTCTAGTGATGCGACGAGGCCCTTGCTGGACCATCCTGAGAGTGTTAGAAGCATCAACAGGAGCGCTGGTATATTGGCGGGAAGGGCTTGATTTGAAACTTGGGCCTCCTGGCTATAGCTCGAGTCAGAGGGGCATCCATAGCCGGCCGTACCAGATCCAGAACACTCAGTGTGCTGCAGCCCAACCAAGTCAACAGGTTCAAAAAGCAAAGCAACACCAGAGCGCGGGAGAGTGTCACATGCCTCCAAAACAACCAAAGAAATCAACAACTTCCCAGAGATAGCTTGCTTGAAAGCTAAATGTTCAGCAGCATCCAGCAGAGTGCGTGAGTGGAAGCAGTGAAAAAGAAACCTGGAACAGAAGAAGTCCAACAACTGTTTCCCAAGAAGCTCAACATTCATCTCTGAATTCATGTCGACAACAAACTCGGGAGTGGAGGGCGCTAGACCAGCAATGAACCGCGAGTTGCAGTATATGTGACTCACAAAGAAACTCCAAAGCAAAGCAAATTCAGTCCCAGAGAGCTGAAAGGACAGGTCATTGGCCAAGAGCAACACCACATAGGGGGCCTGAGAAACTGGCCCACAAGAGACAGCAGCTTGGATATCTATCTGAGGTGCAATAGGGTTCTCAAGAGACAGCAGGTCGGGCAAAAGCACTGGAGCAGCAGCATTTGCAGAAGCAGAGAAATCACCCTGGATAACTGGTCCATCTCCACGACTGAATCTCACATCCTGACCTTCAAGTCCACTAAGCAGATTATGTGTAGCGACCAAGCTAGGAGGAGCAGGGGGGATCTTTGTCGGCTCTTCCCCGGGAAAAGAATCGTCAATTATAATTACTGATGATTGCTTAGCTTTAGGGACCCAAATCTGCTTGGTCAAACATCCAGAAATGGAATGTCCGATGTCACCGCAACGTTTACAGCGAATGATATTGCCTTCCTAGGGCATGACTTCCTTAGATGGCCCACGGCGTCACAGAAACCACACTTGGGTCGATTCAAACAGAATTTCCTGGTATGGCCCAGTTCTTTGCAATTGAAACATACTATAGAGGCACAATATGCACACGACTGACCTAAGTCGTGACAGAGCCTGCAACGGATTCCAGGGCAAGATTGTACAAGATGACCAATCAGTCCGCATTTAGCGCATTTGTTCAGAAGGGAGTAAATAGTATCCAAAGACGGAATCAAAGGCAGGTCAAACATGTACTTAATTTCGTCATCAGTGTAATTGGCAGTTTTGGCATCCAGTAAATTCAGCAATAATTCCGGGCTAAAGGATTTGAAATCTTGAACTTTCCCAGTCTTAGGAAGAGAAATGAAACCTGACGAAGATGAAACAACTTCCGGGCAAGAAATTGAACCAACCAGAATTCTAGTTTGATCACAATGATCTTCACTGCTCTGGCCTTCCGGTGACGTTCGAGAACGAACAGGATCCTCAGAGAATGAACCAAATTTAATGCCTGCAGAGGTCTGCATAGGAACATTTGAGGCCATCGTATCTGCAGATTTGAGAAAGTCCAGGCTCGTGCGAACAGCAACATTGCCTCTAACAGAATTACGCTGGGAGAAGTAATTCTCAAACCACAAAGCAGCCGCCTCATTGACACTCTCAGAAGGGAAGACCAAAGGATCACCATGAAATAGCTTGAAGTGACAAGAGAAATCCGGCCAAATACGATCCCTTAGACCATATATGAAATGACCAACTTGTTAGAAGCCACTGAGAATCGAAAGCGTTTGTCCGACAGCTTGAAAACACGAAAATCAGCTGCTACACCACCCAAGCAACATTGGAGAACCAGGGCAACTGCTTCTTCCGAGAGGAAGAAGGAAGCGAAGGAGAAAGACACGACCAAGAAGAAGTCCTTTGTCGATGTCAATGGGGAAGGAGTGACCGAAGAGCCAAACTTTCGACGCACCTGAGCCTCGACTGCCAAGCCGGGCGAGAAATCCCAATGGAGAAGACCTTCCATTTACTCTAGGCCTGAGGAGATCCATGGAGGGAGAGGCTGGCGGCTGTGGAGGTGGTGGTGAAGCGGGGAGAGGAGAGGGGAGCCATCGCGAAGTACCACACTAGCAACCCCAATGTTTTCTGTAGCAAAACTCTTTCATGCTTTTATTTTATATTAATACCACATGTTTTATTTACACATTTATATTGTATTATAGCATTTATTGGACTAACCTACTAATAGTTTCCAAAGTGCAAAATCTTCTTGTTTTCCTATTTGTTGTGTAGGAATTATCAAAAATACAAAAGGAAACCATATTGGAGTTGAATTGGGACTTTCCTGAAATCTGTCTGGAAACGTTTTTCGAAGAAGGTCACGTTTGGGCCTGAAGACGAGGTCAAACGGAAACCTGACAGAAGACAAAGTTGCAGAGAATTTTCCGAGAATCGAGTTAGACTTAATATTTGCCCAATTCCGCGTCCGGACGGCCGAGATATTCCCCATTTACTGCAGCCCTAGATGGGATGACGGAAATTCGAGAGTCCATATAAGGGAGGAAACCCTAGGTCGTGGGAGGAGCCCCATACCACGAATTTCCCTCTTCCCAGGCAGCCGTCTGGGGTGGAGAACCTCCTCCATACCACCACCATCTCCAAGGAAGAAGAGGGGCCAAGGGCCGCTGCCCCCAAGGGCCGCCGCCGCTCCTCGCCGCCGCGGGCTGCCGCCACTCCCGCGCCGGGGGGCTGCCGCCATCACGCTGCCGCCGCGCCGTGGCTGCTGCGGGGCTCCGTCTCCACTCTGGGCTGCACCTCTTCATCAACCTCTCCATCAAGCTCCTCATCACCATGACCATGTGTGAGTAGTTTCCCTCGGGGCTGAGGGCTCGTACGGTAGCTATGTGGTTTATCTCTCTCTTATGGTGTGATCGTTATGTGATCATGAGCGTTGTCATTACCGCTGAATTCGTATGTAATGTTTATACTACTCAAGTGATTTTATCTAGTTTCCGGAGTCAATATGACAACACGGTATCAAGGAGACAGTGTGGGTACTTGTGTGTGACTCTATGAATAATTTAGATATTTATCATGGCTTATTCTTTGTGGAATCATGGTGTTTGTTTACTCAGACTTTGAGGTGTGCTTTTGTAGCCCTACGCATAGTACTCTTGTTTCATCAAGAAGGAGAATAATCCCGAGTAGCACTTACTTGCGTTCAGTTGTGCTAAAATGTTGAGAGATACCACTAGTGAAAGTATGATCCCTAGGCCTTGTTTCTAATCATTGAAACACCGTTTACTCTCAGTTCTGCTGCATGTTTGATTGCTGCCATTTTTATTTCAGATTGCAATTACCACTTATAATCATCCATATTACTTGTATTTCACTATCTCTTCGCCGAACTAGTGCACCTATACACCTGACAAGTGTATTGGGTGTGTTGGGGACACAAGAGACTTTTTGTATCTTAATTGCAGGGTTGCTTGAGAGGAATATCTTTGACCTCTACCTCCCTGAGTTCGATATACCTTGGGTTATTCACTTAAGGGAAACTTGCTGCTGTTCTACAAACCTCTGCACTTGGAGGCCCAACACTGTCTACAAGTAGAAGTTATAGTAGACATCAAGCTATTTTCTGGCGCCGTTGCCGGGGAGGTAAGTGTTGGAAGGTATCTCCTTTAGATCCTGCAGTTATATCTTTTTGTTTCTTGTTTTTATTTTACTAGTTAGGCTTAATGGAAAACAACAAAAAAATTAGAGATCTTTATGAACTTTATATTGAATTAGGACATGATGCTTTTGAAGAGAAAATTAAAAAAGCAATGGGAGTTTGTTTGCATAATAGTGATAGCAATGTTATTAGCATGAATTCTTTGGACACCATTATTCCTAATGCTATGGAAAAGTCTAAGCTTGGGGAAGCTAGTTTATATGAAAATGATCTTTTTAGTTCCCCAGCTTTGGAGGAGAAAATTTGCTTTGATAATGCTTTGTCTCCCATATGTGATAATTCTAATGATGCTTGTGATGTTCTAAATCCACCTACTGAAAGTATTCCTTTTGAAATACCTATGGAAATTGTTGAAATGGTTATGGATGAACGTTATGCAGGGGATGGAACAGTCCATCCACATGATCACTTGTTGAAACTTACAGAACTTTGTGAGTTGTTTAAGGTTGCAGGTTTATCAAGAGAAGATGTCATGAGGAAATTATTTCCATTTTCACTTAAGGACAAAGCAAAGAAGTGGTATAGGATGCTGGATGATCGTCCTTCGAATTGGAAACAGCTTGAATCTCTCTTTTACTCTAAATTTTATCCTCTTCATGAAGTGCATCTAGCTAGGAGTTACATTTTCAATTTTTATCCTCATGATAGAGAAAGCATTGCTCAAGCTTGGGGAAGACTGAAAACATTAATACTCAAATGTCCTAACCATGAGCTTCCTGAGGAAATAATTGTTACTAATTTTTATGCAAGGCTTTCAGGTCATTACAAGGATTATCTAGATGCCTGTTCAGAGGGTTCTTTCACAAGTAAGAAGGTTGAAGCTAAATGGGATCTTCTTGAAACAATTCAACGCAATACTGAAGATTGGGAGAACGACAAAGGTAAAGAATCAGGTATAAACTATGAGTATGATTGCATTAAGTCTTTCGCTGAAACTGCTAGTTTTCATGGGCTTAGTGCTAAATTTGGTCTTGATTCTCAAATTATTGTTGATTGCTGTAAAACCTTTGCTTCTCATATTAATATTCCTAAAGAGAATTGGGACATGTATCATGAACCTTTTAAAGACACTTGCTTGGAAACCGAAATTGTTACTAATGATTGCAATAAACATGCTCAAACTTCTGAAAATACTATTTCTTATAAGCATGTTAATTTTTGTGGAGCACTTAGACCTTGTGAAAAGAATAAAATCGAAGAGGAATATTGTATTCATCATAGGAATGAAAAAACTACAACATGGTACAGAGCTCTAAGTGATCTTGCTGAAAAAGTTTGTGCCCTCTATCCTTTTATTTGTGAACTTTGCAATGAAGAGGGTCATTTCAAATTCCAATGCTCAGGTTCTAATATGAGTATGTGAGAGACTTTTGTGATAACATGATCACTCCTAATCAGCATGATGAACTTACATTATTTTTGGGGTGTGAAGAGTTATCAAGAAAAACTTCTTCGTTAGATATGAGTGCTTTTGATATGAATAGCGTGTTGCATGGATGTTATCTCTATTGTGTTAATAATTGCCATGCCAACACTTACATACAAAATATTATAAAAGATGGAATGGCTTTACCAAAATATGAAAGGACTAATGTTTGTTTTACTCTTATTAATGAAAAGGAGGAATCCTCCCGAGTTTCTTCTATTGTTTCTAACAATAAACCAGGGTATGTGGAGAAGCCTCTTTTCAAGCCTCTCCCTCCTAAGGAGGGAAAGAAGAAGAAGAGAGGAGGAGTAAAAGGAGAGAGGAAACGGTATCTTCCCCTAAGCATGTTGCTCCTATTATAGTTGCTGCTGATGAGTCTGAATTCGATGATGATCCTATGCCTGTTACTTATAGTAGTGATCATGATTGGGAAAAGCACACTACTTTTGATATTGAAAATCTTTTTGGTACCAATTCTGAAAATGATGATGTTATTAATTGCTATACTATTAGTACTATCCATGTTCCTTCCAATGATGATATGGAAAGCTCTAAGCTTGGGGATGAGGTGTTTGAAAATCCTTTTGCTACTGATGATTATATATTTGAAACCTCTCCTTCTAGTAAAAATGATGATGATATGTTTACAAATGAACACACTTTGGAAGATAACTATTCCATTGCTTATGATGATACTATGCCTCCAGTCTTTGATAATTATAAAGAATACTATGACATAGGCTATAATTACATTCATCCTCATGAAACTTGTCATAATTATAGAGGGATTGACCAAGACCATTCCTCTAATATACAACTTGTCTATCATGTTCGAGTTCTTTATGATGATCCTACTCCCATTGTTATTAATAAGAAGAACTTTGCTTATGTGGAAAATATTGATACTCTTATGCATATGGATCATGGTAAGAATGTTTCATGTGATAGTTATATTGTGGGTTTTATCAATGATGCTACTGAAAGTTTTTATGAGAGAAGGAGACATGACTTCATATATCTCAATAATATTAAGTCTTCTCTCTTTATGTTGAAACTTTTGAAGTTCCACTTGTTTTGCCTTCCTATGCTAGTCACTTTGTGCTTTATTGATTTATTCTCTTACAAGATTCCTTTGCATAGGAAGTGGGTTAGACTTAAGTGTCTTTGATATTTGCTTCTTGATGCTCTTTCATATTCAACTCTTATATATATGAGAGCATCATCAAAATTATCATGCCTAGCTGAAAGGCTTTAAAGAAAAGCGCTTTACGGGAGGCAACCCGGTTGTTTTTTTTTTTATTTTCTTTGTGTCCTCTTGCTGTAACAAGAGACTTAGTTTTTAGTTTAGTTTCTGGAATTTTTAATAAAGTGCCAAGTTTTACCCATTTTGGATTGAAAAAGTTGCTATATGCATTCGGAGAATTTATTCCTGCACGAATCTGTGCACGGTATGATTTTTATTCCTATTCAGTAACTCAGAATGAGCTGATATTTGAACTGTAGCTGAAACTTTTCATCCTCTGTATGCATGAATTTTTCAGATTTTTTCGACACAGTTAAGTAGGGTAGAAAAATACGTTTTGCTGCTGCTGTTTTTCTGGACAGATTCTGTCCCATTTTGTTTTATGCATTCTTTGAACTCTTAACTTGAATCTTTTTGATTCAATTGAGTTTATGAGAAGGAATACAACATTATATACTTTCTGGACATGTTTCACACTTTTGTTTAAGAATTACAAGCAGCAAGCAATCCAATTGTTTTGTGCCTACTAATGTCACCCACACAAAAGAAATGGGAGAAACGGTGTTTTGAAGTTTTTTCACAGGGATTAGAGGAGATGCACCAAGAGCTATCCAAGGATGGTGAAGACCATAAGCTTGGGGATGTGAAGACAACCCCACTGGACCAACACACTCTTGGTTTGCACACGTCTAATTTCTGTTTTTCGATCAATGCACTTATCGCATAAACTTGGAGCGTCTTTTATTTGCTTTTTATTTCGGTTTGATTTTTGTTTGTCTTGAGACCACCTCTATCATTTCTATATGAGAGAGCTACTGGAAATTTGGGTTGAATTAAGTTGGATGCTATTAAAAAGATTGGGAAAGGGATGTTTGAGTTGATTCAAAAAGATACATATAGTTGCATGATTCATATGCTTTTAATGAATATTATTTTGCAAGTGTTTTATCAAGAGCTATCTTTTATTCATGTTTTGATGCTGAATGTTACTTTACTTTGTTTAACATGGATTGGTTAGTTCTATGGACACTTATGCATGCATTTAGACGGTCAACTTTCTCCCTCTTGCTAGCCCAAAAATTCCAACAAGTAAAAACTTGTTTTCCAATACCTTCAACCAAAATTTTTCCAGTGAGTCCACCATATCTACATATTAGCTTTATGCTATTCCGAGTATGTTTATCATGTTATTTTGTATTATCTATACTTCTGAATTAAAATGCTTATGTTATTGATTGTTATGGGAAAAGTTGGTTAAAGAGCTCTCACGAACTTGATGCACACTTACTTTTATTGCACTTAATAAACATGACCCATTGTGATTAAAATTATGAAGTTGTGAGCTTGACAAGAGTCTTGGTTGGGAGTTAGCTTATATGTGCTGTCACATGGCAAGTTTTCAACGTGCTCTTTATATTTTGTTGATATCATGTACTTTTGTTTATGAATGCTTGTCATGGTGCCAAATAAATGCGGAAACTTAGTGAGTTTAATGAGTTTGTATAAATGGCTAGAGAGACGACTGGGCTGCTAATCTAAGCCATGCATCATTCATGGTGGAAATTTACTTCAATGCTATGGTGAATCTTCAGTGATGCACCCCACAATAAAAAGTTATACCAATAGTAAATAAAAAGGGTGTGGAGATTGTTCATTTTGTTTGTTAGTCTTGTCATTTTGACATGGGCTTGTTCCATGTCCTAGGACAAGAGGTACCCAGTTGACGCTCTTGATGACGCTATTATACTAACAATGACCTTAACTTGAACTTGCTTTTTGTCCCAAGTTGCGTAACACCGTGGTGTAGGTATTCGTATTCACGGGGCATGAGACATTCAACCCATACTTTGGCAAGCATACTACTCATATTTGCTTTCACTTTAAACTTTAACCATTCAAGATGCTATGATAGGGGTAATGAGAGTTTGACACCAATACCACATTGCAAACATTAACTTAAGTAGAAGCATTTGGAAGTTAGATGAAACTTATTCATGTTTTACCTCTACTCATTTATATATCTTTCCAAAGTGTCCACATTTTATATTCAGATTTATAAGAATACTCTATGACCATTATAGGATGTTTTTACTTTTCATTATGCATACATTTGGTCCATAGTACTTTCTTCTATGTTACACTTTGTGAATTATCATTGAACATCCTTACATTGAATATTTGATATCACTTCATAATCTATCTTGTACATTGCTACTCCTTTGAAGAATGAATCATTTGACTCTATGTAGCAATAACTTCATCACTTCATTCATAACATGTGCCTTACAATATTTGATCAAGTTTATGTTGGTAGCATGTCACTTCAAAAATTATTCTGTTTTATCGTTTACCTACTCGAGGACGAGTAGGAACTAAGCTTGGGTATGCTTGATACGTCCCAAACGTATCTATAATTTTTGATGTTTCATGCTTATTTTATATTAATACCACATGTTTTATTTAAACATTTATATTATATTATAGCATTTATTGGACTAACCTACTAATAGTTGCCAAAGTGCAAAATCTTCTTGTTTTCCTATTTGTTGTGTAGGAATTATCAAAAATACAAAAGGAAACCATATTGGAGTCGAATTGGGACTTTCCTGAAATCTGTCTGGAAACGTTTTTCGAAGATGGTCACGTTTGGGCCCGACGACGACGTCAAACGGAAACCTGACAGAAGACACAGTTGTAGAGAATTTTCCGAGAATCGATCTAGACTTAAAATTCGCCCAATTCCGAGTCCGGACGGCCAGAGATATTCCCGATTTACTGCAGCCCTAGATGGGATGACGGAAATCCGAGAGTTCATATAAGGGAGGAAACCCTAAGTCGTGGGAAGAGCCCCATACCACGAATTTTCCTCCTCCCAGGCAGCCGTCTGGGGGTGGAGAACCTCCTCCATACCACCACCATCTCCAAGGAAGAAGAGGGGCCAAGGGCCGCTGCCCCCAAGGGCCGCCGCCACTCCTCGCCGCCGCAGGCTACCGCCGCTCCCGCGCCGGGAGGCTGCCGCCATCACGCCGCCGCCGCGCCATGGCTGCTGCGGGCTCCGTCTCCACTCCGGGCTGCACCTCTTCATCAACCTCTTCATCAAGCTCCTCATCACCATGGCCATGTGTGAGTAGTTTCCCTCGGGGCTGAGGGCTCGTACGGTAGCTATGTGGTTTATCTCTCTCTCTTATGGTGTGATCTTTATGTGATCATGAGCGTTGTCAGTACCGCTGAATTCATATGTAATGTTTATACTACTCAAGTGATTTTATCTAGTTTCCGGAGTCATTGTGACAACACAGTATCAAGGCGACAGTGTGGGTATTTGTGTGTGACTCTATGAATAATTTAGATATTTATCATGGCTTATTCTTTGTGGAATCGTGGTGTTTGTTTACTCAGATTTTGAGGTGTGGTTTTGTAGCCCTACGCATAGTAATCTTGTTTCATCAAGAAGGAGAATAATCCCGAGTAGCACTTACTTGCGTTCAGTTGTGCTAAAATGTTGAGAGATACCACTAGTGAAAGTATGATCCCTAGGCCTTGTTTCTAATCATTGAAACACCGTTTATTCTCAGTTCTGCTGCATGTTTGCTTGTTGCCATATTTATTTCAGATTGCAATTACCACTTATAATCATCCATATTACTTGTATTTCACTATCTCTTCGCCGAACTAGTGCACCTATACACCTGAGAAGTGTATTGGGTGTGTTGGGGACACAAGAGACTTTTTGTATCTTAATTGTAGGGTTGCTTGAGAGGAATATCTTTGACCTCTACCTCCCTGAGTTCGATATACCTTGGGTTATTCACTTAAGGGAAACTTGCTGCTGTTATACAAACCTCTGCACTTGGAGGCCCAACACTGTCTACAAGTTTAGAAGTTATAGTAGACATCACACGCTGCCCTGGTACTCGATGCCCAAATCGGTGGCTACGCCATGTCCAAGGTCTTCATGGATGGAGGAAGCGGAATCAACATCATATTTGCGGACACGCTCCGCAAGATGAATCAATCAGTCGAGAACCTCCCGAAATCTGACACCACTTTCCATGGCATAGTCCCAGGCAAAGCAGTCTTGCCACTCGGGATGCTGCAACTCCCCATCGTTTTCGGTGAGCCAGGCAATTTTTGATCGGAGAAGATCGACTTTGAGGTTGTCGACTGGAAGTCACAATATCACGCAATCCTTGGGTGCCCGACGTTTGCTCGGTTCATGGCGATCCCGCACTATGCTTACCTGATGATAAAGATGCCGGGACCCAAAGGAATCATCACCGTGAAGGGCAACTTCCAGCGCTCTGACAGCTGCGACAGAGAATTTAGCAGAATATCCGAGATGTTCGGGATGCAAGAACAACTCCAGGAGATCTCCCTCACCAACGATCGCACAATATTCCCTCAAACAAAGAAGCAGGCACCTGACGCCGCTTTCAGCACAACAAACGACACAAGATCGCACCAGGTCCACCCGACGGACCCGGCGAAGACGGTCAACGTGTCATCAAGCTTAACCTCCGCATAGGAAGGCGCGCTCGTCGAATTCCTCCGTGAGAACTAGGAAATCTTCGCCTGGTGTCCAGCTGACATGCCAGGTATACCCAGGGAATTCGTCGAGCACTCTCTCCAACTCTTTCCAGATGCTAGACCCGTAAAGCAAACAATGCGCCGTTTCTCTGAACCGAAATGCGCAGCTATTGGAGAAGAAGTCGACAGATTACTCGACGCAAAATTTATTTTGGAGATCAAGAAATCAGATTGGGTCGCCAACCCTGTCCTGGTGCCAAAGAAGAACTCGAACGTCCTCCGCATGTGCGTCTTCACCTAACTCAACAAGTGTTGTCCTAAGGACCACTTCCCCTTGCCGCGTATCGACCAGATCATCGACTCGACGGCAGGATGCGAGCGCCTATCCTTTCCGGATGCCTACTCAGGCTATAACCAGATAAGGATGAGAGAAGAAGATGAAGACAAGACTGCCTTCATCACCCCTTATGGCGTCTACTGCTACACGACTATGCCCTTCGGGCTCAAGAACGCGGGTGCTACGTACCAGCGTATGATGCAAAACTGCCTCAGGAAGCAAATCGGACGCAACGTCCAAGTCTACATCGACGACATCGTCGTTAAAACAAAAAAAGGAGTTGACACTCCACGACGACCTGCGTGAAACTTTCGCCAACCTCATGCGCTACAAGATCAAACTCAATCCTAAGAAGTTTGTCTTTGGTGTGCCAGCCGGGCAGCTCCTGGGATACCTTGTTTCGGCCCGGGGCATCGTGGCGGACCCGGAGAAGCTGCAAGCCATCCTTACCATGCCGCCACCAACCAAGCTTCGAGAGATCCAAAAACTGGCCGGTCGAGTCGCAGCACTCAGCCGCTTCATCAGCAAATTAGGCGAAAAGGCGCTCCCGTTCTATTAGCTGATGAAGAAATCAGAAAAATTCGAGTGGACACCCGAAGCGCAAGCAGCCTTTGATGATCTCAAACGTGTGCTGACAAACCCTCCGATCCTGGTGGCACCCCAGGAGCGGGAGCCACTGTTCTTATACGTTTCTGCAACTAATCGGGTGGTCAGCACAGTACTGGTGGTCGAGCGCATGGAAGATGGACATCCTCATGGCATACAGAGACCTGTCTAATACCTTAGCGAGGTTCTCTCAATATCAAAACAGCGGTACCCGCACTATCAGAAGCTAGCCTACGCTGTGTTCATGTCATCACGAAAGGTGGCACATTACTTCGCCGAGCACCCTATAACCGTCGTCAGCTCGGCGGCGCTGCGAGACATCCTCACAAACCCCGATGCAACCGGGCGAGTCGCCAAGTGGGTCATGGAGTTGGGACCTCGAGACATTCGGTATGAGCACCCGAAAGCAATCAAGGCACAAGTTCTTCCTGACTTCATCACTGAATGGATCGAAGCCCAGTTACCCGACGTTCCTGATTTGTCCAACTCTTGGACAATGTACTTTGACGTGTCCAAAAAGCATGAAGGCGCAGGTGCAGGCGTCATACTCATATCACCAAAAGGCGACAAGCTCCGCTACGTCCTACAGATGGACTTCACCACACCCTCAAACAACGAGGCAGAATACGAAGCCTTGTTGCATGGCATGCGGATGACAAAGGCGTGCTGCTGCACCCGACGCATGATCTACGGTGACTCAAACCTAGTAGTGCACCAAACTATGAAGGCCTGTGACGTTACAGCAGACAACATGATCGCCTACCGCGACCTGTATAACATCATGGAGGGCAGCTTCGACGGGTGCGAACTGCGCCATATTGGGCGCGAGAGCAATGAAGAGGCAGATATGCTCGCCAATATAGGCTCCACAAATGCACTAGTACCACCCGGAGTCTTCCTCGAGAAAATCGAGCATCGATCTATCAAAACAAAGGAAAAGGCGAAGTCGAGGGTTTCGACTGCCCCAGCTGCAGCCCAAAACACTGCACCCAGCGACACAGATCCACCAGTCGAAGTTTACCTCATCGAGCCAACATGGACACATCGATTTCTGGCATATTTGAAGAGCGGCGAGCTCCCAGAAGATGTAACAGAGGCACAACGGGTCGCTAGACGTGCAAAAGCATACACCATTATCAACGGTGAACTATACAAGTGCAACATCTCGGGGATCCTCCAGAGGTGTATAGCACACGAAGATGGCAAGGCCATCCTTCGAGACTTACACGCCGGGACCTGCGGACATCATGCAACTAGTCGAGCTCTCGTTGCCAAAGCCTTCCGAGCAGGGTTCTATTGGCCCACGGCACTCAGGGATGAGGAAGACATCGTCAGGAAGTGCATCGGCTGTCAGAAATTTGCAACCAAGCCACATGCACCGGCGTCAGAACTAAAGACAATCCCGTTGGCTTGGCCTTTCTCCCAATGGGGACTCGACATGGTTGGGCCACTCAGGAAATCCTCTCGCGGAGGACATACTCACCTATTGGTGGCAGTCGACAAGTTCACAAGGTGGATCGAAGCAGTCCCCATCACAAGCTCGACTGCCTCTACTGCCGTCAACTTTATCAAGTCAATCATATACCGCTTTGGGGTCCCTCATTGCATCATTACTGACCATGCACCAACTTCACGGTGGTGGAATTCCAGGACTTCTGCAAGGACCAAGGAATCAAACTCAACTACGCGTCGGTGGCGCACCCGCATGCAGTCAAACGGCCAGGTGGAGAAGGCGAACGGACTCGTGTGCAGCGGGATCAAGAAGCGACTCTTGGTCCCACTCAAGCGAGCAGCAAGTGCATGGGTCAAAGAAATAACGTCAGTCCTATGGAGCCTTCGCACAACTCCAAACAGGTCGACTCAGTACACGCCCTTCTTCATGGTGTATGGGGCAGAGGCAGTCCTACTGTTCGACCTCTGATTCAACGCACCCAAAGTCACCGCATACGAGGAGGACAAGGAAGATGAGGTACTCGCAGACGACGTCGACACGCTGGACGAGGCCCACGACATCGCCCTTGCCCGTACAGCCGTCTATCAGCAAAGCCTCCGGAACTATCATAGCCGTCGACTGCGCACTCGGTCCTTCATGGTTGGAGACCTGGTCCTTCGCCTGAAGCAGAAGAAGGTGCACAAGCTTGCCTCTCCATGGGAGGGACCCTTCATCATCACAGAGGTCATCGACGGTGGAACTTATAGACTGAAGCACGCGAAGACGGGAGAACTCTCCCACAATCCATGGAACGTTGCGCAGCTACGCCGTTTCTATGCTTAGACTGCTCAGTCATCACATGTAATAGGCGATATGTCGGATAGCTACAGGTTTCAGACGCGCTCTTTTCCTTACCAGGGTACCTAAGGGGACTAGAAAGTTTTTAATGAGGCGGCGTGCAGCTTAACTTACAAAGAGTGGAATACAAATAATTTTCCTCTCAGTCATCCTTTATTTCTCTGCATAAAACATACCACGTTGACCACACCCGAACACTCGGCGGCTGCATCGTGCGATAAAAATCAACGTACTTTAGCTACGCTCGACGACTCGGGGGCTAAGCCTCATAAAATTTCAGAAATCACCACAAAAACAGTGGCACTTGACAATCTGGGTGCTGCGCCGCGCAATGTATGTAAATCACAACAATCATACGGACTCAAAGACTCGGGGGCTGACCTGTGCTCAAATCATACTAACAAAAGTGGCACCCGATGGCTCGGGGGTTGCGCTGAGTAAATTCATCAACAAGGTCAAATTCAATCTACACCCAAAGGCTCGGGGTCTGTGTTGTATAGCAAATCTAAAATAAAAGTCTGAACGCTCGGGGGCTCACCCCCGTACAAGCAAGGAAATTCACTTCATACACATACTGCATCAATGCAGCAAAAATATAATTTTGTATCACAAGACATCAGGTCCCGGACAGTTCCGGTTATTCTTCTTTCGGCTCCACCCAATTCTTCTCTTCCTCCAAAACCTTGTGAATTATCACAAGTGCGTCCACACGCATCGCCTCATAGTGCTCCTGCATGGGCATAGGACCGCCACCGGGCATAGGCGGCGGCCCTATAGCAACCATTTTGAAGTCGAAATTTGGGAAATGGGAGCGGACAAAGCCAAGTGCAAGGTTGGCCCCGCTAATAAGTTGCTCTCGAACAAATCTGTTGATGGCTTTGCCTTCGCGAAACTTCGCCAACAATGCGGCCAGACCTTGCGGCTGCTAGTTCATAGGAAACAAGGCCTCGTGGACCCGAGACAATGCCAACCTGCAGGTTTTGATATAGATGGTAGTGAGCCAGACACGGTCCAGGAGCTTCGCCAGCACATGACCCCTCGCCCTATCTGACCAGAAGGGGTGGGACCAGCAGCGCGAGTCTCCAGCATAGGTGTCCAGCCTGCCACGAAGACGCAATGCTTCGGCTGGCTCGTTAAAACACGCGCCTATGCACAACACAAGCAACTTAGCTATCAAAACACCCGAAAGACTTATCAAGTTGACTCGAGAGTACTCGGGGGCAAAAACACGAGAGGTTTCCCTACGCAAAGAGAATGGCAAAAATATACTCGGGGGCTGCAACCCCGCAGGAACAGTCAAAAAATACCAAGTCGCAAAAGGCAGCTTGATATTACTTGACAGGAATTCGAGTTCATTACAAGCATAAAAGCAAAAGTGCTATCAAGTACTACATTCTACAACGTCGACTCGGACCTAGCCCTAGCAGTGCGGGCCGCACGCTCAGCAACATTGGCAGCCCACTTCTCCATCATAGCAACCATGTCTTTCCACAACTGGGCAGATCGCTCCTTGATGACACCCAGGCGAACTATCGACATTTCAGATTTCTTCGGGAAACCGGCCACAACCTTCTCGTAGTCGCCGGCGATCCCATGCATCTGCATCAACATAAAGGCGGACTTCGAGCCACATACCGTTTGGGCGCGCGCGAAGTCCACCAGGGTCAACCACCCAGGACCAAAGAGCTTAACCAGCTCGTCAATCGACGAAGGGGGAGCGCCTTGCGGAAAGATGCTCTGGTAGACAGCAGCAAGGGCGCCTTTGGACTGGCTCAGACGATCCTTCACTTGGGCACATAAAAACATACCCGATCAGCAAAACGGTCAAATGCCCTTCGTTTTTATGAACGGACCCTCTAGTGAGTCGTCCCCTGCATTGGGAGCAGGCTCCATGCCAAGAGCACCTAGTGGAATACACAAACATACCCGATCAGCAAAACGGTCAAATGCCCTTCGTTTTTATGAACGGACACGCGTAAAAATTACCTTCGACTACATCAGCAATTGCGCGGAGCTGCGCTGCTTGGAGGCCTTCAGCTTCCTTCGCCTGCTTCACCCTTCGCTCGGCGTCCGCATGCTAGGACTTGAGCTCCTTTTCGAGCTCTTGCACGCGGTCGAGTGCGGTTTTGTGCTCACCTGCAAAAGCATCACAGATCGCCTCAAGTGCAAAGGAAGTAAGGCAAACAAAAGTAGGAATTCTTACGAGCAGTCTCTTCCATTTTCGCTCGCAGCTGGTCACGCTCCTGCTCCATTTGCACATATGTGGTGCCTGATTCCACCATAAGGTGAAAGAAGGGCTGCCCAAACAAGAAGCAACTTAGCATCAAAGCAAACAGGGAGTCGAAGTTTCCTTAAGGCTATAGTCAACTATACTAGTCGCCTATAGCCTCGGGGTCTACTCCCATCGGGAGCGCTGTCGCGCACCCGATAAAGAATAAGGGCAAAAGTATGGACTTACGTGTTCATAGTGCAAAGGTGGAGCCGCGCCTGAAGCAGAAGGTGCATGCTCCGGAGGGTTCGGAGAGGCACTCGCGTCAGTTGTCGGGTGTGGTTCTGCCTGCACAACTTCAGTCGCTGACGAGGGAGTTGCCTCCGGTACACTCGAAGGAGTGACAACCGGCGAAGCGTCATCTCTGTCAGGACTGAAATACAAAACCAAGGACAACAAAATCAACACAACCCAAAGAACGGTGTTATAGCAGATGAAGTCATAGCAACTAGCAAAACTGAAAATATACCTGGCATCGTCGTTGTCGTCAACAAGGCTGTGGACGTCAAGAAGCGTGCCAAACCCAGGCGCGCTTTCAGGAAGCGCCATCTGAAGAGGAGTCACCGCCACAGGTTCCCTCACCATAGGGGATGACGAGCTCGAGTCGCCATCAAGCTCGGTGGGTTGGTGCTCCAATTGCAGACTGGCGGCTGTGGAAGCAACCCTCTTCAGACGACACTTCTTGCGAGCCGCTTCCTGGCCTTCCCCCTCCTCATGCTCCGAGTCTTCTGCTTTTTCGGGTGTGTGTGCCGAGGCAAGAGAAATCTCGTCATCCAGCTCAGCCTCTAGCACCTCAACCTCCGAAGTCTCTTCACCCTCAGGCAGTGGAGGCAGGCAAATAAAAGAGGGGTGACCATGCATGCACAGTACCACAAATTCATTCGAGTGAATGCATGTACAGATACACAAGGCAAATTAGTCCTACCTCAGGCAGTGGGTGCTCGCTGTCGTAGGCATCAACTGGACAGTCGAGAGGGCACGGGTCGTTCTTTGTCAGCTTGGTGATTGAACGAACCCGGGTTTCCACCTCTTTCTTGGAAGGCAATGGTTCTGTCGTTAAGCGCGTCGGGTCCTGCACACCTTGGAACTCCCACATTGGGTGCACCCGCGCTCGCAGAGGCTGCACATCCCTCTTGATGAACGTCGAGATCAAATGCAGGCCGCTGACTACGCGCCCCGTGGTTTTCATCAGCTTCTGGATCTTCTCCATTAAGGGCTTGGCTTCGGCCTCTTCAGCAGCAGAAGTGTGGTGCAGCCACGCTCGGGTTTTCACCAATGGCGTGCGCGCATCAAAATCCGGCAGTCCCTCTTGCTGGATGCTGAAGTAGAACCACTTCTTGCGCCAGTTCTGCGCGGACTCGACTTGCCGGATATCGAAGTACTCGACTTCCTTCTGAGCCTGGATGTTGAAGCGTCCAACACCACAGACTCCGGCAGGGCCGAAATTCCTCTTCACATTGAAGATCTTCTTCCAAAGACCCCAATGTGGGTGTACCCCCAAAAAGCACTCGCAGAGCACAACGAAAACAGCAATGTGCATGATGGAGTTGGGGGAGAAATCATGCAGTTGCACCTTATAGGCGTACATCAAAGCACGCAAGCAATCATGGATAGGGAAGGAAAGTCCTCTAACCACGAAATCATGGAAGCAGACGCGTTCGCCCTTCTTGGGTTGAGGGGTTACCTCGTCACCAGGGACGCGCGTTGGCAGCACATCGGCCGGCGGCAGTAAACCATCCCGCCGGTACCCGTCGAGCTTTGCCACCGCGATATCGGACCGCGTCCAGTCGCCGGCCCTCTTCTTCAGCGGGGCCGCGGTGCTAGCCGCTGCGGTGGCCGGAGCAGCCTCTGTGACGGTGGAGGCGTTGGCAGCGGCCTTCTTCCTCTTATCTCCCTTGGCCATGGTGCCGGAGAATGCAAAGCTCAGGAGATTGTGGGAGACAGAGTGTGGGCAGAATCACGAGGAGGAAGAAGCACAGGAAGCGGCGGCTGAGGGAAATGGCAAGTATAATCAATCTATCCCACCGCTGTATTATTTATCATTATGAGTCCTCAAATCTTGACCGTCGAAAACAAGATTCGCGCAACGCGGCATATCTGGCCGTACACGTGGCAGCATTAGAGAGCATCCGTCGCTGGCCACTTCGCCCACTACGCACGAGAAAAGAGGAAACCATCATCACGCACGCCATGAAAACCGCGCCCAAGAGGTCAAATCCAGTCCAAACGGCACTGCCGTAGGTCAGCGCTGCAGGCTAGGGCCCACAAGTCACGTCCCATCTATTGCGCAGCGCGTGACACTATTTGTCAGGTGGCGCAATCGCCACAAGACGTCATCCCTGATGTCACTATCTGCGAGAGCGGAAAAACAACCAAATGATTGTTCGGGTGACACCGGTTCAAAAGGAAACACTCCCATCGGGAGCGAGCCGAAAATACGTCGACTGCTGCAAACGATTTACAAAAAAGATTATCCTCAACTGCAAACAATTAAGCATAATCTCGGGGGCTACTCCCATCGGGAGCGCTGTCACGCACCCGATAAAGCACAAGTCAGAACAAAAGACACCATGTTCAGTCGAGTAATGTTCGACTCAGCTACTTAGTTGATTGCATAACGCAAATCTCGATCACAATCTCCCCAAGATGTATCTTCGACCCTTGAAACCTGCACGCATGGTGCATAGGTAAGACCCTTCGATCTGTCGAGTGGGCTGGGGCCCGCACGTACTGCGTTAGCCCAGAAACCTTCCGTGTCTGACGACACGAAGAAAATCCTAGTGGACGCGTTAGGTACCCGCAAAATTATGCTGCAGGTCGACTCTGTAAGACCTCCGCGGCCAGAGTCGGTCCTGACCAGCCAGTTCCAGGTTCGAGTCTGGGGACTCGAACTTGATGTAGGCTAGTAAGGTTTTGCCCAAGAGCAGTTAACTGGTTCCGATCCGTCGAGTGTAGCAGGCCTACTATGTCATTATCCCTAAACAATTGTCATAAAAGCAGCAAAGCTGTGTCCAAGGCATCAGTCGCTTCAAAGTTGGCTCCAAAATATTTCTGTACCAAAACAAGCAAAATGGTCAGTCGAAAGGTTTGTCGACTGATTAGGTAACCAAGCAAGATGATTCAAGACGTACACTTACGGAGGAGTCCCTGCCCGAATCTTCGAGTCAGCCAGGCACTCGGGGGCTACTGACGTGGGCCTACCTTTCGGGTGCCCCACTGTGAGGATACCTGGTGCACGTACAAGGAGCAAGGCGTACATGAAGGCCCATAAAGGGATCAAGTCCGAGGCCCACAGGGAGAAGGAGTACGCTCCAAGCCTAGCGTAGATAGGGTCGGTTTAAACTTACCTTACTTGTAAGCCAAGTCGGTTGCTGATCGCCGAGACCCAGCCTCCTATATAAAGGCTGGGAGGGGTACCGACCTGGGCACGCAATACTCTAGCCTCCAGAACCTTGGCGAGATCGACATCTCGCCTAGTTCCTCCATTGTAACACCATTGTTCACAACCATCAATAATCAGACAAGCAGGACGTAATTTTTAGTAATTGATTTGTAGTAATTTTTGGTAATTGATTTGTAGTGGGTATATTGTGACTTAATAGATTTGTAGTAATTTTTTAATTACAAAGTATTGATGATAATTAAAGTATTGATGATAACAATTGATACACATTAGATAAGTGACTTGTATTCATTGCTTTAGTTGGAATTAGAAGAAATGCACTTGAATTACATCTAAATGGTGAAAGTTTTAAAATTTGAATTTCGGTCTTATGGCATAAATAGTGAATGTTTTTTTTATGTTAAGAAATTTGTGTTAGGAAAAAAAAGTGTGTTAGTAATTCTTAGTACTGTGTTAGGAAAAAATTTGTGTTAGGAATTGTTACTCATTTTATTTGATGCATTTTGAAACAATATTGTGTGCATTTTGCAGAAACTATGGATCCACCTAGTCCAATCCGCAGAGACCTAAGACAGGAAGAAATTCTCGAGGATATAATCCACGACGCCCCAGATCTGATCCAGCCGAATCTCCGTCGTCGTATCTGAACCCCTCCGGGGATGGAATGGAGGTCGACCGACGTGAGGATGAAGCCGACGGCTCCGATGATGGAGAAGGCGATAGCTCCGATGATGGAGAAACCGGTGGATCCATAACGAAGTCCGGCGAGGTATATATATGAAGTTCGGCGATCAGTAGATGCACTACTTGAATTGTATGTATATAATTGATGGATGTTTCTTCTCTTAGGCCTCCACATCTGCCAAATCTTCCAAACGAGGCCCGACCAAAAAGTTGGCCCCATCTATGCATTATACATTTGAGGTCATATCCCCTACGGGCGAACCGAAGGAACCCAAGAAGGCTGCCGATGTATTTAAAAACAATGCGGAGTTCTGGTTAGGGATCACATGGCAAAGGGGCAAACGATAGTGAGTATGTCGCCGAAAGGTACAAAGAGGGTCTTTGGAATGACCTCATGGCACATTTCACCCTGCCAGAATTGGAGGATCCTGCCGACACTGCAAAATTGAGGGCGAAAGTCAAGCGGTGGACTCTCTCGAAGATGGCCGAACTATTCCGGGTGTGGAAGAAAAGATTATGGCAAGACTATCGGAAGAAAAAGACTGCTCCAGTATTCGAAGGCTATCTAGCGAAGCAGGCGGATCACTGGAACGCATTTAAGGAGTACAAGGAGTCAGAAGATGCCAAGGAGCTGTCAAAAAAGAACAAGAATGCTGACATGAAAATATCACCATAAATTGGGGCCAGGGGGCTACAAGACTGCCATGCCAAAGTGGGATAAAAAAGAGCAAGAGCTGCTTGCTAAAGGGATCCAACCAGAACCATTGCGCGAAGAATGGGAATTGAGGGCAAGAAATTGGTTCCTTGCGCATGGGAGTTCATACGACGAAACAACTGGGGACCTTATTTGCAGTGACGGGATTAGGATACCCAGGGACAATTGGCTTAAAGTGGTGAAAGAAATTAAAGAGGGGAAGTTAAAGTTCCGTCCCGATAGAGAGAAAGACATGCTGACATGGTCCTCGGGAATGATGAAAAAGGAGGACGTACGAGGCTTTGGCCCTAGTTGTCCGTGGTGGATGGGGTTTGCCAAAGACATGGAAACTTACAGAAGCCGATCGAGAGCAAAGCGGCGACAGGAGGAGGAGGTGGGAGACAAGTTCAACCAGTTGTTTGCCAGAATTGACAACCAGCAGCAGCAGATTGACGAACTTAGAGGAGTAGTGCGCCAGCAAGATCCTGCACTCGATATTACCGCCGGCCCGTCTCAGCGTAAAAGCAGCGTGGGTGACTCGGAGGCCCGGCTGACGATGCACGGCGAATGATAGAAGGCGGTCCTGGCTACCCCGTGGATGGAATCAAGGATTCAATATCTTGTGAGCTCCATCAGAAATTGAAGAACATATCCATGAAGGTGGCGGTCGGATTGTTGTACCTTGTCCACCTGACGCACGCTGGGATGGCCGTGAGATTCCAGCTGGCTATGCTAAAGTCGGGTGGATGAAGTACTACCGGACTTTATTGATATGTTGCTTGACATCCCTGGACCGCAAGATCAGAGGACACTCGGAGAAGTAGTGGGTGCTGTCATTCTATGGGACAAGAACAACATCAGGCTTCCAGGCTCGGCGCCAAGGACAACACCGCCTCCGAGTCGTCGCAGGTCACCTACACCTCCAAGAAGCAGCCCACCCCACTACGACCACCACAGCGCGAGTCCATCTCGATCTCCGCCGCCGGACTTGGGTCCGCCGTCTTCGCCGCCGCCTTTGCCCGCTAAGGACAATAAGCGGAGGCGTGATCCGTCGATGAGTACTAACCGACGCAGCAGCCCAAAACGACAAAGGTCGCCCCTCCCAACAGTACCTCATAAGAATCTTCCTATCAGAACTTACGACCGTACCGACGAGGAAATCGCAGCGATCGCAAAGGCCGAAAAAGATGCGCATTTTGCAAAGAAGAAACCCAAGGCCGCCCCGGTATACACCGAGAAGCAAAAAGCGTATGCACGTGAATTTCTGAACACAATCGCAATATGACTTGCACCATAAGCCAGATAACTATCTACGCACACTTCAGAAGGAAGCGCGGAAGGGCAAATCAGGTGATAGTGCAAGCGGGAGCAAATCAAGTAAAGGTGCAAGTGCGAAAAGAAGGGACGTTCCCCAGCTCGGAGAACAGGCCAAACAGTCGATCCCACCCCTCAAGGTGTTATCCACAGACGTTCCCTGCAGGCGGACAGCAGGATATGGAAGAAGCTGCGAAGTTGGCGGCCGCTATGGGTGTGACTGTTGCGGAATTGCTTGGTACCCAAGACGACAATATACCCAAGGCTCCTGTAGTCCCTCAATGTCCCAAAGGCGGAATTGGTCAGCAGAGAGAAGTGGCAACAACTGCCAACACAAATGCGGAAATTGCATGACTGGTACATGAAGAGGCACAGAAGGGCAGAATAATGATCGTGGCGAAAGTCCCACATGAGTACTACTTCCGAGAAGACGAGGTCCATGTTGACTTTTCAGAACTCTTCCAGTTATACAATTTCGACGCCCTCGACAAATGTCTCATGAGTTGCTACTGTCTGTAAGTTGTTGAATTCATTGTCTACTTATAAGTTGTTCAGTTTTTCAGTTGTTCAGTTCATTGCATTTTAATTATCCTCGTTATATCCTTTTGTACTCTATTATGCAGAATGAAGATCCGGGAATGTAAAAGAAAGATCTATAGTGTTGGGTTCATTGACCCAGATAAAGTACATATAATTCTTTAACGACGAAACCCGACGAGACGGAGGAAAACCTTCTAAGGTTTCTAACGGAGCAAAATTTCTGTGACCACATACTGTTTCCTTACAACTTCGGGTGAGGGTCTTACTATGTTGTACACATTCACTTTTGCTTACTCGATGTTAACTGTAATTGATGAGTTACTGACGTATATATAAACGTGTGCAGGTTCCACTGGATTCTGCTAAACATTCAGTTGATAAGGGAATAGTTGAAGTCATGGACCCATTAAAGAGACCCTGGAAGAGTTCCGCAGCATGCAGGACATGCTCCAGAGTAATTTTCGCGCTATATCGGTCTCTTTCGTTGATTTCATGAGATATCAGGTAATGAATAACTCATTAATTCATTTTCTTTGCCGGGCAGGGTTTGGAACCGGTTCAAGGTGGTGGTGGGTTCCTGGAGTGAGAAGCTGACGTTTACTCCGATCCGGTAAGTAGTACGAGATATGTCCACGCATCTCTTTACTTCTAGTTTCAATACAATTATGATGCTAGATTGTTATTTTGATTGAATTCTATTCTCGTAAAGTGCGCGAGGCAGCCACAGGGGACGAATCTATGTGGATACTACGTTTGCGAGTTCATTCGCACGTTTACCACTGAGCACAATGATTATAGAGTCGACGTAAGCAATACATTCACAACATTATTTTATTACCGTCACTTTTTGTTATCATGATTGATGTTCATATTGATCTCCTTTTCTTATATAGTTCGAGAATGCGGGATCGACTCCTACCACAGCAACGCGTACTAGCAATTGCTGAGGAGCTGGCGGGATTTTTGTTGAGCGAGATGGTAGACGACGCCGGAGAATTTAGTGTGAATAGGCGCTTCTGATGATCCCCGGCCGTGTAATCGAATATACGGGCTCTAGTCCCGGTAATTGTGATCTCCATGTAACTATCAAAATTGTATATATTTGTATGCTCGATCGCAAGACAAGTTATCTTATATATGCACGAACGTGTACGGTATGTGATAGCGTAGAAATACCGCTAAAAGAAAACAAGAAGAAAGAAAATAAAAGAAAACAAATAAACCCTAAACCCTAAACCCTAAAGAAATTAAAAAAAAAAAAAACTATAGTCGCGGCCCGTTATACGAGCCGGGACTAAAGGGTTGCCCCCAGCGCTCTCCGCAGCGGCCACGTGGTGGGTGTTTGGTCCCGGTCCGTTATACGAGCCGGGACTAAAGGGTTGCCCCCAGCGCGCTCCGCAGGCGGCCACGTGGTGGTCTTTGGTCCCGGCTGGTAACAAGCCCGGGACTAAAGGTTTGCCCTTTAGTCCCGCCTGGCCTGTCCTGGTTCTCGACCCGGGACAGAAGCCCCTCACGGCGGGACAGGAGGCCCTGTCTCCACTAGTGCCTCCACACGAGGGCCCTGAACCTGGGTAAAACCTTGCTTGTCAGCCGAAGTTACCGCCAGCGCTACCAAATCTCTTTCCCGATCTCAACCCTAGGTGCCTAGCCATGGGATTTGACGAGTCTACACCTCGTCAGGTTATATCTTAGCTTACATACAACCCTTGCACGTGGCCATAGGCAAAAAATGTTTCTAACCCAATCATATGTATGAATGAGCACTAAATCATTTAATTTAGATACAACTTAAGAGACAATGCATTGTACTAGTCGTTTCTTAAATTTTTAATACTCGTATGATAACGTGCTAAGAAACTGTGCATTGGCATGGGCCTACTCTTGAAGTCAAATAAACGGTGAAATGGTATTTAGTAGCTTGTACAGGTGTTCGTTTTGATGCACGTGACCGTTATTGGTTTGTACCCGTGGGTCATGATAAACCCCATTCATTTGGGCTTTCCTGTTGATGCTTCGTAATCTAGAATTGACTGTGGGTTAAGCTTGTAATTTGAACTTTGTTTTGATACATGCGACTGTTATTGGTTTGTACTCGTGGGTCATTTGGGCATTTGTGTTTATGTTTCGCAACTGGAAGAAGGTTAATCTTTGAGTGAGGTTAGACAGACGGGGCTGAAAGCCCAGAAAATAGAAAAGAATTAGCGAACAGCAGCTCGAGAGTCGAGACTCGAGAGTACCACACCACGTGTCTGATCTAGATCAGCAAGTTGTGCGCGTCGCCGGAGCCTGCTCCGATCACATTCACATCCTTGCGATCCTTGCCCTTCTTCCATCCGGGACCCGCCACCATGTCCAATAAGATGAGAACACAAACAACACAGCAATGAATTAAACAAAAGTGAATGGAATTGTTACCAAGTATAGCATAAAAGCTGCACTATTTGGTACGAAATTCGGAATAACACTTGATACTGAGATTCAATCGAGAGCTACAGATGATAGTGGGTGGATTAATAAATTAAGAAGCATGATCTATTTTCGATTGGGAGTATTTTTTTGCCGAGAATGACATTGGGAATAACCACAACGACATAAATCAGACGCTCACGTTTTGGTTCAACGCTGCGCTGCCTGCTTCAGAAAATCAGCCCTGTGTTCCGTGGCCTCGATGTCGAGGAACATGCGAGGTCCGGGGAGGACGAGGCGAGCTGCGGTGTTGAGGTCGCGTCCCGGTAGTGCCGGCAAGGCTCCACTCCGCTCCGGCCGTGAGGTCGCCGAAGGGTTCAGCATAGAGAAGGTGGAGGTGCTACGTTGTGAGCAGGAGACCACAGGAGTCGGGAGGGAAGCTGCCGGGCACGCGGCGGCAGGCTAGAAAGCTGCAGCGGTCGCCAAGAGAGGCGGGCGTTGCGGCGGCGTCGGCGGGGGTCGAGGGAGAGATTGCGGGAAGAGGGCGCGGATTCTCGGAAGAACTTTTTTATCTGAGAAGAATCGCTTGCTGTTTTCCGGTTGTTCCTCGGCCGATTTGGAGAAGCCTTGGGCTAATGCGATCCAATTATAGCTGGCCAAACGGGTCGCACGGCACGGCCCGTCGCCGACCTGACAAGGCACGGCCCTGTTAAGACACGGCCCGTTAAGCACGATTACTAATCGTGCCGTGCCGGCCCACGGGTTGCGAATTCAACCTCGGCACGGCCCACGAGCACTAAGGCACGATTACGGCCCGAGAAATAGGTAAAATTATAGCTGTAAAATTCAAAAAAATAGGTAAAAATAGCTATAAAATCTAAAAAGATATTGAAAAAAGCTAATCGTGTCGTGTCGTGCCGGCCCACGGGCTCCAAATCGAGGAGCGGCCCGGGCACTAACGGGCCCGTGCCATGCCGTGGCCCATTTAGGTCGTGCCGTGCCGGGCCAAAAAATCGTGCTTTGTGCTGGCCCGTTTAGCCAACTATAGATCCAATTACTTTCAAGTATTTCCTGTAAATTTTTTTGGTTCAAAAGCGTCCACAATTCTCTCGAAAGGAAGTGTCCAGAAATTACAGCAAATACATCATCAATTTTTTTGACCACTTTGCATGCCTTTTATGTCATGATACCCTATTTTATTTTTTATAAAAGGCTATCATAATCTGGTTTCATAAATAAAGCCCTACACGATCAATGTTTGAGAAGAGAATACGGTAGCCCGAACAAATGGGAGCGCGAAAAAGAAAGGTAGATATGTGTCGCCAGATGAGGAAAGGGGGGGGGGGGGGGGGGGGGGGGGGGGGGGGGGGGGTCGCCCCCTATCGCAATTGTTTTTCTCTGTGTAAGAATTTTGTCTATCCAAGATTAAAACTAGTTTTTTAATATGGACTTCCTAAGTTTCATCTATTCAACTGTACATGTTTATCTTTGTCGAATTTGACATTTTGTGGACGTTAGCCTTTCTTGCAGCCGCATCTCTATCGAGATGCTACAGATTGAGGTGATGCAATAATTGTCCCTTTTCCTCAATGTTTCGTACTTCTTTTCTTTCTCCACATTTAGAGCAACTGTAGCCTGTAAGAGCAGGATTCAGTATTAAACTGTAACAGCATTATTATTTCTGAGTATTATTATTTGCTTTTGCCGCAAATTCAGCATTAAGTTGTAACATCATTATTATTTTTGAGTAAATCTACTGGTTAAGGGCAGGACATGTACTTTACTGCTCAAGGTGACCTGAAAATCCAAGAAGCAACTTAATACTGAATTGTGATGCATGTGACATGAAACAGAAGTCACCTTGTTTACTCTGTGGCATTGCAAAATTCTCCTCGGAAAATATTTTCCATTCCAGAACAACAATGATGTGTGTTCATCTGCAGTGCTTGTTGAATCGCAGGCCTACAAAAGGCGGTGGGATGGCGGGGGATGTGATTGCTGGAGGAACATGGACGGGGAGCACCAACGATGCAGACTTGCCTTCCTAGCCAATGTGCCTGAGCCTACTGGAAACATGCCCGGCACATGCACTAGCACTTCAGGGAGGCTATAAAATTTCTCATTTTTATATAACTTCAGGGAGGCTATAACTCATTTTATAGCACCAAATGCCTGATGAAACATGACCGGCGCACGCACTAGAACTTCAGGCAGGCTATAACATTTCTCATTTTCGCCTTGTAGGCAATTCGCCTCGGTAAAAACTTGAGAGAGACTGTTAGGAAGCATGGGCGATGATGAAGTTGTAGCGAAGGGCTGACAAAACACAAGGGCTGATAAAGATATGCTGCCAAACTCTGGTTGTGATCCGGATTTGTTGATCGAGGTGCAAACTGACCAATTTTCGACCTAATTTCAGTTTACAAGTAAATTCAGAGTTCTCAAAACCGAAAACCGACCATGCATGGTTTACTGACGATACAAGTGTTATGAACCATGCATGAGGTCGTCAGTAAAGTGTCCAAACACCATCGGGCGTGCCCCAGAACGCGTCAGCCGGAGAAGCGTAGAGATCAGGCGACGTGGAGGTGGCAGCCAACCCCCACAGAGCGTCCTCCAGGTCGTCGTCGAGGCACGGCGGAGGCAGGTACGTCGACAGAAGCTCGTACCGTCCTCCGTCGGTCGGGTCCCAGGTCTTGTATCCGAACGGCGAGATGAGCTCATTATGACACTCAAATGCAGATCCCCGGTCGCGCTCTTCGACGATGGCCTCTTCATCGTTGTCGTCAATGACAATGGCCGCGCCGACGTGTCGCCGCCGTTCTTGAGCTTCACCTGGGCGGCTACATGTGTCGCTCGACTCGCTTCCTTGATGAACGCCGCACCGTCTCCGAGTCCAGCAAGTTCGTCCGGCGAAGCCACGGCCGCCACACTGCGGTCGATTCCTCCTGCGAAACTTGCGAGAGCGGCCTCGTCTCCCTCGGCGGCACGCTGCCGTGTGGGAACCCGAGTCGCCAGCACTGGCCGGTGGTCAGCGGGCGCCTTCCTTTTGGTGCCGGAGACGGACACCGTCGATTCTTGCGCGGCGTCAGGGTGTCCATTGGCGGCGTCGTGAGGGCGAACTTGGCTGGCGATCGTTGGTCGGCGGTGCAGGTGCGTGCCCTGCGCCTGCGGACGGAAGCCAGGCGGTGCACCGGCCTGAGGATGACCTTCACCGACCTGTGAGCCATTGATCTAGACTTGAGCAGCGGAGCAATATTGAAACGAACTGGTTGATCGTAGTTGTTTCTTGCTGGCATCGATCGGTATGTATCCCTTTTATCTTCACGGCGCCGGCGGGACTAAGATGCTGAGACGAACACGGACTCTATCGAGAGAAAGTACTCTCATTGTTGGACTCGGATTAGCGGGCAAAGGATGTTCCTACAAACGACGAACGGCAAATCTATACATAGCCTTACGGCGACGCTCCAGCCGTGCGTCGCCGTAAGGGTCTTATTAACGGCCAGGCCCATGTCTCCGCGCGTCGTCTTTTTCTCTTACACGTTCGCGAAGGGGTAGTAGCAGACGATGCTTTCTCTTTCTTCTTCCCCACCCCTCTCTGCTCCCGAGCTCGGATCTTTTCTTCTCCACGATCCAGATCTTTCTTCTCCACTGATCCCGATCTCTCAGATCCCTGGAACGAGCATGAAGAGAGGGATCCTTCTCTCCACTGATTCCCCACGGTTTTATCCTCCCGATCTATCAGATCTGCTTCTTCTGATTCGTCGCCTTCCATGGCGGCGGAAGGTATTGTTTCTCGAATCCTTCAGCCCGTAAGATTTAGTTGATGCCTTGCGTGTGATTTTACCATCGATCAGTTCATGAATTTGTAGTAGCCAGGTAACTTCATTCTTGTGTGGTAGCGAAGTTGGAGCTCGTATGTGTGGTTCTGCTTGACAGTTCTAGTTCTCGAGATTTCAGAACCATAAATAGTTTTGTTATTGATCAATTTATGGCTGTTTGATACTTCGGTATCAGGAATTTTCTCTTACCAGAGGACTAGTTGCCTGATGCTATGTTCTTTATTGATTTGTTGGGGTGCTGAATGTTGCGATACTAGGTGCTTAACCGTTCAGGCTTTTGCACTTAGTAAGTTTAAACCGTGTGCTGAATGCTGGTAGCCTAGAACCAGTTGCATGATGCTGTTTCTTCACAGAGTATGGGGTTGCTGAATATTTCAGTGTTCTACTTGTTTTTATAGTGTTTGTGCACCAAATGCTCATGTTTCCTCTCTTAGGCTATACCTTAACGTATAGCCTAAGAACTTGTACTGTTTCATATCGTCCTTATCTAATCATATAAGAACTTTTTAATTTCCATCTAAAAATACTTAGTTCTCTTTTATCGTTCTTCAGATGCATTTCCCTTCAGTCGTTTCGTAGCGGTGGACGCTAATATCTGTAAACCCACTATACAGTACCACCAACTTCTTTGATCCTTCTGGCTTCATTTCTCAAAAAATGCAAGATGTACTGCTCCATAACGTGGTATGGATTTCTCTTTTGTCAAATATTTTATTTTTGGTACGATGTACAATTCTCTGTGCATGTTTCTTTTTTGCAACTCTCTAACCTGGGGGTTCCATTTTTTTGTGTTCGTTTTCACTTTTGGCAGGTTTGCAACTTGAAAACTGTTTGCAAAGAGTTGAAACTTCGCTGCAAGGATTTTGAGAAGTTCAACACATGCAGAACTCTAAGTTATCCTACACATGCATTGTTGTTAGTTCAGACTAAAACCATTTAGTTTTTATCATATCTTGTTGACATAGTTTAAATAAACGAAGCAATCTAATTTCCATTTTTCTTCCTTTTTCCCCTACAGTCACGATTGTGGATTCTATGTCATGTTATATGCCGAAAATTTCAATGGAAAAGTCATTGGAAACTTCAATCAGGTAACGTTGTTTTTTCCCAGGTTTCAACCTTTTTAGTCGTACTGATCTTTTTCTTTTCTTTGCGTTTCTAGAAGTTAACATTTTGGTTCATTTTCTTTTTTTTCTTTTGTTTCATGTAGATTTTCATCCCAAAATACAGGATGAACAAGGCTTACGAATGTTCTACTCCACCATGAACGAAGTCCAGGTCGAGCTATTCGAGAGGATTAAGAAGCGCTAGATTCAGCGCCCGAAACAACACGGCGCTGGCACTGAAACAAGAGTGGAGAAATAGTGATGTGAACTATAAACTTTATTCGCAAAGAAACTTTTATTTTGCTCGGATGATGTGTTATGTTTTGCCAAGGACTCGACATATCAGAGTTTTTATAACCTGTGTTTTATCTACTTTTTTATTATGTTTATGCCAAGGAGTCGACACACAAAATTATGTACCCTTCATGTTATAATTCGTTGAGGAATTTTAATAATTAAAATTTAGAGCTCTAACTACCATGGAGAACATATGATACCTGCTCGATAAAAGTGTGGTTTTTCCACATGGTTCCTGTTCAAAAAAATAATTATGCACCCTTCTTATTATAATCGGTCAATTCTTTTCTTTTAGCTTCTGTTCTATGCATACCCCTACATTTTTTTTTAGAAAAAAAGTGTTCCAATCTTTATTCCTTTTCACACTCTTCATATTTTTTTTGTTTATTTTGGAATTTTGTTCAAACAGAATTCCGTTCAAATCTAATTGTGTACCCTTTGTCTTTTAAATTCGTTCAAAATATTAGTTTCTGTTCTGCATCCACCCTACATTTTTTTTTAGAAAAAATCGTTCAAATCTTTATTACGTTTTGCTCTATTTATATTTTTTTTTGTTCATTTTTGGAATTCGTTCAAACATAGTTCCGTTCAAAACTAATTCTGTACCCCCGTCTTTAAAATCCGTTCAAAATCTTAGATCCGTTTTGTACCCCCCCCCCCCCCCCCACATTTTTTGTTTAAATAAAAGCGTTCAAATCTTTATTCCGTTTTCGCACTATTTTTGTTCATTTTGGAATTCATTCAAACAAACTTCCGTTCTAATATAATTTCTGTACCCGTATTTTAAAATCGTTCAAATCTTAGGTTGTTCTGTCTTACCCATATATTTTTTTTGTTGAACAAAAAAAGCGTTCTAATCTTTTTCCGTTTCACACTTTTTATTTTTTGTTCTTTTCGAAAATTCGTTCAAACAGATTTTTGTTCAAATCTAATTGTGTACCTCTTCAAATCTTTTTCTGTTTCTCACTTTTTTTTAATTTTGGAATTCGTTCAAAACATATTTCCGTTCAAATCTAATTCTGTACCCCCGTTTTTAAAATTCGTTCAAAAACATAGTATTTTGTTCTGCATCCCCCCCCCCCCCCCCCCCCCCCCCCCCCCCCCCCCCCCCCACCCCCACCACATTTTTTGTTTTTAAAAAAATCGTTCAAATCTTTATTTTGTTTTCACACTATTTATATTTTTTGTCATTTTGGAATTCGTTCAAACATACTTCCGTTATAATATAATTTCTGTACCCGTATTTTAAAATCGTTCAAATCTTAGGTTGTTCTACCTTACCCATATTTTTTTTTGTTGAACACAAAAATCGTTCAAATTTTTTCCGTTTAACACATTTTATGTTTTGTTCATTTCGGAATTCGTTCAAAACAGAATTCCGTCCTTAAAATTCGTTCTTTTAATTTTTTATTTTTCCTATTTCTTTTCTTTTCTCGTTTTGAAATTTGTTGGGATTTCTCTTCCAGATTTTAAAAATTGTTCGTTTTTGAAATTTGTTTGGATTTATTTTTTTGTTCAGATTCTGAAATTCGTTCTTCACTTTTAAAATTATTCAAAATAATTTTTGTTCACTTTAAAAATCATTCAAAATAATTTTCGTTCGGATTTTGAAATTCGTTCAATTTCAAAATTGTTCAAAATATTTGTCATTCAAAATAATTTTGTTCACTTTTAAAATCATTCAAAATAATTTTCATTCGGATTTTGAAATTCGTTCACTTTTAAAATCGTTCAAAATAATTTTTGTTAACTTTAAAAATCGTTCAAAATAATTTTCGTTTGGATTTTGAAATTCGTTCACTTTTAAAATCGTTAAAAAAAAATTGTTCAAAATAATTTTTGTTCACTTTTAAAATCGTTCAAAATAATTTTCGTTCAAATTTTGAAATTCGTTCACGTTTAAAATCGTTCAAAATAAATTTTGTTCACTCTTAAAATCGTTCAAAATAATTTTCGTTTACTTTTCGTTCAAAATAATTTTCTTTCGCTTTTAAAAATTTGTTCCGATTCAAATTTTTATTCACATTTGAACTTTGTTCCGAATCAAATTTTGTTCAAATTCAAATTTTGTTCCGATTTGAAAAAATGTTCATATTTAAATTTTGTTCATATTTGAATTTTGTTCGGATTTAAAATTTTGTTGAGATTTTAAAATTGTTCGAATTTTATTTTTTGTTCAGATTCATAATTTGTTCCAATTTTAAATTTGTTCAAATTATAAATTTATTCAGATTTTATTTTTGTTTGTATTTGAATTTTGTCAGTGAGAACTCCCGAACAAGCTCCACTGAATTAAATTTGAACGTAATAAAGTTCCCGGTTTTGCAAACCAGTCAAGAAAAGTCTACGCGTCCCAGAAAAAAACAGTAGAGAAAAGTTCCTCACCACGCGCGAGAACCAGGGATCAAACCAGCGACGCTAAAGAAACGCGCGAGAAGAAACAGTACAGAAAAGTTCCTCACCACGCGCGAGAACCAGGATCAAACCTGTGACGCTAAAGAAACGAGCGACAAGAAGTAGAAGAAATAGAAACGAAGAAAACGCCCTGTGCGCGAAACTGGGCCGCCCAGGTAACTTCCGCCTTACGGCGACGACGGGTCGAATGGTCGCCGTAAGGCGACCTAAAGGAGCTCCCAACGACGAAGCAACGGCGAGCTCCTTTGAGGCGCGGCACTGGTGCTCTGCTGGGCCGGCCCGTATGGTATTTCTCTTTACGTTCTTTACACAGTTTTTTCTGTTAGTATTTATTTTCTGTTTCTTTTTGCGTTTTCCAAAATCTGTTTTTCTTTTTTTAATACGAACATTTTCCAAAATATGTTTTTAACTAGAATAATTTTTAAATCTGAGCATTTTGCAAATCTGAGTATTTTCCAAATCTAAACATTTTTCAATCAAGACATTTACAAATCAAAAATATTTTTTAAATCTGAAATAATTCTTTAAATATGAACTTTTTTGATTCTACGGAGTTTTTCTTGAAATAAATGAAAATAGTATTTATCCCATGAACTTTATTTAGCTAGTAATTGTTTTTGAACTACTTGACAGTTTTTTTAAATATGTAAACATATTTTTTGAACATTTGAACATCTTTTTAACCCCGCACAACTTTATTAAAAATACTAACCGAAAAGGAAAGCGAACATCATAGCACAAACTTATGCGCATGCTGCAAGGCTAGTTTTTTTTTTTGCGAGGTACATCCAGTGGTTACAGCAAGTAGACAGAAAAGACCTTCATAAAGATTAAAATTACACTCAAGTCCTCCTGCGTCGATGTCGCCGTCGAAGAGGCCGTGGCGAAGACGCGCCGCCGCCGCTGCTTCCTGGAAACTCTGGAACGGAAGCAGTCCCCCGGCGGACGGGAAATCTTCAAGCCTCGGGCCCCGGAGGGCCACCACCCATCTCCAGCAGCAGCACCGCTTGCACCACCACCGTCAGCACCGAGATCGTCAACCCGGACCCGCCGCCACGCGGGATCCAGGACGGGGGAAAGCACTCCCAGCAGATCCGGACATCCCAGGGAGCGAAGGTAGCAGGAGCATCACCGCGGAGCTCCAGCGAGCTCCACCGTCGGAGGAAGCACGCACCTGCACCAAAAAAGCCACCGGCGACCCAACCTCCTCCACTGCGCCGCCGGAAGCCGAGCCCTCAAGCCCTACCTATCTACAACCGTGAGACGGAGATCCCCGCCCTCCCGCCGCCGGAGCGGCCGACGGAGGACGGGGAATCCGGCGGATCGACGGTGAGGGGGTGGATCTGAGCGCGGGGAGAAAAATCACCTCTCTCAAACAGTGACGGGAGAGAGGAGACGTCCAGAGTATGCTGCAAGGCTAGTTCTTCATCCATCAAACGAAAATAAACGATAGAGTTAGAGAAAGCATGAAATACATCATGTAAAGTACCTGTCAATGAAGAGAAAGATGAGTTCTTTGGATTATAATAAAGATAATCTTGGCAAAATAGCCGCTTACATTTTGCTATTGGAGAACATGCGTGAGTAGACCATCGATCAGTTCCCTTCTCATTTCTTCTCCTTTCAGAAAGCTTATTATAACATCTTAACTGGACACTAGCATTCCTCATTTCTCTTCCATTTGGAAAAGCTCATGCCAGCTTAAACATAACGTGTAACATTTGCAGCCCCTTATAACAATAGGCCAGTTCACAAAGGGCAGAAAACTAATACTAACATACACAATAAGAAATGCAACATCCCCATCAGGAAACTAAACATACACTAGGAAGAACAAAAGCTGGTTTGAATTATTTTTAAGACAAACAAATTTTGCATACGGAGTAGTACACATGAAGAAATCAAATTACACTCTTTTTTTTTGTGAGAAGAAATCAAATTACACTCATCGCAAAAACAAACAAAAAATCAATTACACTGGACTTGGGTATCACTTATTCAGTAAGCAAACATAAGGATTCTTCTCTTGAGAAATAAACTGATACAGCAGAGTTGCTCACGGAGGGACGAAGGCGCCCTACTTGAACAAAGCCTTGACACCATCAATGGCGGCGTTGTCGACTCGGAAGGCCTTGGCGAGCACGTCGGTGGGCACGGGTGGCGCGGCGGCGAAGAGCGTGTTGGCGATGACCTGGGTGCCCTGGAGCTGGCTGTTGAAGCCAGCGATGACGGAGGCGGGGCCATATCCCCTGTTCTGCTGGAAGTGCACGAGGCCGCGCGGGAAGACGAAGACGTCCCCGACGGTGAGGGTCTTGGTGAAGAGCTTGTTGGCGGTGGTGATGAAGCTGACCTCGAGGGTGCCTTGTGTGACGAGATGATCTCGGTGGCGCGCGGGTGGGTGTGCGGCGGGTTCTGGCCTCCCTGCGCGTAGTCGATGCGCGCCATGGAGACACCCAGGGTGTTGACCCCTGGGAAGGACAGCACGTTGGCGGCGGTCACGGCGGAGCCCGCGACGTTGCTGGTGTTGCCGGCCTTCTTGAGCCCGGCGAAGAAGAAATCGTCCACGGTGATGTTGGCCTTGCACAGGAATCCATTCAGCTTAATCGCTGCCGCCATTCACCACATACCGAGTCAGCACAAAGATGCAGGAAAACCCTAGTCGATCGGTTGACAAATTAAGATGAAATAGTTAGGTAACTCACTGGATTGCAAGTCGGCGACGCAGACGTCTTGAAGCAAGTCGGGGTCGCCTGCCACGGATGGGGCGGCGAGCGCGAGGAGGACGGCGCAGACGACGGAAAGGTGCAGCATTGCCATGATCGATCGGTCAAATGCTGGATAGCTATGAGCTTGGTGGTATAGTTTTCGAGTGCTTCTTGGAACCGAAATGAGCAGAGGCATAGGAGCTGGTACTTATAGGCAGCGTGGTTTTGTGCATGGAGTGGATGTCATCACCATTTCAAGGTCACCGCTACGACAGGAAGGAGCCAATGGAGATATCGTCGACCAGCCTGTTAAGCTGTCGTGGTGGGATCACGGTAGATGCCATGGGTATGGCTTAGTTGGGGCCGAATGGTCGTTGGGGGAATCGGGGAGGGTTTATGCACTCAAGACGCGCACAAGCAAGAACATGCAAGAAACCACAAAGACCAGAGCAAGAAACGAGAAACCAAGAACACAAAGACACCACGATGTACCCAGGTTCGGGGCCTTCGTGAGGAAGTAAAACCCCTACTCCTGCCTTGCCTCTCAATATATCAGTGTCGTTCTCAGGTACAAGGTGCTCCTCGAGCTGTGTAATGCTACCAAAGTGAGAACTCGAGATAGAAGATGAAACTATGAAGGGGGAAATGAGCTAGGGTTTTCCGTCCCCCTCCCTGGAGGTAGAGATGCTGCATATATACATAGGCCGAAGTACAGTTTTACCCCTGCCTCCAACTAACAATGGCATGGCCAAAAGGTAGAAGACAAGCCTCTGCCTCCTGCCAGCTCAACGGCCGGACTGTCAGGCCGGACAGGCCTAGCTTTCCTCTTCCGGTCATACTCAGTAGCCTGCCGAGGTCTAGCCTGTAGACCTTTCCCGAAATAGCCGAGTCAGCTCCTAGGCCCCCGAGCTTCCGGGAAACCCGTGGACGGACCTCGCCGTCCTCTGAAGCTTCGGGCTACGAGCTCTGCGGCGCCCGTGACCTCTCTGACATGCCTCGATCCTTGCTGCCAACCTCGGATAACACTCCTGATCCTATACCTCGGTAGAGAATACCTTATTCCTGTGGTAGCTAGCTGACTGCCCCGAGGTTGATACCTCGGAGGATATACCTCGGAGAATATACCTCGGACGTACACCTTACGTCGGATGACGCCTCCTGCGTCCTTGCTCAATCGTTACCTCGGACAGCTTACTGCCTTAACCTTACATGTCTTTACCTCATCTTTACCCTACCCGGGGGTAACCCCCCGACAGTAGTCCCCGAAGCTGATGTGGTCTTGCAGCCTCGGATGAAAGGCCGCATCAGGTTCAACCCGAAACCACATGCGCTACAATGTTTTGCAGGTCACCGAACCAATACCCGGAAAATCCATCGGTCTGTTCCTCGGGCCATACTGCTTTTCCGAAGTATCCGCCGAGATCTCGGACGTCAACCCCTCGATTCCTGCATCCTTACTGACTTCGGTCAGAGAACACTGTTCACGTGTCCCATCCGTCACTTCCTGGTCCACGACAGTCAAAGCACTCGAGTGCTTTCCACCACGCGGCCCACGTCAGCGGAGATTCCCGCTTGCGCCGCTTCGCGCTCCAGTAACCGCACCGCCCGACGGTTTGCCTCCTGCAACCGATCCTGTGGCCTGCTCGCCCACCGCTATCTTCGTGCCACGTGGGCCATTGTGCACAAACGATCCCACTCGCCGTTCGATAACCGCGCGGTAGTGCGCAGTTACCGCCCGCGGTTATAAATACAGGCCCAGGGCAGTGCATCCCTCTTCTTCCTCATCCACTTGCCGTTTCGCCTCCATCGCAACCAGCGCCGCCGCTTCCAGTCGAGAAGAAACGCGTTCCCGCCGCCGACGAGCAGCTCCTTCGTCGCCGTTGCGAACGCGTCGCCAGCGCCGCCCTTGAGCATTTCATCTTCACGGTACACACCTCTTTTCTTGTTACTCTTAGCATTGCTCTTGGTTTCTCCCTCTTCGCGTTTTGGTTCTTCATATATTCTTGATTAAAACTTCATTTATCTCCTCCGGTAGATCTTTCTTGTATACTCCTTTGGGTAGAAAGTAGTTTCTTGCCTCGGATAGCTACTCCCATAGCATGGATCTGCCTCTATGCACATAAGATAGCCACCAAACTCCTCCTGAGTTAGCCAAATATTGTACTAGATTCCAGATTCCCTTTTTCCTTTACTGAATTTTTGCACACTCTCTGCAGATTGACTCTGCCGAGATGTCTCCGCCTGAGACTTCGGAACAAACCGAGGTTCATGACCTCGAACTAGAGGTCGGCGAGCGCGCCGGCTGGGAGGGTTCGGATGTCACCCCGGACGAGATCCAATGGCTCAGGGACACTCGGCGGATTCCCGCCGAGGTAGAGTGCCGCCTACCCGAGGGCGAACTCGAGCCACAAGTCAGAGCAGGGGAACGGGTGGTCTTCGTCGCGCACTTCCAGCGCGGCTTCGGACTGCCCGTCAGTGATTTCTTCCGGAGCTTCCTGGACAAGTTCGGGCTCCAGGTTCATCATCTCCCCGCCAACGCCATCACTACTCTCTCCTGCATCGTCTCCTTCTCTGAGGGATACCTCGGCCTCAAAGCCACGGTAGACCTCTTTTCTCGCTACTTCCAACTTAAGCGGCAAGTGATCCCGGCTCCAAAAAACAAGGATCTGCCCAAGCTACTAACCGCCTGCGGAGCAGCCACCATAGCTCCTCGCCGAAACTCCATCTTCCCACGTATCACTACTCCGGACACCGTTCGCAAGTGGCTCCGGACGTGGTTTTACGTGAAGAACTCCGGCGAAGAGGACTTCCTCAACCTGCCGGCGTTTAACCTCAGCCCTCCTACAGAACAGCTCAACTGGGACTACTCCCCCTCACACCGGCGAACTCAAGTCCATCCATGGGTATATTGCGAAATGGCAGGACCCGGAGGACCCCGAGAACGACGGGAAAGTCCTGACGGCTGACGACCTGGCCTGCACATTCGTGAAGCGCAGGGTCTCCCCTCTCCAGGCGAGGTCTCACAAGATCTGCCATATGAGCGGTCTTTATGACCCCACCCGACATACGCACATTGCACTGGACAATGCCGCGGTAGCTCGGCGAGTCCGAGCTATCACCAAGTCCAAGATCTCTGATGCTTGGACATGGGGAAGGGAGCCCCACTACAGGACCAAGCCAGCGAAACAGGTACGCTATTCCGACGTTTTCTTCGATACTCCTTTACCACCGAGGTCTTGCTACCGACGTTCATCTTGATAATTTTCTTCCTAACTCCTTTTCACATGTCTGCCATACAGCTGTTCGTCCGCCAGACCGCCGAGGATGGAGTCCATCCTGCGGACCACTTCGCGAGGATCTCCCTGTCGAGGACCCACCATCCAACGTGGACCCTGACGACGAGGATTTTATGCCCATTGCCTCGGCCCGCATCACCACCGCGGGTAAGCCTCAAGCACAAGCTTCGGTTCAAGAGATTTCGGATGACGAGGAGGGGTTCCTCGTCGTGGAACCAATAAACGCGGTACCTCTCTCCTGCCTTCCTCACCTTCCGAACTTTACTCCAGCAACCAGCCGGAAACGCGCTGGTGCCGCAACTCCGGCCGCCGAACCATCCGCCACTGGAGCCTCCGGACCCACTGAGGCTCCGGTCAAGAGACGCCGGCTGAAGAAGTCCGGACATCCTCCTCATGCCCGGGGGGGCAGGAGGCTTCCTACCTCGGATGGGTAATGCTTTGCTTCTATAGCCAACAATGTTTGTTGCTTAAACATATTATCTCGGTATTAACACTTGACCATCTTCTTTTCGTTGCAGTGCCCCATAGACGTGGATCAGGAGGTATCCTCCATGACTGCACCCGTTGGTGCCTCTGAAGCCACGACCTCCCCGACGAACTCTCGCCCCGGATCTCCTCCACCGAGGTCTGGCCCGGCCTTGGGGAAATCTGCCCCCACCCGAGGTCAGACTTCTCCGCGTCCTCAAACGGATGCGGAGACCAATCGCGCCAGGACTCGGCTACCACCTTGCCGGAGCCTCGACTCTCCCCCCGAAGCCAGACTGCCCGCAACCAACAGCAGCAACAGCAGAAGCATCAGCAGAAGCAACAGCCCAAGCAACAGCCCAAGCAACAGCCCCAAAAACCACTCCGCCAAACCACCTTGCCGTTGGAGAAGGGCAAGGAGAAAGAGAAAGAGACGGTGAAGGCCAAGGTCACCCCCAAACCAACATCTGGGTCTGGCACCCTGACTATCTCTTCTCCTTCAAGGATCCAACCGAGGTCTCCTCCCCCGGTGACACGCCGAATTCCTCCATTCGCCGCACCCATTGATGAGACTGCCCCTCCGGCCGAAGAATATGCTCGGAGGGCATCTCTCATATTGGAGAACCGGCCTGCTTCAAGTTCCGAGGCTGCTTTGGCCGTGGAGGCCTCGGTTAGGGGCATCGAGCAGGGCGGACCGTGGGGATTTCCTCCTCTGCGCACTGATAGTGGCCAGAGCCTCGGCTCCTTGGAACATTACAATGCAGACTGGAATTCTGCAGACGAGGTCTCCTCGGCCTCCTTAGCTGCTCCGGTGGCTGAGCATCCCGCGGGAAACAGCGCCTGCATCCGAAGCGTATATGATCTACAAACTGCTGCCCTGCGTGCTGCTCAAACCATCGACGTAAGTCCTATTCTCTTTACTTTCATGCAGTATCTCATCTAATATCCACCATCCCCAGTCCCCGAGATTCGAGGTAAACTATTGACGCTCCGTCGGAGTTAAAATTGTTTGGCTTGAATCTCAACTTTCCATTTTCATCCGACGTATCCAATCCATTTTATCTCACTTTAGCATGCACCTCGGGTACGAGTCCCCGAGACTCATGTCGAGGCATACCCCGGCAACATTTTCCCAATGATTTGACTCCGAGTCCCCGAGACTCTTGTCGAGGTATAACCTTTCTAACCGAGCTATATTTTTCTTCCTTGCAGAATACTATGAACATCCGTACGGACATCTTCCACTCTCTCTTGTTCGCACACAAGAACCTCCATGATGCGCACAAGGCCGCACTTGCAGCGAAGAAAACTTCGGATGACCAGCTAGCGCAAGAGAAAGCCGAGGTATCTCGGCTGGTAAAGGAACTGAAGCGCATCACTGAGCTGCGAACGTCTGAAAAAGAGCAGCTGCAGGCGGAAAAGGCCAGTGTTGTCGAAACAGAGAAGAAACTCCGGGAGGATGCCGCCAAGGATCACCAGGAGGCGCTCCAGTTAGCCGAGACCCGCGCCACCTCGGCCACCGAGGCTTATGAAGCCCTTCAAGCTTCGGTTAACCAGTTCCTCCCGACGCTGCAACACATCAACCAAGAAATGGACAGTAAGCTTCTTGCCCCCCTTAGCTTTGCTTTGTCCTCAACATACTGGCTCTTTGCCGAACTATCTCTTTCATTATTAACAGGCTATCCTTCTGCAGAGCACTTCACCTACACCCAAGTCTCGGCCCGCAATGTCACTGCTCGTCACAGGGAGATGCGGAACGAAACGAACCCCGTCTGGACCGTTGAGGACCACATCGTGGCCATCAAGTCTCGGATCCATCCATTGAGAACCATTGGGTCGGAACTTCTCGATGCAGGTGTGTCTGCTTTCCGAGCCTTATGGCCTCTTGCCGACGCTCCCAAATCTACGCCCGAGCTCGCCGCCAGCTTCGTGACACCGAAAGAAGACTGCGAGAGTGGCGCTCATCTTCAGCTCGCGCTGGAGCTGATGCCGCTCTCAGGTTTATCATGACTTGGTGCGAGAAGATCGACCTCGAGAAGATGAACACTCTCCGGCGAGGCTCACCTTGGTCGTCCGACCCGATCCTCATCGCGCGCCGCCAAAAGATGGCCAACTACTTCGCTGGATATGCCAACACAAAGAACTTGAGCGAAGGAGACACCTACTCCGACGCCGAGGATTACGCGCCAGAAGACGAGGAATACGAAACAGAATCCGACGTCGAGGCCGAGCAAGGTGACGACGGTGAAACCCGCGAAGCAGAAACCGAGGCTCCCCCACAACCTGATGCCGAGGTTACTGCCGACGTTGCCAGCACTTCCCAGGCTACCTCGGCTCCGGACGAAATCCCTGCTGCATCGGCTGCTGCCGACGTAATTCCTGACGCCTCGACCTGAACTTATGCTTGGCCAGAAAACTTCATTAAATCCCCGGTATGCCGGGACGCAGATGTAATCAAACTTAAGTAGTTCCTTTGCTACCTCTATTACTATTATGCTCATCCGAACCATGCTTTTCTAGGCTTTATATCGAATCCTTTTGAACAAGTGCCCGAGTTCACTTTCGTGTTTACTATAGTTGGCAGTCTCTGCTCTTGTCTGCCATTCTGGCGTTCGACAGTCGAGTCACAAGATTGTTGTTCATAGCATACAGTACTTAGTAAATTCCGAGGTATAGTTCAAAGTCATCCGACATAAAGAAGAAGTAAAAAACAGGGGTTAGTAAACGACATATGCCGGACTGTCTTTTTGGACCGAGTCCCCGAGTTCATTTTCATGTTTCCCATGTTCTTTCGTCTTTGCTCTTGACTGCCATGCTGGCGTTCGTCAGTCGAGTCACAAGATTAGTTACACAGCATACAGTACTTGAAATTTGAGACGAGGTTCAAAATAGTCCGGCATACGAACGAAAAAGAAGTACAAACAAAAACAAGCATGCATAATAGCGAGGCAGTCCCCGAGCTCATTTTCAAGGTGCCGAGGTTTTTATTAAAGATCAGCCGAGGTACATACATTACTTCCTTCAACAGTAGAAGGGTCGGAGTAGAGCTACATTCCATGGACGCTGAAGCTCCGCATCGGGTCTATCCAGCCCATCTCCCTTGGCTCCTGTGCATCTATAAGATAGTACGAATCATTGTGCAAAGCTCGGCTCACAATGTATGGTCCCTCCCATGGAGGTGACAACTTGTGCCGACCTTTGCTGCGCTGAACAAGCCTCAGCACTAGATCTCCTTCATTAAACTTTCGGGGTTTTACATGCCGGCTTTGATAGCGTCGGAGACCCTGCTGATATATTGCTGACCGAGATAAGGCCAATTCTCTTGCTTCCTCAAGCAGATCTACAGCATCTTCCCGAGCTTCTTTAGCCTCGGCTTCTGTGTACATTGCCACTCTGGGCGCATCATATTCAATGTCGGTTGGCAGCATTGCCTCGGCCCCATAGACCATGAAGAATGGCGTATAGCCTGTTGATCTGTTCGGTGTGGTCCTTAAACCCCACAGAACTGCTGGTATCTCATCGATCCAACACCCCGGTGTTTTCAACAGTGGTTCTACTAGCCGAGCTTTGATTCCGGCCAATACCAATGCATTTGACCTTTCTACTTGCCCATTAGCCTGTGGGTGAGCCACCGAGGCTACATCAAGTCGAATTCCCTTACTCATGCAGAACCGAGCAAACTCTCCGACAGCAAAGTTCGTGCCGTTGTCTGTAATGATACTATGAGGATATCCATATCTCAGGATTATTTCCTTCAAAAAGGTCACTGCCGTATGGCCATCCACTTTCGGATTGGCTTCACCTCGATCCACTTAGTGAATTTGTCCACCATCACCAGTATGTGAGTCATATTGCCTCGGGCTGGCTTGAATTCTCCCACCATGTCCAGACACCAAACTGCAAAGGGCCACGTGATAGGAATGGTCTTGAGCGCCGAAGCTGGCATGTGCTGCTGCTTGGCGAACCTTTGGCACCCTTCACATTTCCGAACTATATCTTCTGCATCGGCATTGGCGGTGGGCCAATAGAACCCTGCCGGAACACCTTGGCCACCAGAGCTCTTGTGCTGCAATGATGTCCACATTCTCCTTGGTGGATTTCTAAAAGCATCTCCTTGCCTTCAGCTGGTTCGACACACCTCTGCAACACCTCGGTCACACTTCTCTTGTATAGCTCCTTGTTGATGATGGTGTATCCCTTAGCTCTCCTCTGGATTCTCCTTGCCTCGGTTGTATCACTTGGCAAACTTCCGTCAGTTATGAAGTTCATTATCTGCTCCGCCCATTCCGGCACTGGATGTAGAGGAAAAAGGCTCTCATCTATCTCCATTGGTTCGGCCGCCATGATCTCCGCCATGATTGCCTTTACCATTGCTCGGCCAGTCCCCGAGTGTTGGTGCGAAGTCCCCGGGCCAGATCCGAAGCTCCCACCATCCACGTCCATGGGAAAAGCTCCATCAGTCCCGGGTACTGCGAAGCAGTCCCCGATTTCGGCCAAACGCATCCGACGTCTACCTCCATAGGCTCAGGCTCCGGATTTGGTGGTAAGAAAATTGACTCGGAATCAGGAGAAGGCTTGATTGAAGGAGTCCTCAAATGATTCAGTGCTATCCCCGGTGGCACCGGTTCTTTGGATGAACCGAGCTTAGACAATACGTCGGCGGCTTCATTCTCCCCCCGAGGTATGTGCTTGTACTCACATCCTTCGAAAAACCCAGACACCTTTTGCACATGAAACCGATACAACTCCATGTTCGCATCCAATGCATCCCAAGTGCCGGTGGATTGATGCACCACCAAAGCTGAATCGCCGAAGCATTCTATACGCCGGACACCTATCTCCTTTGCCACCTTGAGCCCATGGATCAGGGCCTCATACTCCGCCACGTTGTTCGACGCCGAGAAATGGATTTGCAGCACATACTTCAACTGGTCTTGCTTCGGCGAGGTTAGGACTATGCCGGCACCTAATCCGACCTTGGTCTTGGACCCATCAAAGTGCATCTTCCAATAATTATAGTCCGGCAAGGGCGGCTCATATTGCATCTCGGCCCAATCGCATAAAAAGTCCGGCAGCGCCTGCGACTTGATTGCATCTCGCCTTTCATAATGCGGAGTGTATGGAGATACCTCGATCGCCCATTTGGCAACTCGCCCAGTTGCGTCCTTGCATCCGATGATCTCCGAGATTGGAGCATCACATACCACCGTCATGGGATGCTCTTGGAAGTAATGCTTCAGTTTCTTAACCGCCAGGTATACTCCGTACGTCATCTTCTGGTAGTGGGGGTAGTTTTGCTTCGACGTGGATATCACCTCGCTCAGGTAGTAGATTGGTCTCTGCACCGATTTGCCTCCTTCGTCTCGCTCCACCACCACTGCAACACTTACGACCCGGTTTGTAGCCGCAATGTATATCAACATCGGTTCATTCTGCAAAGGGGATGCCAACACCGGAGCAGTGGACAACATCTTCTTCAGCTCATTGAACGCCGCGTCCGCCTGCGGGGTCCAAGTGAAACTGGTACTTTTCTTCATAAGTTGATACAATGGTAAGGCTTTTTCTCCTAGCCGACTTACAAACCGACTTAAAGATGCAAGGCATCCCGTGAACTTCTGCACATCTTTTAAACAGTTCGGCAACTTCATTCTTTCGATAGCTCGGATCTTAGCCGGGTTAACTTCTATACCTCGGCTCGATACGAGGAAACCGAGCAATTTTCCAGCCGGGACACCAAAGGTGCACTTGTCCGGGTTAAGTTTCAACCGATACTTTCTTAAATTTGCAAATGTCTCTTCGAGGTCTTCGATGAGAGTATGCTTCTTTTTAGTTTTGATAACAATGTCATCGACATACACTTGCACATTCTTGCCCATTTGAGAATGTAAGCACTTCTGCATACACCTTTGATAAGTTGCCCCGGCATTTCTCAAACCGAAACACATGACACGATAGCAATACGCCCCGTACGGGGTAATAAAGGCAGTCTTTATTTGATCATCAGTGTTCAGTGGGATCTGGTGAAAACCAGAATATGCATCAATAAAAGACAACAGCTCACATCCAGCCGTAGAATCGATCACTTGATCAATCCGAGGTAAAGGAAAGGGATCCTTCGGGCACGCCTTGTTCAGGTTGGTGAAGTCAATGCACATGCGCCACACCTTGACTACCGCCGGTTCGTCCTTCTTTTTCTCCACGAGGACTGGATTAGATATCCAGTCCGGATGCAGCACTTCCATGATGAAGCCTGCAGCCAGTAACTTCGCCAGTTCTTCGAGTACCACCTTTCTTCGGTCATCTGAGAGCCGCCGCGTCGGTTGACGCACTGGTTTCACCTCTGGCCGAACAAACAAAGAGTGCTCTGCCAACTCCCTCGGAACACCTGGCAGGTCTTTAGCCGACCATGCAAAAATGTCCCGATTCTCACGGAGGAAGTGACAGAGCGCGCTTTCCTATTTCTCGTCCATGCCAGTACCAATGATGGCGAAACGCTCCGGGTTCTCCGAGTCCAGCGGGATTTTCTTGGTCTCCTTGGGCACCTCGAATGAAGCGCTCATGTCCGGACATGCCGAGCTGAGTAGACTGCGCCATTGCCACCACCTTCTGAAGTTGCTTCTTCTCCGCCGCGATCACCAAGGACTCGGCTAAACTAGATCCCGCCGAGGCACATTGCATAGCCTTCTTGTAGTCACCAGAAATGGTTATTATTCCCTTGGGCCCCGGCATTTTCATCTTTAGGTAGGCCACATGAGTGGAGATCATGAACTTGGCCAAGGCTGGCCTTCCCAGCAAGGCATGGTAAGGGCTCTGCAAGTCCACAACCTCGAACTCAAGACTTTCAACTCGGCTGTTATCTCGGGTACCAAAACCCACGTCGACCCAAATCTTTCCCATAGGTGCACAAGAGACCCCGGGCACAATACCGTGAAATGTACAGCTGCTAGGCTGCAACTGGTTCGGTGAGTATCCCAGCTTGACCATTGTGTCTCGGTACATGATATTTATGGCACTCCCATTGTCCACCAAGACTCGGGTGAATCTCACATTGTTGGTCGGCCCACAAAACGTCGGATCCACCACCAGTGCATAGTTTCCAGGGCTCGGCATGATCCGAGGTGTATCTTGCCTGCTCCAAGTGATCTCTTGCTCGGACCAGTTCATGTATTTCACCACCGCCGGAGTTACTGCATTCACCTCCTTGGCACGCCTCAGCATACTCTTCTTATCAGTTGACTCAGTCACAAACACCACGTAGCTCTGATGTACTTCCCTATAATCATTACCGGGGTTCTCATACCTCTGATTCTCAAAGGACCACGTTTGGCTTTGGCCGGCACCACCGTTGTTGTTGTTGCCCTGGGCACTCACTGCATTCACCGGTTTCGCCTGCACCGTCTTCTGGTTTTGGGCCGCATGCACCGGGGTTGAATTTGCTCCGGTTAAGCTCTGATTCTGCGCCGCTATGGTCGGCTTATGCTGCTGCTGCGTTCGGATATTGAGGTCTACGCCATTGGTTCGGTGGCCCACTCCGGTTTGCCCCAGCTTTCGCCCCTTCTGCAGCGGTTCGGTGATGAAAACTACACTGCAGAGTGGTATGGTTGGGTGTTCTGCCATTCCTGCCATGATAGATACATGGTCCATTCACCAATGACTCGTAAGTCACAGGTGGTCCGGCCTCCTGCCACTGCTTCGCACCACCTCCCTGATTCTGGTTCTGGTTCGGAGTCCACGCCTGACCCTCAGTCTTCGGTTTCTGGGCGCCTCCAGGTCCGGACTGACTTGGGTTTACAGCATTGACTTGGAAATCTGGTTCTCTCCTCTTCTGCCCGAACTCTTGACGGTTATCAAACCTCGGTCCGTTGTTGCGGTTGTTCATCGGATTCCTCCTGTTCCGGGCATTCCCATCCAGCAGAGGCTGCATCGGATCGCCAAGGGCATAGGAATCAGCTATCCGAATCGTCTCGGCCAGAGTCTTTGGCATATCTCTCTGGAGCCTCTGCCACAACATGCTACCATACCGACATCCATCAGCAAACCACGCTATAGCCTGTGCTTCGATAACTCCCTCACAGGAGTTCCGAACATTGCTCCACCGAGTCAAGAATTCTCGGTCAGTCTCATTGTCCTCCTGCTTGCACGCCTGCAAAAGCTGAGGTCGGTTTGGCCTCCTGTAAGTGCTGGCGAAGTTGCTATTGAATGCCTCCTCTAAATCCAGCCAGCAATCGATGCTATTCTCCGGCAGATTGTTCAGCCAGATCCGAGCAGGACCTTCCAACATGTGCGGGAGATACCGGACCGCCCATCGGCGATTGCCCCCCGCAATGTATACTGCTGAAACATAATCAGCTAGCCAATCTTGCGGCTTGGTGCTCCCATTGTACGGCCTGGTACTCCGACCCAACTGAAACTGAGACACTGGTGGAGGTGGTTCCTTCATGATCCGAGGTCCAAAACACGCCGGACCAGGAGGGCCTTCCTCCTCCAACTTCTCGGACATGTAAATCCGATCTAGCTTGTAGCGCGCATCACCTGTAGGCAACGTCCGAGCTCCGATACGCTCTCCCAATGCACCATCCACTCTATAGAATCCAGCCCGCTCCATGGCTGAATTTCCATCATCATATCGGTCGCCACCTCGACCGACGTTCTTCGGCTGCGGAACATACTCCGGCTCTTGCTGATACTGCTCCTGCGGCCGGGGTTGCTGCTGATGCCTCGGGGGCTGAGGTGGTTTACCTCGGCCAGCCGACGCTGCTTGCCCACCGTTCTGATTTCCCTGAGCTGAACGGCCCTTAGCTCGGCTTGCATCACCTGGGCCGGGGTCTCCATTGGCTCGGCTAGCGTTGCCGACCTTTTGCTTCCCAGCTAACACCGGATCGTACACTTGCAGCTGCATCTCCTTGTTCCGACCTGAAGTGACACTCCGGGCACGATCGGCTCCTCCGACGTGTGGAGACGAGGCTTGCCCCTTGGACCCCTGGCTAACTGGCCTAATCGAATGGACCGCCTGCGAACCGCCAAGCCCGGCCTTGCGGAGGGCTTCATTTTGCTTGCTGGCCACATGCACTAACTCATTGAGCCGCTTCTGCTGCTCACGCCATGCATCTCCGGTCAACTCCGATAGCCCGGCCCTTACTGCTTCGGCTGCTCTAAGGTTCTTAGCTGGTGAACTATACACCGGCCTACCAGTAGCCGACCTGCTACTTGTTGCCTTACTCGAGCCCGAGACTGCAGCCCTAGCCATCTCCTCATAGAGGTCCTTGCCTCGGTTGAGCAGAGCAGCTTTCTTACGCCGCACAACCGGAGTAAAACCATCCTCTATACCATGTGCAGCATTGTACTCCTTCTGCTCCATATCGAACTGCTGCTTAGCCTCGGCCAGCAACCGAGCTTCTCTCAGCACCTCTGGCGCTCTGCCTCTAACCCGGCCACCGTATGCTCCACACTTGCCTCTACTGCGAGTGGCCGAGCTAACCTATCAACGATAGCTTCTAAGGGAACTTCTTCCCTTGGCATGCCCAACTGCTCATTCTGACTAGGTTTCTCGTACGGAAACTTCGCCGCCGACCTGATTTCTCAGGCAGCGCGGTTGGCGTCGCCTCCACCTCGGCTAGCGCGACCTTGCCAGCATCTGCCTTGCTAGCTGCAGGCTGGTACCAGCCATCATCACCTCCACACACCTCGGAGGGCGAGTGACACGCCGGCCCAAAGCCGCCAGGAGAGGAGTTTCGTCGTCCACGAGCACCTGCTCCGGGTACTCGCGAACCACCTCGACAGCAACGTATGTGGGGAAGCTGCCGAGCATCATGAGGAAGCCATCGGTGGGGAAAGGCTTGCCGGCGAAGCACCCCGCATTGTCGCTCACAAAGGCGAACTCGCCGATCTTGGCAACAAGGCCAGAAAGAACACACTCAGAGGAGCCCGTCCGGATGGAAACTCCACCCAACGCCTCAATCTGCCCCACGGTGGGCGCCAACTGTCGTGGTGGGATCACGGCAGATGCCATGGGTATGGCTTAGTTGGGGCCGAATGGTCGTTGGGGGAATCCGGGGAGGGTTTATGCACTCAAGACGTGCACAAGCAAGAACATGCAAGAAACCACAAGAACATGAACAAGAAACCAAGAAAGCCAAGAACACAAAAGACACCACGATGTACCCAGGTTCGGGGCCTTCGTGAGGAAGTAAAACCCCTACTCCTGCCTTGCCTCTCTCAATATATCAGTGTCGTTCTCAGGTACAAGGTGCTCCTCGAGCTGTATGATGCTACCAAAGTGAGAGCTCGAGATAGAAGATGAAACTATGAAGGGGGAAATGAGCTAGGGTTTTCCCGTCCTCCTCCCTGGAGGTAGAGATGCTGCATATATACATAGGCCGAAGTACAGTTTTACCCCTGCCTCCAACTAACAATGGCATGGCCAAAAGGTAGAAGACAAGCCTCTGCCTCCTGCCAGCTCAACGGCCGGACTGTCAGGCCGGACAGGCCTAGCTTTCCTCTTCCGGTCATACTTCAGTAGCCTGCCGAGGTCTAGCCTGTAGACCTTTCCCGAAATAGCCGAGTCAGCTCCTAGGCCCCCGAGCTTCCGGGAAACCCGTGGACGGACCTCGCCGTCCTCTGAAGCTCGGGCTACGAGCTCTGCGGCGCCCGTGACCTCTCTGACATGCCTCGATCCTTGCTGCCAACCTCGGATAACACTCCTGATCCTATACCTCGGTAGAGAATACCTTATTCCTGTGGTAGCTAGCTGACTGCCCCGAGGTTGATACCTCGGAGGATATACCTCGGAGAATATACCTCGGACGTACACCTTACGTCGGATGACGCCTCCTGCGTCCTTGCTCAATCGTTACCTCGGACAGCTTACTGCCTTAACCTTACATGTCTTTACCTCATCTTTACCCTACCCGGGGGTAACCCCCCGACATAAGCTCATCGGCAAGTAGGTCAAAGTCTTTTGTTTTCTCCATGGAGCATATAATGGTAGAGCACCTTCTATTTTTTAACAGCACATGATTGTTTTTTTTTCAGAAGCAGCTAATAAATTGTGAGTTCTATAAGTTGATCGTGCCATAAGTTCATCTGATATCTGGTTTTTTAATTAATTGTGAGTTTGTGTCCCACTCTCGCAAAGCTAATCAATCATCATTTTAATCATCTGACTACTGGTTTTTAATTGTGACTACTAGTTTGACAATGGGCATCCACATATGAGCATAAAAATATTATACCTTCCTCTCGTGCACGTCGTAATTACGTGCATTTGAGCAAGCACCAGACAGAGGCGCAGGAATATGCCAGCGGCCAAACATAAACTACAGTAACGAAGAAAATTAATCTCGTTGTCCGGTTCTCATGAACATGTCATACCTCATACTATAACTCTTCAATTTTCACAAAACAATCAAACTCCTTTTAAACTCAGTGTTGGAAACCGCTTTTTTGCAAAGTGTCTCGGGGTTCACCGAGTGCAATTTATCGGGCGATTGCAATCTTTGCATCGGTATCGCGTCCAGCCAACATGCCATAGGAAGATGACGAGTGGTGATGCGCGGAGGCAACCACGCTAGTAAAGGAAAGTAGTTATTAAGTTCTCTACTGTACCGGTTCTTCCGCTCCCCGTCGTTGCTGCGCCCATCTACCCCGCTCCCCGTCGTTAATGCGCATGTCCACCCGCGCGTCCTTTAAAACCGAGGAGTGTCGCGACAGCCACTTTTAGCTCCATTTTCCAATCCCTTCCCCTCCTCTCGCGGCTGCCACTCTCCTCTCCATGGCCTAACCTCTCCCCTCAATGGCCGACGACCCCGACAAGGACCGCACGCCCTGGGTGTCGACGCCGTTGCCCTGGCTGTGGCCGCGCCACCTAGGAGATGACGTCGCCGAGCAGCTCCTTAGCAATGGGCTCCTGGTTCCGCTTGGTTATCAGCGGCCGGCCCGCTATGACATAAACGTGGAAGGGCGGGTCGTCTGCTCGCTCCCCGACACCGGTGCCAAGGAGATGATGGATCTCATCCTCGACAGGCGGAGTTGACTACCCGCTGAGCTCAAATTCGACCCGGTGTTCAAGCCGCACAACCCGTGCTGACCGAGCATCTTGATGACCGAGCGGGAGAAGCAGATCGAGCAGGGCGATGGTGACATTCATGGTCGGGGCCCGCAGAACCGCGACAACAAGTGGCGCTTCTGACAGGGGCGCACGATCGATGAAGTCCTCGTGTTATCGTGGCCAGCTGTTGCAACTGCCCGGGCCGCACACTCTCGCAGCGGTGTCTGCGGCGGGTCTTCGGTAGCGTCAGCGCCGGTCGACCGCCGCCTGCTGACTCTCCAAGAGTCGCACTTCCTCGGCAATCAGAACATCCCATTGCCGGATGACGACATGGTACCGGAGGACTAGGCGACACATATTGTGAAACCGAAATGTCATGGTTGCCGGGCTTGGCGTAAAGTTGGCCTCTTAGATTAGGTTGAGATTAGGTTATGATTAGGCTAAGATTAGGGTTTAATTCCGGTGACTTTGTAAGGTCTATCTTTAATGAATGAAAAAAATCGGTGACATTGTAAGGTCTATCGGCTCTCCGTATTATTGAAACAAAACTGTTGACTTTGTAGCGCGATCCCCGGCGATGAATTTTAGTTTCGCCGGCGGCAATGTCACCGGTGGCGTGCGAGTTGCACGCGCCAATACCCGCCACTTACCGGTGACGCTTGGACCGGGCACCACTAGTAGTGGTTACCACTGGCGCATAACCGGTGGCGTGCGCAAAACACGCCACTAAGTGCCAAATCGGCGCGCCATTGCAAGACGCTGCACAAGATTGTTTAGGCGGTGAAACGCGGGCTGCTTCCCCTGTTCTTCTGTCAGCAGCGGCCAGGTTCAGAGCGAGCTTGATGTTGGTGTAGACCTTAAAATGTCGCGTGAGAAGGAGGTCGAGCCAACGGGTCAATGGGACGACCGAAATCGTCATGAAACCCATCATGTACTTCCTCCTGGACCAGCGCCAAGGAGCACGCTGTTTTCTAGTCCCGCAGCCGCTGAATGATGATCGCCACATGGAGCTCGAGTCGCAATCCTCCCCTGAATCTCATCAGCAAATAATAGTGATGAAATACATTAGAATATGATAATAATTGGTTCATCAAATTCTCAAAGGGATCAATGTAATCCTGTACTGTCCCCAACTGCCTAATTGTGTAAACATTACGAATTAGCAATTGGTGACAATTCTGACCAAATCGGGTAGACAGCACACCACACAACCCTTCCCATTTCGTTCCCAATATTTTTTTTTTCTAACTGATTGCAACCAAACTGCAATGGTAAGAGAGAAATTTAGAGTTGCCATGTAAACCCAATATCCTTCGTGAACCGCATAGATAGCGAACGACTGCTCACACACAGGTCCTTCCACAAGTGTGGATTCTCTCCGTCGAACACCGAAATCGGCATCAATGGTGGCTATTGCCCACCGGCAGGTAGTAACTGACCCCAATTGGTGGGAACTATTGACTCACGCGTAGGACTGACAGGTACAGAAAAGGGGACCATACCGCTGGCCGGAGGGGCCGCCGGAGGCACAGGGACTCCGTCTACCACTGTCCGTGCAGATAGATCGACGTCATGGCCATGGGCCCGATGAGTAGAGAGCAGAGGAAGGGTGGGCGAAGCCTGTGTGTCCTTCTGCGCTTGCGGATCGAGGGGATCCGATGTGGACTCCTCCCCTGCATCATCCAGATTGCCAGTGTATTGACTGCCACTTGCAGACTAGAGGTCTCCTTGTCAATCGCCGGCTCGCAAGCGGAGAACTCAGCGGTGATGGAGGTCTTGATGTTGCCGCGGAGCTCGATCATCAAGTCCATGAGATAGGCCTTGGTGAGAGGTTCTATGGCTTCACGAGCTAGGCGATCAACTTTTGTTGGCGAGTTTCTATGATTGATAAAGCCAGAGCGAAGTGGTGGTGAAAAAATTCTAGCTCTGAACCAAGTGTTAGCGACTCTCTTCTATTAGGAATTCAGAGACACTACTGGGAGTTCAGATTCACAGATTAAGGTCCAGATCTGTTCAGATACAGGCACAAGCGTGCTGAAAGAGGAAAATCATGAATGTGGATAGGGTTCAGAGCCACATGGGTAGAGGAAGCCGTCGCGTCGTCCTGGTCGATCTTCGATACCTTGCTCACGTTGCCTGGGTGTTGCCTTTATGCCGTGGCCATGGTGTTCACCCACTCCTCGCCGTGTCCCCTTATGGGCGTGGTCTTGTACTGGGCCCAGGGCCGGTCCTTACATTTTGGAGGCCCGGGGCGGAGCTAGAATCGGGGGCCCTATAGGCATGAAAATAATAATGTATATATAATATATGAAGATTTACCAATAAACTCCATGCTAACAAAAGCAATATTGATATCAAATAATGTATATATATTGTTTTGAATTTTTCTATCATTACTAGATACGAAATCACTAATAATTTTCAACAAGATCAATCTTATTAATTATCCGGTAACTATGACTAGACGTTTGTCATCAGGGAGGACGTGGATGCAACACGATCTCCTCTCGGCGACTCGGCTTCCCACCTCTCAATGTGGCTGGTAGAGGATTGATTATGGGTTGTCTCTGTCTGGCCACGAATTGGCGGACCTTAACTTGGAGGATTTAGACTAGTAACTGCCATGACCGCGCACTTCCGACTATATGCCAAGGATCAGAGAAATAAATACATAACTGACAAATGAAAAACGAGTCTATGTTTAGAGGAATAAAAAAAAATATCGATTCGGTATTGTGGGCTTGTGGCGCTAGCCTCGCCCCATTTTTTAGATCAATACGGGGCCTCCCTGCTAAATAAATGGTAAAAGCCCAAGCTAACCAAACAAAAAGGCCGAGTTAAAGAAAGGCCCAAGTTGCAGCCAATAGGAGGCAGCGTAACGCTTCATCCTCGTCCTTCCTCTGAATCCGAGAGAACTTCCAACCTGATCTAATGGCGACGCTGGTATATTGCCCCGCAGCCTATACCTTAGCCAGTAGGTATTTGGGGGCCCCTTGCTGTCGGGGGCCCGGGGGGGCCGCCCCTCTGCCCCGCCCTCTAGACCGGGCCTGACTGGGCCGTCCTCCTCCTCGGCTTCGGGTCGACCACCGGTAGAGGGGCTAACAACCATACCATTGTAAATATCCGTTTTTATAAATGAAAAATGACACAACAGGCGTCTTCCCTACTATTTTTGTGTCAAAAAATGTTGGGTACAAAATAGCACACTCAGAATAAAATTTTCTTATGATCTAATGTTGTGATATTTTTATGTGATATTTTTTTTGAAGGTTTAAGACAGTCGCTCTGCCGCTCGATTAGATAGAATAGAAGGTTTTTTTTACAAAGCAGAAGTTTGAGGCTTTAAATTACAGGGTGCAAAGAAAAAACTAAGAAGCTAAGTCTCCCGGGTCTTGTGAGTGGGCAAATCCGGTACAGAAGAAACCATATGGACCATCTTTAACATTTTTTTTTATAAAATTTATATTGGGCATCCATTCGTTGTTTAGCTCTTACCTTGCCACCTTCTAGAAGAAAAAAAATGTTGCTATGCTCCTGAGCAAGAGGCTTTGTTGGTATGTAGGTGCTATTGAGTTCTATTTATTTTCCTTGCTTGCACAATTACTAGAACACATAAAGAAATGTAACAGAATAAAAACAGGTTTTTATTATTTCGAACACAAACAAACAAATGTAACATAGGGAGTACTACACATGAAGAAATCAATTACAGCTACATCTCACTTGACTATGACTTTGGTATCACTTATTCAGTAACCAACCAACATAGGAATCTTCTCTTGAAAAAGACACTGATACAGAAGAGTTTGGTGAGGGACGGAACAGCGGCGTCCTACTTGAACCTGAGCTTGACAGCGTCTATGTCTTCGTTGTCGACTCGGAAGGCCCTGGCCAGCACGTCGGAGGGCACGGGTGGCGCGGCGGCGAAGAGCGTGTTGGCGATGACCTGCGTGCCCTGGAGCTGGCTGTTGAATGCGGCGATGACGGAGGCAGGGCCGTATCCCCTGTTCTGCTGGAAGTGCACGAGGCCGCGCGGGAAGACGAACACGTCGCCGACGTTGAGGATCTTGGTGAAGAGCTTGTTGGCGGTGGTGATGAAGCCGACCTCGAGGACGCCCTGGGTGACGAAGATGATCTCGGTGGCGCGTGGTTGGGTGTGCGGCGGGTTCAGTCCTCCGGGCGCATAGTCGATGCGCGCAATGGAGACTCCCAGGGTGTTCACCCCCGGGAAGGACATCACGTTCGCCGCTGTCGCGACAAACCCCGCCGTGTTGCTGCTGTTGCCGGCCTTCTTGAGCCCCGCGAATAGAAATCGTCCGCCGTGATGTTGGCCTTGCAGGGGAACCCGTTCAGCTTGATCGCTGCCGCCATGCCATCCACACCGCATAAGCAGCACCGCCGTGTCAGCAGTAGCACGAGGATACAAGAAAGAACGATCGAGGTTGAGAAATTAAGATAAATGATTAGCTCACGGGATTCCAAGTCGGCGACGCAGACGTCTTGGAGCAAGTCGGGGTCGCCTCCTATAGATGGGGCGGCAAGTGCGAGGAGGACGGCGCAAACGACGGAAAGGTGAAGCCTCGCCATGGTCGATAGATCGATCGGTCAATGCTGGATAGATAGCTATCAGCTCGGCGGTATAGTTGCCGAGTGCTTCTTGGCTCTGGAATGAGCAGAGGTATCTATAGAACCTGGTACTTATAGGGTGATTTTGTGTATACAGCGGTCCATCCATGGATGATACCTCCACACGGGAGCGGTTTGGGTTTCTGCGCGTCGCAACGTGGGAGAAGAGTGGCCCTGCTGTTATCCCTCGATCTCACCATAAACTCGACATAGCCGCACTACTTCCGGCCATTTGGAATCAATTTTCTTGGAAGAAGAGCTAGTCGCGAGGGCGTTTGGAATCCAAAATATACATCGGCAAGAGATCTTGACCTGGCCACCGCAAGCTACGCCCTCGACGTACGTTATCTTAAATCCCATCAGTCCACCAGCCTACTTAATCAACCGGCAAGCAGAAGTAGGTCAACGTCTTTAGCTTTCTACATGGTAGAGCACCCTTCTGGCTCTGCCTTTTTTATTTACTTTTAAACTGCACATGGTATTCTTTAGTTTTTTTTTTTTTGAGAAACACAATACAAATACAGACATTCACATATGTATACTCATCCCTATAAATGTATACACACACAATATATATCCCTATAAACACCTTGCTAAAAGAATATTTCGATGGGAAGGTCGCCCTTGCTAAAAGAATATTTCGTCTTTATGCGATACACAAGTGTCAAACATGTGGGGTTTGAAATTTGGTGTGCTGAGAGTATAACAACCCTTCTAACCATCAAACCACAGATTATTTCGCTGGTATTATTTAGTACTAAAGGCAACATATATGGATCGTGCCATAAGTTCATCTGATCACTGGTTTTAAATTGCGAGGTTGTGTCCCACTTCCCCAAAGCTAATTAATCATCATTTTGATATCAAATAACGCTGGTTAAGAGTTTTTTTTACAACTATGCTGGGCAAGAGTTTGACAGCTGGGAACGTCATGACTACGTGCCTTTTAGCAAACACCAAGCCAGAAAGAGGCGCTACAATAACAAAGAAAACTTATTATCCGGTCAAACATACACTTAATTAACAAGCTTGACTAGATGCCGAGTATGTCTAGAATATACTCGAAAAACAACACAAACTCGGCGCAGGAGCAAAATTACACTCGGCAAAGACACCCGCTACCAGTGGCTGGAGTGTAGTTAATAGTGCTGTAACTAAATTCTCCGAGTTTAGTTAATACTACTGTAACTAAATGGGTCCATAGCATGGCTGGAGTATAAGTTATACATTTGAACTTGCGAATTTAGTCTTTCAGTGACTAAAATGGATCCATGATTCTGCAGCGGTCAAAGGATGAGGAAGATAGGCTCAGCGTGCCGACGGATGATACTCTACTCTCGTCGACGGCAGCGACAATGCCTCGTCTGCACAAGGTAGCCCACCCACTCCCCTACCCAGGCGCTTGCTAATCCTTAATCGGTTCGGCCAAGCACACTGCCCTAGGTTTTGTAGATGCCATAAGATTAGTTCCACGAGGCACACTGGATACATACATATAGATCGTTCTGATGTTTCTTTTATCACTCTCTCTGTTTCGCATTCGTCAATATTGCAAAAGGTCTCATCTCTCATCTCGGAGAAAAAGCTGTAGCTAAATGGATCCAAGATAATAAAATTATTACAGATTCTTAATTGGTAAACTTGGTTACTAATCGTCTGTACTAGTGAAATCAGTTAAAAATTCACTGAATCTAGTTGAAACTAATGTAACTAAATGGCTCCATAGCATGACTAAAGTATAAGTCGTACATTCTGAGTTAGTGGATTTAGTTATCCAGTGACTAAATGGATCCAGAATTCTGCAGCGATCAAAGGATGAGGAAGGTGATATTCTACCATCGACGATGGCAGCTACAATGTCTCCTCCGCGCAAGGTAACCCACCCTCTCCCCTGCAGGCGCTCGCTAATCCTTGATCGGTTCCGCCACAGTTAGTCGCGGTAGATTCAAACCTATGTTCGTAACAAATCGGCTTAATTGCGCTGAGATCAGGTGTACATGCCAACACTGGATTCCCATGTAAGAGTTTTCGTTGCGTCACCCAGAGCATGTATTAGTGTTGCACAATAATACAACTGAACACGCTAGATACATATAATTTGTGCCACTGTTTCTTTTATAACTCGATCCTTTTTTCCACATTCAATTTAATATTATAAAGTCTCAACTCAGAACAAAACGTTGTGGGCAACTGGATCCATGCCTAGATTTTAAAATTATTGCAAATTCTGAAGCAGTGAACTTTGCGATTTATTTTCCGAACTACCGAATTCAGATATAAATTTTTTGAATTTAATTTTGAATACTGTAACTAAATGGCTACAGAACACAACTAGAATGTTCACATGTTATAAATTCTGAATTATTGGGTTTAGTTGTTCAGTTACTAAATGGATGCATCATTCTGCAGCGACCAAAGGAGGAGGAAGATAGGCTCAGCATGCTGATGGATGATATTCTACTGTCTATCTTGGGAAGAGTCAGTTCACGTATGGCTGTAAGGACAAGTGCGCTCTCGACACGGTGGAGGCACCTCCCTTGGTTGCTGCCTGAACTCACCATTGATGTCAAGGATTTCCTATCTGATCCATGCCCTGAACCTATCGAGGCCAGTGATATGGAGGAAGCTATGACGTCTTTAACCAAAGCCACCAGGAGCTTCTTGGCTAATGAACAGAGAGAATCCAGCGTCTCAAGTCTGGATCTTAGGGTCTACTTGATCAACACGTCCCTGAGTGAAGTTGGAGCACTGGTAGGTGACGCGATCGACAGTGGTCTCTTGAAAGATTTTGATCTTGCCGTTCTTGATGAGACAGATCCTCGTGACTGTAGTGACGAGAATATGCTACAGCGTGCCAAAGAAATAGATGGTTTTTTCAGTGCCTACCCAAGTCTGCCCCACTGCCTCACACGACTCTTTCTACGAAATGTGAACTTTGAAAAATTGGACATGCACCATCTCCTGTTTGACTGCTGCAAGCAACTGGAGCATCTAAGCCTCTATCAGTGTGATACTGGTTTATGGTCTCTGTTCAAGATTGATGCACCAAACTCAAAACTTAGTGACCTGGAACTCATCAAGTGTCGCTTTGGGAGACTTGAGGTGGTCTGTCTTCCGAAATTGGAGAAGCTCAGCTGGGATACTTGGGTATCTTGGTCTTGTCCCGGCTCTTGGGGAGTTAGAACTTTCGTGCCGTGCAATATCTGCTCAACAGGAATTTGAATTAAGCGAGCTGCTGCACAGGACCACAAGCATACATACTCTCACATTGGATTTTCAAGGAGAAAATGTAAGTTGTAGTTTATTTTCGCAGAGTGGTCACCTTTTTTTGTACCTTTTTTGTTGTCAGACCTATCATAGTTACATCATAGGAAATAATCATAGCTGTAAATTCTTTGGTAACCTCATCTTTCTGCTTGCGAATTATTCATTCTTATTTGTGTATCATTTGATCAGCTTTGGATACTACCTGAAATGAAGCAACTCAGCACAGCTTTTAACAAGCTAAGGAAGCTTTATCTGCGTGGTATCTTTGTCGAATTTGACATTTTGTGGACGTTAGCCTTTCTTGCAGCCGCACCTTCTATCGAGATGCTACAGATTGAGGTGATGCAGTTGTCCCCTTTTTCCTCAATTATGTCGTATTTCTTTTCTTCTCCACATTTAGAGCTTTTGTTTTTCTCACAAGTTTTGCAGGTCTGGGAACATCCATGTGATGTGGACGATGACAGAGAAGGATCGTCCTTCTCTGAAAGAAGGACTCCTCATTGGGAGATGGACTTTCACGGCTCCAAGAACTAGCTTTTGAAAGAGCTAGAATTCATTGGCTTTAAGTCTCTAGAACAGCAGTTTACATTTATAAGATCCGTGCTGCAGCGATCTCCCAACTTGCAGAAGATAGTTTTGAAAGGAGAGGAAATATGCGACTATTGCGACGCCTTTGATGTACCATCAAAATTCCCGAAGAAGGATGAGCAAGAAATGGTCGCCCGGCGAATTAGAGATGGCATATCCTGAACGCAGATTATTTTTGATGAATAAGTTGTAATGAGGCATATATCTCAGGCCAAATAATTATTTGCTTTTAAGTTATAACATATAAATTGTTTTGGCATTATTATTTCTGAGTATAATTGTAGCCTGTAAGTGGATTGGGGTGGACACATGCAAAGTGCTTATCAATTTTGGCAGCTGGGTGTGGCCTGATATGTAATTTGATTCATCAAAATTCTTTTGGCATTATTATTCTTAAGTACACTTATCATTGTAGCCTGTAAGAGGATTGGACACATACGAAGAGTTACTTGCACAAGTTTGTGTGGGCTGGTACATGTGAAGTGTCGTGCATTATCATTTTGGATTGTCGGTTTACCGTGGGAATAGTTGCCATTGATGAAACTCAACTCTTGTCTGGCTCGGTTTTGGATTTAGCTGGACCACTTAACAGTTGATCTATGAAGACCTACAACATTGTAACCTATAGACTTGTCTACTGCTCCGTGGACAAGCAATTTAACTCCTTTGCCTTTTAATCTATTATAGTAGCGATCATTGGTGAGCTTTTTTTCTTGATCTTCACATGTTGCCTATGAATAAGCATTTAACTCATTTTCTTTCGATCTACCAACAGTAGTGACACGTAGGCAATTCGCCTCAGTAAAAACTGAACAAGACGATTAGTCGACACTGAACAAGAAGCTACTGCTTAAAGGTCATCTAATGTGTTAGCGCAGGACCTGTACTTTACTCTGCTGCATTGTAAAATTCTCCTCAGCAAACATTTGCTATTGCATAACAACAATGATGCGTGTTCATCTGCTGTACTTGATGAATTGCTAGCCTACAAAGGCAGTAGGAATGTAATAGGATGGTTGGGGGGATGTGCTTGGCGGAGGAACATGGATGGGGAGCACCACCCGTGCAGACTTGCCTTCCTGGCCAATGTGCTTGAGCCTGATGAAACACAGAGCTTGTTAGGAAGCATGACAACTATGAAGTTGTAGCCAAGGACTGACAAAACACAAGGGCTGATAAAGCTATGCTGCCAAACGCTGGTTGTGATTCAGGATTGGGAGCATGGTCTGAGCTCCATCTTCATCGAAGTGAAAACTGACCGAGTGAGTATACAATTTTCGACCCAATTTCAGTTTAGAAGTAACATTCAGAGTTCAATTATCTGAAAAAGATACACCCTATTAGAATTATAATAACACTTTGGTGTTCTAAAACCGAGAGCTAGGGCAATTAGTTCATCTGAATAGATCTACCCATTATAAATCATATATATATGTTCTGACATCATCAGAGTACATGTTGATGGTAATGCCCGATAGAATGTGTTATGGTATAAACCATGCATGAGGTCGTCAGTAAAGTGTCCAAACACCATCGGGCGTGCCCCAGAACGCGTCAGCCGGAGAAGCGTAGAGATCAGGCGACGTGGAGGTGGCCGCCAACCCCCACAGGGCGTCCTCCAGTCCAGGTCGTCGTCGAGGCACGGCGGAGGCAGGTACGTCGACAGAAGCTCGTATCGTCCTCCGTCGGTCGGGTCCCACGTCTTGTATCCGAACGGCGAGATGCGCTCGTTATACTCAAATGCAGATCCCCAGTCGCGCTCGTCGACGATCGCCTCTTCATCGTTGTCGTCAATGACAATGGGCCGCGCCGACGTGTCGCCGCCGTTCTTGACCTTCACCTGGACGGCTACGTGTGTCGTCGCGTCCTTGATGAAAGCCTCGTCAGGCGAAGCCATGGCTCGCTCGATTTCTCCAGCGGGACGTGCGAGCGCGCCCTCGTCTTCCTGGGCGGCACGCTGCCGTGAGACGCTCCGAGCCGCCAACTCTTGGTGGTCAGCGGGCGCCTTCCTTTTGGTGCCGGAGACGGACACCGTCGATGACTCTGGCGCGGCGCCATTGGCGGCGTCATGAGGGCGGGCTTGGCCGGTGATCGTTGGTCGGCGGTGGAGATGCGTGCCCTGCGCCTGCGTACGGAAGCCGAGCGGCGCACCGGCCTGAGGATGAACTTCACCAGACCTTTGAGCCATCGATCTAGACTTGAGCAGAGGAACAATCTGGAAGCGACGAACTGGCGCAGGGCACGGGTTCCTGAATACGTAGCTGAGTTGCTTCATTTCAGGTTCCAACCAAGGCTGATCACGGGATAAATAATTCTAGAATAAGTGTCATAGGATTGACAAACTAATGAAAAACTACAGTTGAACGATATGATGATTACACACAACCACTGACTTATTGATAAAATGTATGAACTACACTGAATGAAAAAAATTCCATTATTGGAAATGACTTGATCACATGGGACACAAAAATTTGTAAGAAACCAACATTTTGGTTGCGGATGCGGAAAAAGTTTCACTTCAACGGAACTTTGTTCTAGGACATCATTGGAAGTGTCTCTTACTGATGTCCTGTTGTACCACTGATTAGAACACTGCTTAGTCAAAATATAGCTTTCTTACCCATTTACAGAAAAAATTCACTAAAGATTTACCTCCGCGATGGTTTGTACCAAATAATTGTGACTTTACTAATGAAAGCAATAAAATATACTTTGCAAATGCATAGATGGAAGCTATAAAACAATGACGTACTATGTCGTTCCCTACCATACAAAAGCAGATAGATAATATCACTGGGATAACTGTGAAATTTCGAAAATATAAAAATTGAACCAGTACTTACATTTTCGCCTAAAAAATCCAATGTTAGAGTATGTATGCCTGTAGTTCCATCTAGAAGATCACTCAGTTTAAATACACGCTGGGCAAGGTGGAAATCAGTTGCAATATGTAACTCTCCAAGAGAGGGGACAAAACCAAAAGACAAGGGGGACTCATCAGAAATCCACCTATGCCAATGGAGCTTCTCCAGTTTTGGAACGCAGTCCAACTCAATTCTCTCAAAGTCACACGTGTGAAGCTCCAGAACACTGAGTTTTGAGTTTGGTGCGTCTATCTTCCACGGATACCAGAGACCGGCATCACAATGATAGAGGCTTAGATGCTTCAGCTGTGTGCAGCATTCAAACAGTATATGGTGCATGTCCAGCTCGAGAAAACTCACATTACATAGATGGAATTTTGTGAGGCACTGGAACATACTCGGGTAGGCAGTGAAAAAACTATCCATGTCTTTGGCGAGCTGTAGCATATGCATACGAGAATAGTCATCTCCAGGTTCCTTTTCATCGAGGATGGCGAGGTCCAAATCTTTCAGCAAACCCGCTCAATCGCGTCGCACACTAGTGGGCCAATGTTGGATGAGAACTTGTCAATCCAGTAGAGCGTAAGCTGCAGACATGCAGCAGTGGATTCTCTCCTAGGTTTAGCTAATAAACTCTTGGTCGCTGCGGTGACAGCGAGCATCGCGTCATGGATAACATTAGCTGCAATAGGCTCTGAGCGGGGACTAGGTATGAAATCATCGACATCAATGTCGAGCTTGGGCAGCAACCAGGGCAGCAGCCTCCACCGTTTTGACAGCGCGCTTGTCCTTGCAGCCGTCCTCAGGTCGACTCTCACCAGGATAAACAGTAAAACATCATCAGGAAGCGCGCTGAGACGATCATCTTCCCCCACTGATTGCTATATACAAAAAATTGTAGATCAATTAATGCATTTATCTAATAGCTAGGTTCAGAACGGCCAAACGGAGTTGCATACCAGAGGGGTTTTTAAACTATTTCTACACTGAAATTCGCAATGGAGAGTTGAACAACAAAAGAGAGAACAACAATCAACGCAGGCCAGGGGTGCAAACAGAAGAAAAATAACACGTACTTGGTCTTGCGGGCAGTCATCATTATTCAACTCCATGAAGATCCCAGAGGGGTTTCCGCAGCGTCGGGGTGTTCCGGCGACTATGACGAGAAGCAAATCCAACATCGGAGTTTGAGAGGACTCTGATCCAACTCTGTCTCCGTCGTGTGAGTTAGAAAGTTCAATTGAGGAACTATTGCAAGATCGGACTCTAATCCGCCGGCCAGGACGCTGCTTCATTGGCCGGCTGCCTTCCAGTCCAGACACGAAGAGCCTATTCTGCTCTGTGCACTAGTGGGCCCAATAGAAGCTCCGAAATTGGCCCCACCTTGGCGTGCTGCTGCTGTGATTTTTTTCAACTCCTTTAAATCACCTAAAAATTGTTAAAAATATTCTATACAGTTTTGACTGTTCGTATTTTGGATAAATAGTTTAGAAAAAAATCAGTTTAATTTTCTTTTCTCTGAATAAAGTAGAAAATGGTATCCTCCCAGGCTCCTAGGTCCAGCATTTTGGTTACCAGTTACCGGTCTGCTGGGAAAATGGTCATACCGCCAAAAAATTGAAGTTTTTGAAAATTTTGAATGTGAGCGAAAACATTCGGTAAATGGGTATACTGGAAAAAAAATTTGAATTTTGGTTTTCAAATTTGTCCGTTAACCGGTCGTATTTCCGTAACCGCAGTAACCCGGAATCCCGACCCCCGTCAATAATGTTATTCTACCTGACCTTGCTCACGTATCACTCTTTCATTCTCGCCCACAACTCCACTCCATACGATACACGAAGTGCATCAAGAAGGCCACGGAGTTCCAGAAATACTAACCTTCATGGACAGCGTCCTTTTCCTAACCAATTCGCACGAAAAGCTGATATAGGGTGATACTAGAAGGAAAAGACGTGCGTTGCCGCGTCTGTCCTAATACGAACAACAATATATAAACAAACAATTTTTTTAGCGAAACATATATAAAAAAGTATTAAACAAGGTTAGACTCGGTAGTAATATTTTTTTATAGTGAGTCTAACCAATTATGGAGAAAATATTACCACTGACTCACTATTTTACAACACAATTAATCAGACATACTCATATAAACATAGAGAAATAGATAATATTTAGTTGTAGTAAGTTAAGAGTACACCACTCAACAGAAAGAACATGACTCCACTTTAAACAAGGTTAGACTCAGTTAGACGATGAGGATACAACGACTATTATAAAATATCATAAAAGTAAAATTGTGTACCCTCATGGTTATGGCTTTTCTACACTCTAATAATTGCAACCGAGTCTAGGCAAACATAGATACTTTTTAGTATATGCATTCAACCATCTGCAAAATACACACATGCATTTTATTATATAATCTGGCTCGTTGTGTCTGAAGACAAGTAAGATATAAGTAAATATACCACAGTAAATACCTAAATCATCTTTCATCAGTAATATGTGGCATCCAACAACAAGTCATATAAATCATCATTTCACCCGCATTCACGATCGATTTGTCGTTCAACCGCAGCTGACACCACCACCGAGTCAAGCACTACTAATAGCAACGGTGACAGCGGCGGACGATGCCAAAGATGACATAGGTGTTCATGTGCAACTACTGCGAGGGTTGTAGTAATTCTTTCAGCGTTGGGTGACCACCAGAGGGGAGCGCAGGTGGCGTGCAAGTTAACAACTGACTTGAGACGCGACATCAGGGATGGAGGAGCCCTGTAGTCCCTGGTGATTGACGAAGGCAGAGGTGTGTGCGGAGAGACGGGCAAACTTTTTTCGGTAGAATACAGCTCGAGGGAGGCAGAGGGAGAGAAATGGTGCCGCTTAGCACAGGCTGCGTAACGATATGATGGACGGTGACGGCAGAGATAAGAGAGAGTTATCGCATAGATCGGTAGCTCCGAACTCACCGCAACTCTTTAAAAAATAAATCAAAACAATTGTTTACGTTTCAATTTTCTGAAATAAAACGTACAACTACGTGTATGTTGTACGCGCTCTAGAAGCTTTTTTTTTAATATTTTGGTCTACACAAAAAGAGTAATTTTGAGGGGAAATGGAGCTATTTTCCTTTTTTTTACAACCACAATTTTTTTATAGATGGTAAAAAAATTATTTCACCAAAAATTTAGCATATAAGTACAACATATGTACACATCCAATAGAATTTGTTTCAAACTGCATTTAAAGCTGTAAAGTATAAAAAAATAAATATAAATGAATGGGGTCCACATGACGTGGACATGTGGGAGAAGGAGAGGAGGGGTCCACCATGATGTTGACATGTGGGAGAAGGAGAAGACACCAATCATAGGGAGCTTAGTTCTTTTAGAGATATATGGAAGCCGTGTTGGGAAATTGAAACCACCTCTCAACTATAACAACAAGGAAATATATGCTGATATACATTGTTGTCGTATCTGCTTCCTACTCCAATTCAGTAGCGTTTACTCCGACCTCTATTGGCATCAGAGCATGAGAGGAATCTGGATCGGAGAGACGACGAGAAGTGTGTGAGCTCATAATTTACGTGAGTGAGTGGACAGGGCCGGCTTGTGGCGAGGCGCATGACAGATCACGGGGCGGCAATAGACACTCTCGGCCCAAAATATCCCGTTCGGCATTGAAAATTTGTTTTCTTCTTGCGTACATATCGTAAACCATCGAAGCTTATCATGAAATGTACGGAGTAGTTTATTTTGTTTACCTTTTGTATGCATATCACAAATTGTTTTTTCTTAGTGAACAAGTAGTATAACGCGCTATTAGATACACACTAGCATTGCGGCCCTCGCAATTGCAACGGCATAGTAGTCTTAAGTGTGTGGAAATTTAGAAAGTGCTCCGTAGTACAATTCTATAGGCATTGAAAATATTATGCCAAATAATATTTCTATGCCAATTCTGCGGGCATGAGTGGATAGAGGCAGGTCGGCCTGTGGACCGGCGCATGGTCGTTTTCGTGAAAGTGGTTTGGGAAACGTATCATATTTGTATAAAAATTCCGATTGGCGGTTGGTGTACGCCCTTGGCCTTCTTATTTTACATCAGGAACCCAATATGTGTATATTTACGACACTTGATGATGTTTTTGTGTACTGCCCAAATATCGTTTTGTTGGCAAAATTTAAATCATGGGAAGTTGTTGGGGTAAATTTTTTGGCTCTAAATACCCCAAAAAATAGTTATGCCTTAAAATATGGTAGCTATTAGAAATGTTATAACAGAGGGTGAACAACCCATGTGAGGTTGCCACGTGGCTCAACAAGGGAGCTCTAATACTATTACTAGTGAGTTTAGAGATTGGAGGGATATGTCGTGACATCACATAGTACTGTACATCGATTTTGATGGCAAACCAAACCATGCATGAGGTCGTCAGTAAAGTGTCCAAACCCCATCGGGCGTGTCCCAGAACGCGTCAGCCGGAGAAGCGTAGAGATCAGGCGACGTGGAGGTAGCCGCCAACCTCCATAAGGCGTCCTCCAGGTCGTCGTCGAGGCACGGCGGAGGCATGTACGTCGACAGAAGCTCGTAGCGTCCTCCGTCGGTTGGATCCCATGTCTTGTATCCGAACGGCGAGATGAGCTCATTGTTATGCTCAAATGCAGATCCCCAGTCACGATCTTCGACGATCGCCTCTTCATCGTTGTCGTCAATGACAATGGGCCGCGCCGACGTGTCGCCGCCGTTCTTGACCTCCACCTGGGCGGCTACGTGTGTTGTCGCGTCCTTGATGAAAGCCTCATCGGGCGAAGCCACGGCGCGCTCGATTTCTCCAGCGGGACCTGCGAGCGCGCCCTCGTCTTCCTGGACGGCACGCTGCCGTGAGACGATCCCAGCAGCCAACTCTTGGTGGTCAGCGGGCGCCTTCCTCTTGGTGCCGGAGACGGACACCGTCGATGACTCTGGCGCGGCGCCAGGGCGTCCATTGGCGGCGTCGTGAGGGCGGGCTTGGCCGGTGATCGTTGGTCGGCGGTGGAGATGCGTGCCCTGCGCCTGCGTACGGAAGCCGAGCGGCGCACCGGCCTGAGGATGAACTTCACCGGACCTGTGAGCCATCGATCTAGACTCGAGCAGAGGAACAATGTTGAAACGACGAACTGGTCGATCGATCGGTATATGTCCCTTTTATCTTCGCGGCGCCGGCGGGAGTAAGATGATGAGACGAACACGGACTCTAGACAGAAAGTACTCTCTCATTGTTGGACTCGGATTAGCGGGCAAAGGATGTTCGTAAAAAAAAACGACGAAGCAACGGGGAGCTCCTTTGAGGCGCGGCACTGGCGCGTTGCTGGGCCGGCCCGTAAGGTATTTCTCCTTACGTTATTTACACAGTTGTTTTCTGTTAGTATTTCTTTTCTGTTTCTTTTTGCGTTTTCCAAAATCTGTTTTTTTTAATATGAACATTTTCCAAAATATGTTTTTTTAATCTGAACAATTTTCAAATCTGAACATTTTGAAAATCTAAACATTTTTCAATCAGGACATTTCCAAATCAATTTTTTTTATAATATGAACATATTCACGAATCTGAAATAACTTTTTTTATATGAACATATTTTGATTCTATTGATTTTTTCTTGAAATAAATGAAAATAGTTTTTATCCCATGAACTTTATTTAACTCGTAATTTTTTTGAACTACGTGACACTTTTTTAAAATATGTAAACATATTTTTTGAACATTTTTGTAACCTCGCACAACTTTATTAAAAATACTAACTGAAATGGAAAGCGAACATCATAGCACAAACTTATGCGCATGCTGCAAGGCTAGTTCTTCATCCATCAAAAGAAAATTAACGCTAGAGGTAGAGAAAGGATGAAAACATCATGTAACGTACCTGTCAAGGGAGAGAAAGATGAGTTCCTTGGATTATTAAAAAAAACTTGGAAAAATAGCCGTTTACATTTTGCTATTGGAGAACCTGCGTGAGTAGACCATCAGTTCCCTTCTCATTTCTTCTCCTTTCAGAAAGCTTATAACATCTTAACTGGCCACCAGCATTTCTCATTTCTCTTCCATTTGGAAAAGCTCATTTTTTTTCCGAACCATGCAGGAGAATTGCATGTAATATATTAAGAAGAAAGGGAATTTGGAAAAGCTCATGCCAGCTTAAACATAACGTGTAACAATTGCAGCCCCTTAAAACAATAGGCCAGTTCACAAAGGGCAGAAAACTAATACTAACATAGTACACAATAAGAAATGCAACATCCATCAGGAAATTAAACATACACTAGGCAGAACAAAAGGTGGTTTGTATTATTTTGAAGACAAACGAATGTGACATACAGAGTAGTACACATGAAGAAATCAAATTACACTCATCGCAAAAACAAACAAAAAACCAATTACACTTTACTTGGGTATCACTTATTCAGTAAGCAAACATGAGGATTCTTCTCTTGAGAAATAAACTGATACAAAAGAGTTGGTGATGGACGGAGGGTGCACCCTACTTGAACAAGGCCTTGACACCGTCAATCTGCTCGTTGTTGACTCGGAAGGCCCTGGCCAGCACATCGGTGGGCACCGGTGGCGCGGCGGCGAAGAGCGTGTTGGCGATGACCTGGGTGCCTTGGAGCTGGCTGTTGAAGCCGGCGATGATGGAGGCGGGGCCATATCCCCTGTTCTGCTGGAAGTGCACGAGGGCGCGGGGGAAGACGAAGACGTCCCCGACGGTGAGGGTCTTGGTGAAGAGCTTGTTAGCGGTGGTGATGAAGCCGACCTCGAGGGTGCCCTGGGTGACGAAGATGATCTCGGTGGCGCGCGGGTGGGTGTGCGGCGGGTTCTGGCCTCCCTGCGCGTAGTCGATGCGCGCCATGGAGACGCCCAGGGTGTTGACCCCTGGGAAGGACAGCACGTTGGCGGTGGTCACGGCGGAGCCCGCGACGTTGCTGGTGTTGCCGGCCTTCTTGAGCCCGGCGAAGAAGAAATCGTCCACGGTGATGTTGGCCTTGCACGGGAATCCATTCAGCTTGATCGCTGCCGCCATTCACCACGTACCGAGTCAGCACAGAGATGCAGGAACACCCTAGTCGGTTGACAAATTAAGATGAAATGGTTAGGTGGGTAACTCACTGGATTGCAAGTCGGCGACGCAGACGTCTTGGAGCAAGTCGGGGACGCCTGCCACGGATGGGGCGGCGAGCGCGAGGAGGACGGCGCAGACGACGGAAAGGTGCAGCATTGCCATGATCGATCGGTCAAATGCTGGATAGCTATGAGCTCGGTGGTATAGTTGTCGAGTGCTTCTTGGAACTGAAATGAGCAGAGGTATAGGAGCTGGTACTTATAGGCAGCGTGGTTTTGTGCATGGAGTGGATGGCATCACCATTTCAACGTCACCGCTACGACAGGAAGGAGCCGATGAAGATATCGTCGACCAGCCTGTTAAGCTCATCGGCAAATACGTCAAAGTCTTTTGTTTTCTCCATTGAGCATATAATGGTAGAGCACCTTCTATTTTTTAACAGCACATGATAGTTTTTTTTCAGAAGCAGCTAATCAATTGTGAGTTCTATAAGTTGATCGTGCCATAAGTTCATCTGATTTCTGGTTTTTAATTAATTGTGAGTTCGTGTCTCACTCTCGCAAAGCTAATCAATCATCATTTTAATCATATGACTACTGGTTTTTAATTGTGACTACTTGTTTGACAATGGGCATCCACCACTAGTGGAAACAGGAGCTTTGGTGGAGAGGGGGTTGGGCTCTAGTCCCGGGCGTGGTTCGAACCCGGACTAGAGGAGGGAACTAGTACCGGGCCGGCTGCTCCGACGCTGCGCAGGTCGGGTCCCGGGTTGTAGGGCACCACTAGTTCCGGGCCGTGATACCACCCGGGACCGAGGCAGTCAGCGGCAGGGTGGAGACAGGAGGGTGGACCTTTCGTCCCGGGCCGTGGTACAGCCCGGGACTAGAGGTCCCGCTATATCATCTCCCACCCCGGGCCAGCCACCATTTTTGAACTCTCAAGCTCATCTTCATTGTTTCCTCTCTCAAACTCAAGTGTAGCCCCATTTTTTTCCAAGATTTGTCAAGATAGACGGCACCCATCTCTCCAAGGGTTAGCAACACTTGATCCTTTCACCCGGCGGCCGAATTTTAGCCATTTCCATACAAGTTTAGCTCATTTCATTTTTATAGTGCTACCTAGGTGTTTGATGAAATGCCTAAACTAGGTAGTTCATTTTTTTATGTATTTTGAGCTCAAATTAATTTATTATTTGTGGATTTTAGTGTCGTCTCGGTCCTCACCGCCGTCGATAGCCCCGCCATCCCGTGACCGGCACCACCTCGGTGAGCCTCTTCTTTTATCTTTATTTTACAAAATTACTTGTATGATTTGAATGCATAATTATTTTTCTTGTATAATTTTCTTATGTTTTTTATATGTATAGTGTCATGGTTTTGATATCCGTCCCCGTCGGCCCTCGTCCGGTCTATGATTCGGATGTGGTATATTTTTATCACTATTTATTTTGTTTCGTGTTTATAACAATCATGCCGACCAAATTGACATAGATATATTTTTATTTAGGAGGTAGTTGAACCGGAAATTCCAGCCGACCCTATTGTAGAGTTTTTAAAAAAGAAAACAACGATTTGAAAGCAAAATTGAAGATAAGTGAAGATCTTCGTCTCCAATGCCTAGAAGAGAAGATGGTATTGGACTTGAAGATTGCCGACATCGTTGATGCTCACGGGGTCGAGCTTACCGACGTCGTCGCTGTTCACGAGATGAAGATGGATGCAATGCGCTTGAAGCTTAGAAAGATTAGAAAATATGTCATTAGTCAAGAGGCTTGGTATCATTATGCTGTTGGTTCAATAGTTACCTTAGTTGCGATTCTGATCGCATTTGTTGTTGGATTTAAATTCTTTAGATAGTTGTATTCTAGTTTCAATTAATTTATGTTTTATGAGAACTATGTATTACATTTGGTCACTACTATACTTTGGTTTTAATGTGATGAACTTGTATTAATGAATATGGTATGTTTCCTATTATGTTGGTTTATCGTAATGGGTTTTAGCGGTGATTTGCAGATGAGTCATCCATGGATGTACGCTGACCGACGCTCTAAAGAGTACATGGATGGCGTGCAATCTTTTCTCAATGTGGCTAAGGATAACAAGGGGCCGAATGGTTTTATGTGTTGTCCATGCAAAAATGTCGGAATGAGAAGGATTACCCTAACACAGACAGAATTCACCTCCACCTGATAACTTCTGGTTTCATGCCCGGCTATAATTGTTGGACCAAGCACGGAGAAAAAGGGGTTATGATGGAAGACAACGAAGAAGAAGAGAACGATGACAACTACATGTACCCTGAATATGTTGGTAACCCAACAGGGGAAGCTGATGATGAAGAGGTACCAGATGATCCCATCATACATGATGATTTACGTGGGGTCATCGTTGATGCACATACCCTAGCAGAAACTACACTTGAGAAGTTGAAGTTGGAGCGCATGTTAGAGGATCACAAAACAAAGTTGTACCCAACTTGCGAAGATGGCAACACAAAGCTCGGTACCACACTGGAATTATTGCAATGGAAGGCAGCGAATGGTTTATCTGACAAGGGATTTGGGAGTTTACTGAAAATAGTGAAGGACAAGCTGCCGGCTGGTAACGAATTGCCCGAGAGTGCGTATGAAGCAAAGAAGATTATCTGCCCTCTAGGATTAGATGTGCAGAAGATACATGCATTAATGACTGCATCCTCTACCGCGGTGAGAAGTATGAGAATTTGAATGAATGCCCGGTATGCGGTGCATTGCGGTATAAATCAGAGCAGATGACCCTGGCGATGTTGAGGGCCTGCCCGCCAGGAAGAAGGTTCCTGCCAAGGTGATGTGGTACGCTCCTATAATACCACGGTTGAAACGTTTGTTCAGAAACAAAGAGCATGCCAAGTTGTTGCGATGGCACAAAGAAGACCGCAAGAGCGACGAGATGTTGAGACACCCGGCTGATGGGTCGCAGTGGAGAAAAATCGATACAGAGTACAAGGAATTTGCACGTGACCCAAGGAACTTAAGGTTTGGTCTTAGCACGGATGGCTTTAATCCTTTTGGGGAGCAGAGCAGCAGTCATAGCACCTGGCCTGTGACTCTATGTATCTATAACCTTCCTCCTTGGTTGTGCATGAAGCGGAAGTTCATTATGATGCCAGTGCTCATCCAAGGCCCGAAGCAACCCGGTAACAACATTGATGTCTACCTGAGGCCATTAGTTGATGAACTTTTACAGTTGTGGCGTGATGAAGGGGTACCTGTGTGGGATGAGTACAAACAAGCGGAATTTAACCTACGAGGGTTGTTGTTTGTAACCATCAATGATTGGCCTGCTCTTAGTAACATTTCAGGACAGTCGAACAAGGGATACAATGCATGCACACATGTTTAGATAGCACTGAAAGTATATATGTAGGTAACAAGAATGTGTACCCGGGTCATCGTCGATTTCTTACAACTCAGCATCCCCTAAGAAAGAAAAGCAAGCAGCAGCATTTCAAAGGTGAGGCAGATCGCCGGCCGAAGCCACCCCTCCAAAGTGGTGAAGATATATATGATGCGGTCAAGGATTTAGATGTAATCTTTGGAAAGGGTCCTGGCGGACAGTCTGTTCCGAAGGACGCTAACAACCACGTTCCCCTGTGGAAGAAGAAGTCTATATTTTGGGAACTACCCTATTGGAAAATCCTAAAGGTCCGCTCTGCAATCGACGTGATGCACGTGACGAAGAATGTTTGCGTGAACCTGCTAGGCTTCTTGGGCGTGTATGGGAAGGCAAAAGATACTCCGGAAGCACGAGAGGACCAGCAACTTTTGAAAGACCCAAAGAACCTGCATCCAATGAGGACGGATAAAGGACGTCTACGTCCTGCTAGCTACGTTCTTACCAAAGAAGAGAAGGAGATATTTTTTGAAGTCCTGAGCAGTATGAAGGTCCCGTCTGGCTTCTCGTCGAATATAAAGGGAATAATAAATATGGCAGAGAAAAAGTTCCAGAACCTAAAGTCTCATGACTGCCACGTGCTGATGACTCAACTGCTTCCGGTTGCATTGCGGGGGCTTCTACCGGAAAATGTTCGAGTATCCATTGTTCAGCTATGTGCGTTCCTCAATGCAATTTCGCAGAAGTCAATCAGCCCAACCACTCTATTAAGGTTACAGAAGGATGTGGCTCAATGTCTCGTTAGTTTTGAGTTGGTGTTCCCACCATCCTTCTTCACTATTATGACACATCTCCTAGTACACCTGGTCGACGAGATTCACATTCTGGGTCCTGTATTTCTACACAATATGTTCCCCTTTGAGAGGTTCATGGGAGTGTTGAAGAAGTATGTTCATAACCGTGCTAGGCCAGAAGGAAGCATCTCCAAAGGGTATGGAACAGAGGAGGTCATTGAGTTTTGTGTTGACTTTATTCCCGGCATTAAGTCGATTGGTCTTCCTGAATCGCGACATGAGGGGAGACTAAGTGGAAAGGCACTCTAGGAAAGAAATCATACATATGCAGGGACGGGTATTCTTTCACAAAAGCACACTACACAGTTCTGCATAATTCCACTTTGGTGGCTCCGTATATCCAGATGCACAAGGATATTGTACGCTCTAACAACCCGGGGATGGATGACTCCGCCATTGCAAAGGAACACATGGAGAATTTTGGCGGTTGGTTGGAAACGCATCTGAACAACAACAACACAGTCTCAGATGAGCTGTTCTTGTTGTCTAAGGGGCCATCTTCGACTATTTGGACTTTCCAAGGGTATGAGATAAACGGGAATACATTTTACACGAACGCCCAAGATAAAAAGAGCACCAACCAAAATAGTGGTGTCCGCTTTGATGATAAGAGCACGAATGAGGCCACGGTCACATATTATGGTTGCATAGAGCAGATATGGGAACTTGACTATGGACCTTCTTTGAAGGTCCCTTTGTTCTGGTGCAAATGGTTCAACCTGAGAGGCGGCGGGGTAAAGGAAGACCCATTGTACGGAATGACTACAGTGGATCTCACGAATGTTGCGTACGACAACGAACCATTCGTTCTAGCCAAGGATGTGGCTCAGGTTTTCTATGTGAAGGACATGTCTACCAAGCCAAAAAAAAGAAAAGATAAGGAAGTGAATACATCAGCCGATGAGCCAAAGCGCCACATAGTTCTTTCAGGGAAAAGAACCATCGTGGGAGTGGAGGACAAGACAGACATGTCAGAAGATTACGACAAGTTTCATGAAATTCCGCCCTTCAAAGTGACCACTGACCCAAGTCTCAAGTTATATGCAGACCCTTGTCCATGGTTACGGAGCGATCAGAAGAAAGGGTCTCACAAAAAGAAAAAGCGAAGACTAAATAGGGATGTTGTTCATGATGTGTAATAATTTATTAAACTTTTATATAATTTATAGTATGGAGGACAAGACAGACATGTCAATGAAATCAAGCGCGGTGGCGGAATGTAGTACTTAATTTATAAATTTTTGATGTAGCATCAAACTTTGTGATGTGAAATGATCCACTGCGCATGTAGTACTTGATTTATAAATTTTTGAATTGATTTTAAATTAAGCGTATGTAGTACTTAATTTAAAACCAAGCGCATGTGATACTTCATTTTAAACCAAAACAGAAAACAGGAAAATGAAAGCAATTTTTACTTAATTTAGACAAGTAAATCAAAAGATATAAAAAAAGTAAGAAACCAGAAAATTAAAAAAAATTAACCTCTAGTACCGGGCCGTGCGACCACCCGGTACTACAGGTCCACTGGGCTTGGCGCGCAAATTTTCGCGGCCCTGAGGGACCTCTAGTACCGGGTGGTAACACGGCCCGGTACTAGAGGGTCTCTAGTACCGGGTGGAGCCACGGCCCGGTACTAGAGGCCTTTTTGGCGCTACTTCTAGTGGCTCGGGCCGAAAATTTGCCCAAGTCCAGCAAATCGACGCTCCGCCTCCGGGCTCCAGACGACGCCGCCCCCTGCGCCGCCAGGCTGCCGGATTTCGTCCCCGCGCCGCTGCCGCCCCGGCCGTCCCCGCCCTCTCCTGCTCCGGCCCCGGCCGCGCCGTCCCCGCTCGTCCCCTCTCCTTCCCCCGAGCAAGATCGTCGTCCCCGAGCAAGCAAAGCTCGCCCCCCGACCCACGGTGAGATCGTCGTCCCCAACTACTCTCTCCCTCTCTCAGATCTAGCGCGCGGCGGCGGCGGCGGACCCTAACCACGGGGCCGGCGCCGGAGTTGGCAAACAAGAACATTTTTTAGGGCCTAAGGGCCGATTTCATTTAGGGGGAGGCCACAAACGGCCGATTACATTGGGGGAGGCCATTAATAAGGCCATTACATTGGAGGGGGGAGGGGGGCGTCGTCGCCGGTGCCGCCTAGTCGTCGAGGATGTAGAAGGGCGGCGGGGTCCAGAGATGCTCCGGTGGCGCCTGCTGCTGCGGTGGCGCCTCCTGCTGCTCCGGTGGCGCCTCCTGCTCCTGCTCCTGATCCGGCGACCAGCTCCCGCCGGTAAAGACCCAGGACTGGCCAACGAGGCCGGGAGGCAGAGGAGGCGGCGGAAGGTCCTGCTCCTGCTCCTGCTCGTGTTCCATGGCGTAGTGCCACGGCTCGACCTCGTCCGGGTCGTAGTACTGCGGTGGCGACGGCGGCGCGGCATCAGGGCGGCGGTGGCGGCGGCCCTCACCTTCTCCCACCTCTTGATCTCGTCCTGACGAGGCTGAGGTTGGAGGCCTCGAACGCGGCCAGCATCTCGGGTCGTCCTCATCCTCGGGGACCTCCTCCTCGATCCACAGCGCGTCGGGCAGCGCTGGGTAGGCGGATTGGACGGCGCGGGGCGCCGGGGCGAAGTAGGAGCGGCGGCGCTCCTCGTGCTCGTCCTTGAGCCACTGCTCCCAGTGTGGGGAGCCCGCCGCGTAGACGGGGTCGTCGCGGAGCTCCGCCGGGAGGAGGCGGCGCCGGCGCGCGATCTCCCTGTCCAGTTGCCTCCCAGGGAGCGGGACCGCAGGCACCGGAATCCTCTGCGGGTTCAGGTGCCAGCCATCGGGGAGGTGGACGTCGGGCCACTCCAGCGTGGCGGCGTTGTCCCAGTGCCACTGGCACTCCGGCTCCGGCACGTAGCGTCGGCGCCGGATCCTCCTCCCTCCGGCGGTGGTGGTGGTGGTTCATGACGGCGCGTCGGGTGCGTGGGCGACACGCACCGGTGGCGCGGTCCTCCGCACGCCCCGCGGAACGACGCCCAAAGGCCGCCGGCGGTGGAGGTGGTGGAGAAGCGCGGCGACGGCTGGAGGACTCGGCCTCGTTCTTCGGGGACTTCCCGAACCAGCGCAACATGGCGGCGAGGGCACTGGACGGGCGGAGGGGAACCAACGGGCGGAGCGGAGCGGAGTGGAGTGTCCATATCCGCACGGGCGCATCCCTTTTTAAAGACCAGGACCGTCGGGAGGGGAACCGTCGGGTGGGCCAGCGCGCCCGAGTCGCTGGCAAGTGGGCCAGGAGCATTGACTCCGGGTGGGCGGGGCGTGTTGGTGGTCCGCGTTGACCACGGGGATGAAGGCGAGGCGGCCGGGTGGGAACACAAGGCGGGGAGGTGAAGACGAGGCGGGGCGGGAACACGAGGCAGGGCGGCGGGGTCAGAACTGGGTCGCTGGCAGGTGGGCCAGTATTGACCACGCGTGGCCAGTGGTCGGTCACACGTGGCGGTGGGGCGGGTAGGCGCTGGCAGGTGGCCAGTGGGCGGTCACACGTGGCGGTGGGGCGGGTAGGCGCTGGCAGGTGGGCCAGCGATGACCACGGTGGCCACCTTTGACCAGGTTTTGGCCCAAATTTGGGCTGGGCTGGGATTGGGACAGCCTATTTTTTTTTTGAAAGATTTTTTCTTTAGATGCAATATTAAATTGTTTTTGTTGCATATTTGTATAGTTCGTCCCTCCTTTGAATTATTGTACTAATGCTATTATTGTTTTATCTTTTTTTTGTATTAGTTAAACAATGGATATCGATGCTCCCTTCGCAACGAGAGAAGGGGAAGAAGAGCTGCTTTCCTACATTTGTGAACCCGGTGAATTTCGGCATCCCGCGGAAGGAGCTGAAGATGAATTTCGGCATCCCGCGGAAGGAGCTGAAGATGAATTTCGGCATCCCGCGGAAGGAGCTGTAGATGAGGACTCGGAAATTGGTGGACCCACGCCGTCTGGCGAGGTATATTAAGCCTATGTTGAGCAGATGCAATAACTGATTTGTGCATATATATGTATTCACACATGTTTCATATTTTTAGACCTCCGCATCGAACCAATCCACTAAACGCGGCCATGCCCAAGGGATGGGCAAAGATGAGCATCTCACAATTAACGAGGTGAATGCAACTACTGGCCAACCACTGGCACCCGTGCCGAACGCAGTTAAGTTTGTGCATCAATGCGGAGTCACTGTCAGGGACAACGTTTATATCAGCACTCAGGAATGGATTAAGCCAAAGTTAGAGGGAGTTAGTTACGTCGACGAGAGAACCAAAGATGTGCTTTGGAACAAGCTCATTGCACATTTCACCCTACCGGTCTTGGAAGATGAGGTGAAGACAAAAAAAATGACGGACAAAGTCAAGCATTTCGCTCTTAAGAAGATGGCTCAACAATTCAATAACTACAAGAACAAATTATTCCGTGAGTGGGAAGAAGATGGGAAACTTCCGGATTTCACCGGCACACGAGAGAGGCAGCGGCCTCACTGGCCTGCATTTCTGGAGTACAAGAAATCGGAACGAGCTAAGAAAAGGTCGCAAACGAATAAGAATAATGCAGCGAAAAAGAAGTATCACCATAAGATGGGGCCAGGTGGCTACCGAGTTGCCGAGCCTAAGTGGGAAAAAATTGAGTCCGAATTGTGTGCAAAAGGGCTCACCCCGGTCACAGAGGAATGGGACAGAAGGATAAGGAATTGGCTACTTGCGCATGGAGGGGAGTATGTGTGACACCCCTCCCTGGCACATATCACCAGAGAGGCGGTCGTCCCGTGCGCCAGCCCAGGATATCTGGACGCACGTCACGACAGTGTAACATGATGGAAATCATTACACAGTCAGGCACAAAGAGTGCTACAAACGGTTTACAAGGCCATCAAGGCATTAAAGAAAATCATGCCAAGCCTGGCCTAGGACAGAATTTAACTGGCAGCGGAAGACGACTAAGGCAACGGCTTGGAGCGGCTCCATTCCACAGGCATCTGGCTGGGCTACTGATTCCTAGCACGCTCTTGCTCCATCTCCTTGCTAAGGTAGAAGATGATTCCTCGCCGATATCTGGCCACAATCACAAGGCCCGTGAGTACATTATTATGCACTCAGCAAGAATCGCCACTCACTACAAACAATCCAACAATCATGCAACAAGATACACATTGGAAATAAAATCCTACAACATGGCAAGGTCTACTCTAGATACATGGCATAAAGTAGCATGGCATTGACAACCAAACATGTCATAAGCAAGCAACGGGGTATCACCAGTACAGAGTCCAAGCCAGGTGGGGTTGGATCGTGCACCGGCAATCATACAATGAGCTTACATGTGACGAGTAAACGAGTGTACCAGTTGGTACCAAACCTTATAATTACTCCTGTCAACACAATCAGGCTTCCAAGCCTCTAGCCAACTCTGGCTATCAATCCAGCCAACTCTGGCTATCTCCCGGGCATGCACGGTTGATGTTGGCTCTGGCCTAACTATAGGCTTCCAACGCATCTCACCGCTATCCCATTCACCTCACAAGTAACATTCCCTGCATCATCTTATTGTTCATTTAGTGAAATCAGGTTGTTCATCTTTCTTTCAAACAATACTTATGTTTAACCTCCGGACTCGACAAAGGCACACAGTGTGACCGACACTGAACTGTTGTTCCATAACCCAGGAACGGGGCTAACTGCTAGTTTGACACTCTCGAGAGGTTGCAGTTACCACTCATCTAAATGTACCATTTAGCCGGTACTTTAGGAACACTTCCTTAAGACGACCTGATACACTCACATGACCGTTCACGCTACCAAGACACTCCCTGTACAGCTACCGACATAACTCTATGTCTTATGACGAAGTGAATCCGGCACGTCCCCAACCTATGAGCGACGCCTAGCTCCGGAACCTTCACAAGACTAGCCCCGACCACAAAGGTAACCGACTAGTCTTGCCAAAATGGTAGCATCAAAGGAGGCTCAATAGGCTACGTAGGTCAAGGCCCGTCCATGTGAGCGACATTGGCAGTGCGTTCAATGTTCAGATTAGTGGCACTATGGACTGACCCTATCGATGCTTGGAGGGGTGTTTCAATTTAATCAAGTTTCAACATAACAAGTCCAAACAACAGAGGATTAGTCCAACACAACAATCACAATATCATATATCATCAAACAACAAGGCATTAGCAACATAACATTTGCAGGTATAGATATCAACATAACAATAATAATAATACCCGGGTGACTGTGGCGGGAGACCTTGCCGGTGTCACTCGGGGGTTAGTGTCCACAGAATAATAGCATAATGTTTCAAACGGATGACGGTGGCGGGAGACCCGGCCGGTGTCACCGTAAAAGAATGAACCGAAAAGCACTCATAAAATGAGAGAGCATCCATTCCACTCGAGGGTTACCCCGACGTGGTGTCAGCAATCTCGGCAATAAGAACCAAATGGAAAGTCAGCTCCCAGCGTCGCAGTCCGGATGGTCTATGCCAACCATATTTGACGGAGGGACAAGGCAAATAACTCTTTTGGCGAATGCCCCCAACTCCGAGGATCATAAGACGACATTCGTCCGCTCCTCACCTCGGCGAAGAAGAAAGAAGCAAACAAAGCCCCGCAAACGCGAGACGCACAGTTGTAATATTTTCCCCCACTCCTTCGACTGAGGCGGTACCACCGGCCATTGTCTCGGGAACGGGAGTGATGCACAGACAAGCAATTATAAAGTAATGCCACAATTTAAATGCAACAGGATACATGCAACAATAAAAGTAGACAGACATAACAATATAACAGTAGACAGACTTAACACTCGGCATGGTATTAAGCAATCAAACAAACAAGCATTGCGGAAAGGCTCATAGCAAGGGGTTAGCTTGCATCCGAAGATCGACACCGTTTGGCTTGGAGGGTCACGAACACGTCACGGTTCAGGGTCTCGAACTGCCGGTACCGCGGGATACCCTACGCACGCATACAAGGTGCTGAGCATAGAAGTATTTTAGAAAAATATAAAACTGATACTACTGGATAGAGCTTTTGAAACTAAGAATTTACAAATTTGAATCATCTCAAACGGAGTTACGGTTCGAAAGATATTCACATGCGACGGATAGCTATATACCGCACGGGGAAGTAGATACCCAGCTCGAGCTGGCTGAGCTGGGCTGGGTTGCGTACTGTCCAGAGTACGTTTCCGCGCTGAGGAATACGGGTTTCTTCGGAATATGCTTCTGCTCAGGGAGAGCGTAAACTTCAGGAATCTCGAAATGCGCTGATCAGTTGACTGTTCACCTCACTAGCTAGCTTTCTGCTAGCTTGCTCTCGCGTGCAGCACGCACGGGAGCTGGCCGGCGGTCGCCGGCGCGGGCTGCTGGGATGGCCGGAGCGCCGGAGACGGCGGGGATGGAGCAGCGGTGGTGTACCGCGGCCGGGGAGGCTGCTCCGGCGACGGGGACGTGGCCGACGTCCTTGCCTCCTCGCGAGCACGCACGGGAGCTGTGGTGCGCGGCTCGGGCCGGCTCGGCCGCCGCCGCCACCCTGGTGCGTGCCGCAGGCCGCCGTGATGCGGGGAGGGCCGCCCCATCGCGCCGCCTCCGTCGAGGTCGACCACGGGCACGGCGGGAGCCCCGAAGGCGCCGCCACGGGAGCGTGCTGGGCGAGCTCGCCGCCGGCGGTTTCCGGACAGAAACGAGGCCTCGAGCCACCATCTCGCGCATGGAGTTGTCCGGGAGGGAGAGGGGACCTAGGGGAACTCCTCCACAGCTTGAATCGGAGGATGGCTCGGTGTGGAGCTCGCCGTGGTTCGTGGACCGACGGCGACGTCCACGGCCGAAACAGAGCAGGGCTCCGCCATCCCACGACCAAAGGAGCAGAGGGGGTTCAGGGGGGGAATGAGGGCGCTCGGGTGCGAAAGGGCTCGGTTGCACTCTTATAGGCGGAGGGAGAGGGGTGACCCGAGGTAGAGCCCAACCATGGTCACCGACAACCATGGTCACGAGTGGATAAGCTTGGGGAGGGGATAGAATTGACTCCGGCTCGAACCAGGGGAGCAGTGGATGATCCAGCTACAGCTGGGGTGCGGTTTGGACACGGGGAACAGAGGAGACCCGGTGCACAGGGACACACAGTGCGCGCTAGCGTTCGGGGCGCGCCACGAGTGGCATCGTCACGTTCCCGGCGACTCGGAGCTCCAAACGCGATGGGGTTTTCACCATTGCAAGAAAAATTCAAAACTCTACAACTTTGATGACTAATGTTTTCGCAAATTCGAAAGTTGGTGCGACTAAAACTTTTGAAAAACAGTACTGGTCCAAATGGAAAAAAGGTTGTTTGGACAAGCAAACGATTTTTGTTTTGATCAAGACTTGGTCCAGAGGTGTAGGAACTCCTAAGGCTTGCATCTAGGCACTCTTCTCCCACTACAAAAATCCTTTGACTTGGTTTTGAAAACATTTGAAATTTAGGGCAGAAACTTGGACAGAGAAAAGGTCAAATATTTTCTTAACAAGTTATCCAATATTTTTGCATAAATGGGTTACATACCGACTAGGGATCATCCCCAAATTTTTGCAGAATTTTTGGAAACATCAAAATAGGGGTTCCTTGGAATTTGCTAATAGGCATGAAAAGGGCACTACAAAGGAAGTACCTCAAATATTGCTCAAATGCGGTTGGGACAGTGGAGTGAAATGTTCAGGAGGTGAATTCATGCATCTCCCCAAAATTGTAGAATTTTTGGATGAGTGGAAGGTGTCTGGATAATTTTCGGATTGAAATCGACATAATAGGAAATAGGGTTTAACTTTGGAGTATTGCATGGGGCTATGAAATATTTTTCCGTGGAGGTGATCTCTATGTATGTGGGAACCATATGGTAGCTTGGTAGAATTTATTCCAAGCTGAGATTGCGGTGGAGACTTAAGTGGGATAGACCGGAAGGATTTTGGAATCACCAAATGGAACCAATGTTTAGCAGATAAAACAATGTCATGGAATTCTGGTGAAGGTTGACAAAGATCGAGGATTGTTGGGAATTTTCTGAGAGATCGAAACCAAGGTCAAATCAAAGACCAACGGGTTCGAAGAAAACATTTAGAAACCCGAAAACGTTTTTCCGGCGTCCAAAAATAATTTAAAATTCGGTCTAAATTTTCGGGGTGTTACAAACCTTCCCCCCTTAAAAAGAATCTCGTCCCGAGATTCGGAGACTTATAGAGATTCCCGGGGTTATACAAGATATCTCTTGTACGGTTTGATATACCCCTATATTTAAAACTTTTTCAAAACTTTTACTACCACGACTATAGTTGGAAGCGCATAGAAAGATCAACACTCAACGGGGTTTTCCTAAAACTGGGTATCCTCAAGGCTCGATATTTTTATCGCACTTAATGCATTCTAGGGATGGCATGGTAGGGGCTCACACAATCATTTCAAGTAGGATCTACCACCATGGTATATAAATACAAACTATGGTTTTTGCTCAAACATTCACATGGCAGGGCACACATAAACAATACAACCATGGCAAAAGCAAACAAGCAAGTCTACAAACAAGCTAACAAAACACTCTACCAAAAATCCTTTTGTGCTCCAACGATGTGGGACACTCAACAAGCATACTAAAGCTTGTGATGGAGGTCGTCGTGGAGGGCTTGGGCCCTTTCTTTAACATGAGTTATCACAAGGTTCATATTGGGTGAGGAACCTTGCGTCGATACATGTACGAGTTTTTCAAACGTATGCACGAGCCAATATTAAGTGAGCGGGACACCGTGGTTACAGTGTCTCATTAAATACTTCCACTTAATAGTTAAACTTGTGCAACACACACACAAAATAATTCTCATACTAGAAAATAATATCATTCAAGGTTTGCATTAATTTTACAAGACATGCATATGTGTCTGGGTTCACATATACCACTTCTGTTTTTACGTGATCTGTCATTTCTTCAAAACTTTTGGACGGAAGAAAAGGACGTGGTATTCCGTCACATGTCAACCAAGTGGTTAACAAGGGAATCAGAACATCAAGTTTTATTGCGGCTGATTCGACATCAACCAGAAAACAGAAAGGACTTGCATTACAAGCCAACACAAGGAAAACAAACAACCTCACAACTCTCACCTACCAACTTAGGACTCCTCACTTGGTGGGGACTTGGTCCGGGCGTCCACTTTGTTGCCTTCTTGATCTTGCGGTTTTGGTCCTATGCAAAGCTTGGTATCCACTGGGCTCTTGTCAGTGGGCTGCAGGACTCGGGCAAGGGCTTGCCTGTTGGAATGGCATTCCTCCAAGTGGTAGGCAAGAATGCTTTCCAAGGCGGTGGTGTAGGCTTCGAGGTGGAACAAGGTTGAGTTGAGCATCACTTCAATGCTTACCATGGGATGGCTGGGGCTTGCAAGGGATCTTGGCGGGAAAAAGCGAGTCGCGGGAGGTTCTGTCGCGGCTTCAAAGTATCGCAGACGAGCGAGACATTTCCATGCTGCAACCTGGAGAGCCATCTCAGGGGAATCCACGAAGTGGCTTTGAATCACACATGGCGTCGCGCTTCCTAAGGCACTTGTGGCGACATACACATCGGCATGATACTCGCTCACGCAGGAGGAGAGGTTAGACCGATATACCCGGTACACCGGCCGAGAAACACAACCAATAATATCGCGAGCAGCCTCCCACAACAGAGGTGGAAAACCGGGGCGAAACTCAGCGGTGGTCTCGAAAACAAGGGTGGTTTCCATCTACAAACTCAAGCTAAGGTGCTTGGGAGAGAGGAGAGTGCAAGATTCCTGAGCGGGATCTGCGTCAAGAGAGTTGGGTTGCAAAGGATAGCAGGCGAGGGTGGGATTTTATAGGTAGCCAGGACTTGGGTTTCATACTAATGGGTAGTGTCGATTCCTTCTCAAGGAAGAAACCGGCAAGTCACGTTGGGAAAGGATTGGGACAAGTCCTACTGCACCATACTATTGACCGACACGAGCCATGCCACTCAGGCGGAGATGGGTCAAATCCATCGGGTCATTGTCGGGCAAAAGTAAGGCGGGGCTTTCCATACTAGGGTAGTCTACAGCCAGCCTGGTGCTCTGATACCATGCTCTGTGACACCCCTCCCTGGCACATATCGCCAGAGAGGCGGTCGTCCCGTGCGCCAGCCCAGGATATCTGGACGCACGTCACGACAGTGTAACATGATGGAAATCATTACACAGTCAGGCACAAAGAGTGCTACAAACGGTTTACAAGGCCATCAAGGCATTAAAGAAAATCATGCCAAGCCTGGCCTAGGACAGAATTTAACTGGCAGCGGAAGACGACTAAGGCAACGGCTTGGAGCGGCTCCATTCCACAGGCATCTGGCGGGGCTACTGATTCCTAGCACGCTCTTGCTCCATCTCCTTGCTAAGGTAGAAGATGATTCCTCGCCGATATCTGGCCACAATCACAAGGCCCGTGAGTACATTATTATGCACTCAGCAAGAATCGCCACTCAGTACAAACAATCCAACAATCATGCAACAAGATACACATTGGAAATAAAATCCTACAACATGGCAAGATCTACTCTAGATACATGGCATAAAGTAGCATGGCATTGACAACCAAACATGTCATAAGCAAGCAACGGGGTATCACCAGTACAGAGTCCAAGCCAGGTGGGGTTGGATCGTGCACCGGCAATCATACAATGAGCTTACCTGTGACGAGTAAACGAGTGTACCAGTTGGTACCAAACCTTATAATTACTCCTGTCAACACAATCAGGCTTCCAAGCCTCTAGCCAACTCTGGCTATCAATCCAGCCAACTCTGGCTATCTCCCGGGGCATGCACGGTTGATGTTGGCTCTGGCCTAACTATAGGCTTCCAACGCATCTCACCGCTATCCCATTCACCTCACAAGTAACATTCCCTGCATCATCTTATTGTTCATTTAGTGAAATCAGGTTGTTCATCTTTCTTTCAAACAATACTTATGTTTAACCTCCGGACTCGACAAAGGCACGTCAGGTGGGGTTGGATCGTGTCGTGGGATTGTCACGTCAGGTGTCAAAGATGACTTCGTAGGTGTGGGGTTACGCGAGTCAAGCATCTCCGAGCTTGTCGAGGGATCGCAGGAACAGAAGATCAACACAGATTTACCCAGGTTCGGCCCCCTCAATGTGAGGTAAAAGACCTACTTCCTGCCTACCCTAGATTGGTATTGATATGATAATCGAGGTGTTACAATGGTGACGGTCCAATGTGGAACTCGCCGTATATGCTAGGGTTTAAGGGCTTGATAGCTCGACCCCTTCTACGTCCTGCGAGTCCTCTTTATATATGCAGAGGCTCGTCAGGTTACAAAGGAAACTTCCTCCACAAGGAATATGCCCACGGAGACCTACTGGGAGACTACTTGGTCTTCACGTCCTCCGGGATACGTCTTCTAGATCTTTCTCCTTATGGCGGTTCAATATTGGGCTTACCCATGTGGGCCTTTGTCAGTGCGAGTAAAGTAAGTCGCACTGGGCCGCGGGTTAATCCAGAAAGCATTCCCCCGACATTAGCCCCCAAGATTGGTTAGGACTTCATGGTGAGAATCTTCCATCTTCTTGAAATGGTGCTGATGAGCCGCGCTGTGAATGTTCTGACCAATCTTATGCGCCTCAGAGCCGCGACTTATCTGTGCGACTCATCTCTTCCTCTGGGAATATTCTGTTTCCTGTAATTGCGGACCGTTACTCGGTTTGCGGGCGCAAATTGTGCCGTTGGTTGCGAGACGCAGATCATGCCGTTAGTTGCGGGGCCCTCCTATTATAAGCTGCGGCCGCCTAGGTCATTATCCACTTTGCCTTCACAATCTTCTCACTCCTAGGCGCGCCGTCTTTTTTCTCGAGGTTAGCCCCCCGATCCAATCCCCATCTCGCAATGGCGCCCAAGGCAAAGCCATCCACTGATAAGCGCACGATCTCCTGCAACTGGGAAGGATCCTGGGTGACGGAGGAGCATCTCACGGATTTAGCCGCCAAGGGCTTTCTCCCCCCAAAGGAGAACAATGTCTGGCGGGCTCCAGGCAGCGAGGTCGTGCCGCGCCCCGAGCCTAATGAACTGGTGATGTTTGTGGAGCATGTGGACCGAGGATTTTCTCCGCCCGGCTCCGCTTTCTTCCGCGATCTGATGCGGCGCTTAGGTCTCCGCCTTCACGACATCGGGCCTAACTCCATGCTCCAGGTGAGCAACTTTCATGTCCTGTGCGAGGATTATCTCGGCGTAGCCCCCAGCATCGATCTTTGGTTGGCTTCCTTCTCCTGTAATAGCCAACTTGTTTGCAAGGGTGGCGCCTATGTTCAAGTTGGCGCCATCTCTCTTCAACGCCATCGCAATTCCTCTCTTCCCAAGCTGGCTTTGGCGAATCGCCCAAGAGCCTGGCAAAAATCTTTTTTCTATTGTCAAGACACCTCTCCAGAGGGCGAAACTCCTCTCCCTCCTTGGTCCAGCTCCACCTTCGTGCCTACTGAGGCACTCAAATCGAAACCCCGCGACTCAGCCATGGCTTTTGTCAACGAGTCGCTGCTCAAGGTCCGTGCCTTAATCAATCACGGTCTCACTGGCCTTGATCTTCTCTCTTGCTGGACAAAATGGCGCATCCAGCCCGTGAGCCGGCGACAGATTTCCTTTCTGGAGTGCACCGGCACTTCTACTAACGTCGATCGTGTTCAGGCTGCTGACTGGACGCCTGAAGAATGGGTGGAATTTGTCACCCGCGTTACTGAGGAGAAAGATGTCTCCTTTGACAAGGTGGGGCTTGCCCCTTTCAGTGTTAACAACAAGCCCTTCGAGGTAACTCCTTTTCTCTGTCTTTTTCGCCTTTTATAGTTGAGTCGCGCTCCTTTCTCAATTCTGCGACTTATATTTCTCTGATCCAGGCTGATGAAAATTATTGGTCGCTTCCTACGGCCGATGCTGGTAGTGCTGCTGCCAAGCGTGGAGCAAGGAAGAAGCTGCTGCCCGCTCTAGAGGGCAGCGAGATTGCTGACATCCCGTCTGTTGCCACCGCGGCTTCAGGCGATGAAGATACCGAACTGGACGAGGATGAAAGTCCAGAGCCAGCGCGAGTTCTGCTACCGCGACTGCCCCAACTCCCCGCAGGATCTCGAAAAGACTTTCGCGGGAAGAGCCAGAGCTTGACGCTCTGGAGAATCCTGAGGCCGCGAAGCGCCGTAAACCTGCTATGGGTGCGACCTCCTCCACTGCTAAACGTGTATATAAAGCCACTGCTTCTGCTGAGGAAGATATGGGACCCCGCTCTGGTAATTCTTCATTGTCTTGGTATCTTAACTGCTTACTCTTTTATCCTCTATTAACACACAGACCTCTGCTTGTAGATTCTGGGATCCAAGGCCAGTCTTCGCCGTCAAGTGGCGGCCTAATGGCCTCTGTAAAGATGGCTCCAGAGTAAGTGATTTTCCTTGCACTTGTACCATTTTTGTTCTGATTCATGTGCCTCTTCTTTATACGATGCTCTTTGTTCTTTCAAAGATGTGGTCCCTGAACCTGTGGTTGAGCCGCGCTTATCTCCTGCGGCTCATAATGCTGTGGTGGAGGGTATAGCCACCACCGATGATCTGGCTACGGCCTCTATTCCTGACATGGCTACCCAAGAGGTGGCCCTGGAGGACGGAACAGATCTCCTTGCAGCCCGAGATGTGGAGAAGGCTGATCCTTCCTCTGCAGCGGCTGAAGATGGAGGTGCACTGCTGGTCAAGTCGCCTGCGACTGAGAGCCAGCAAACATTGGCTCTGCATACCGAGGTCGCCTCTCTTCTTCTCTGAGCCGCGCTGAGCTATTGTCAGAGGCCATTATTGCCTCAAACGACAAGCAAGCCGCGGCACTCCGCAAGGCTTTATCTGATTTGTCTGCGGCTTACAAGGTACTTCTGTCTTATCTGTATCTAGCCCCCAAGGATCAAGTTTCGTCTTTTGATTGCAAAGGGGAGGCTTGATACTTCTGTTGCACATGCATTTACTAGCTGTCATTGCCTTTGTAGGAGGAACTGCACTACGTGACAGCTGCAAGGCTCGCTTTGGAAAAGCAGCTGGGAGATACTCCTGCTGAGCTTGATAGGCTGCGCGAACTCCTTGGTCGGCGTGATGCTGATTTGAAGAAACTTAATGACAGGATGGGCAAGCTTTCTGATGAGAGTGACAAAATGTCTAAGCAAGCCCAAGCTGCCGAGCTGCGGCTTAAAAATGTTGAGGGTAAACTCCAGGAGAGGATGCAGCAACTGGACCTCCAAATCAATGCTCAGAAAGACGCCCTTGCCCAGGTCAATGAAGATGCCAGGTTGAAGGCTGTTGAAATTGACAGTCTTGAGAAAAAATTGACCAAGCTATCTGACACGCACAACCTTGTGCATGCTAAGGTCTGCATCATGACCCAGGAGCTGGCTGGTAAGTACCGCGACTTATGTCTGTATGTATTTCTTCCACTATCTTCTTCTTGTATATTGTTTGAGCTGACCAAAAAATTCCTTGATGTAGGTGATAATTCTGCACTTCAGCGCAGTGGTACCCAAGAGCAGCTGGAGTATATCCGCGATTTTGCGCGGAAAGCTTGCGAAGGCATGAAGTCGCTTTCTGCCTGTGTGCTGCCAACAAAGCCTGCTCCTGCGGATGCTGATGGCCTGCTCAAGAGACTGCTCAAGGCGCCTCAATTTTTCTTGGATTGGAAGGAGTCCTCAGCTCGCTCTGGTGCGGCTCATGTGCTTGCCTTGGCCAAGACTTACTATCCTTCATTTGATGCTGCCAAGGTCGCACATGGTAGACCTTCGAAGAAGGTGGACGGCAGCGAGCTAACTGCCTCAGAATATGCTGCAACTTGGAAGAGCATGCGCTGTCATGCGACTGAGCTGGTGGAAGGGGTAGAGCTTGCGACTTATCTGGGCAAGTACAATGCTGATGGGAGCAGAATGGATAAAGCATCAGCTCCGTCGTCCAGCGCGGTTAACCCGCAAGAGAAGAACCCTTCTCTAGGTGTTTCCAGCTCTGCAGCCCCCAAGCCCACGACTGAAAAGCCATCAAGCGAGGCCGCGACTGCTCCTTCTGGCAAGCTCGGCAAGCCGCCTGTTCCTCCTTCTCATAGGCAAAGAGCTGCACACAAATAGAGAAGAAACAATTGTTTGATAATCTCAGCCCTCAGCGGCTTGTAATAATTATTTAGATTTTATGTGTCGCAAAGATAATGTTGTGTTTGTTAAGTACTCTCCTCAGTACATGTCTCGACCTGAGGCAGGTTCTTATGATTTGTCTCAGTTTTTCCTCACTTAGGGACTTGCGCGGCTCAGAATTTCCCAGGTAAACATGCGTGTTCAGGGTCACTCGGCAGCCATGATAGACTATTGCACTTTGATTGACACCGCACCCCAGTACTTTGGCCGCATAATGCAAGTCACATCGAAGAGAGGTCGAGTATAATCACGATAAATGCCACTCGTTTGGCGATTCCAAGGAATAGGCCGCGCTAAAAAGCTGTCGCGCCCCCAAGGAACCAATGATTAAAATGAAAGACTGACAACTCGATACGAGATGCTTTATTTCAGAATCATTATATGATACAGGGTCGGTCGCGCCTCGTTGGCGACCTGAAACTCGGGTTGGTTGCGCCTAGGTGGCAACCAGAAATGATACATGGGTCGGTCGCGCCTCGTTGGCGACCTGAAACTCGTTGATCGCGCCTAGGTGGCGATCAAAAGATGATATGGGTCGGTCGCGCCTCGTTGGCGACCTGAAACTCGTTGATCGCGCCTAGGTGGCGATCAAAAGATGATACTTATGTTGGCTGCGCCTGGGTGGCGACCGGAAACGATGTTACTTTAGCCCTGAATGGCCAGCTTTATGGTGCAAAACCCTTGATGGTTTATCTGCGATTCGCAGTTACCTTTGCTTTCCTTGCCTCTCTTGCAGCTGTAATCTGAAGCCGCAAGTCTGGCAAGTGCCTCTTGGCCTCCACTATGTCATCAAAATTTTCTTGCGACTCACGCATAGGCGTGCTTTCTGTAGTGCAGGCCACTCTAGCCATGGCCTTGTCACCCTCTTCGCATTCTCGAGCTATTCTTCTGTCGCCATTAATAGTGATGCCTCCCTTGGGGCCTGGCATTTTTAACTTCAGGTACACATAGCACGCCTAGCCATGAACTTTGCAAATGCCTCTCTACCAAACAGTGCATGATATGGGCTCTGAAAATCTACAACCTCGAACCAGATGAACTCGCTTCTGAAGTTGCTTTGTGTCCCAAAGGCGACTTCCAAGTTGATTCGTCCCAATGGCTGGGCTGATATGCCTGGCACAACACCGTGAAAGGTTGTTCTGGAAGGATTGAGCTGCTTCTCTTGGAGATTCATCCTTTAAAGGTCTCATAGTACAATATATTGATGCTGCTGCCTCCATCCATTAGTACTTTGCTTAGTTTGTACCCTGCGACTTGAGGGGCTACCACCAGCGCGAGTTTGCCCTCCACGTTTATTTCTCCTGGGTGATCCTCACGGCTCCAAACTACTGGCTGCTCAGACCACTTTAGCCACTGTGGTATTGCTGGAACTACGGCATTAACAGCCTGATTACGTCGTCGCAGCTTTTGCTCCCTCCTTGAGGTATTGACCACAATTGTGTGATACTGACCCAGCTGTTTTGGGAACTGAGGCTGGTCTGGCTGCGGATTTGGGGCTGCGTTATTATTGTTATTGTTAACTCCGCCATGGTTGCCTCCTTCATTATTTTGATTGTTGTTACTCGGGTTGAGTGGTTGCCCATCCTTCCACTTCTTGTAGTGATAGCACTGCGCCTTTGAATGGCTGGATGGCTTCCCATCTCTTCTTATATGGATGTCGCAGGGGCGATTGAAAACCTCTTCTAAGCTAACTGGATGAAAATTCCTTCCTCTGTCACCGCTTTGCTTGTAGCGAGTATTAGTATTTGCGACTAAGCCCGAGTTTCCTTCCTCGTTCTTGCGCTTGTAACTCGCGTTAGCGTTGCTGGCTTGTGGTTGTTGAGGTTTGCCGCTGTTCTTCTTTCCTTTTCCAGCAACTTCCTCTTCTTCTCCATCAGATACGTCCCTGGTCTTATCTGAACTCGCATACTTGTTGGCCGCTGCCATTACCTCGCTTAGGCTCTTAACTTTGTCCTTCATGCGACCTAACTTATGGACCAGTGGCTCAAATTTACAATTTTTCTCCATCACCAGGACCGCTGAGCTTGGAGGTATATTATCTGAGGAATGAATAATCTCTGCTACCCTTCTCATCCAGTGGCGACTTGACTCGCCTTCCTTCTGTACGCAACGCTCAAGGTCCTCTATGCCGCAAAGTCGCTTGCATGTTCCTTGGAAATTCTTGATAAAAGCTTCCTTCATCTCATCCCAAGAGTTTATTGAGTTTGGCGGCAAATTCTGCAGCCATATGTGAGCCGCTCCTTCTAACATCATGTTTAGATATCGGGCACAAATTTCTTCAGATGCGTTGAGGATGCTCATTCCCATCTCGTAATTGTTGAGCCAAGTTACAGGGTCCATGCTTGCATTGTAATTGGCGACCTTTCGAGGTCCTTTGAAATCTGCTGGAAACGGCTCGGACCTGATTCTCTCGCTGAAACAGACTGGGCCTTTAAGTCGCGATGATAAATTGGATGGAGCTGGCCTTCCTGCTGAGTTAACAACCGCGCGCGGCTGCGCAGCTTCTGCAGGTTGAGCTTGCTGCGGCTGATTCTGGGCCGCAGGTTGGTTTTCCCTCTGCCGCCTCACAGAGCTTGAAGTCGCAATGTGAGGCGACTCTGCGTGAATACTTCTTTCCACCATTGCTCTGCTGTTGTAGGGTGTAGAGTGCAGCCGTCCAGCGTGTTCAGACATATTCGCTTGTTGGATAACTGCTATGCTCAGCAACTCAATGGCGCGTCGTGCCTCTCTGTCCATGGGTGTGTTCCCTGCTGGTGCTAACCTGGACAAGATGTTTGTAGCTGCAAAGAGGTTCTCTACCGGGCTAACATAATGTCCCTGCGGCGTGTGGAACCTTTGAGGCTGTTGCGGTGGCTGCTGAGCAAAGGTTGGCTGTGGTAATGGTGGGGGCATGATGGCCCTATTATTAACTGGTACCATAGCTCTTGATCCCGGTGCTTCAACTGTTCTTGGCGTAGCAAAGGTTGGAACTGCTGGCGCGACTGATGGTGCCACATACGTCTGAACTTCTGGTGCGACTAATGGCGCTGCGGGTCGCGCGACTGCAGTGGGTGGTGCCATGCGCAAGGGCGCCGCGACTGATGGTACCGCGGCTTCAGTCCACGCAACGGGTCGCGCTGTATGAGTCGCGATTGATGGAACCGCGCTAGGTGGCGCTGTAGCTTCTGGTGTTCTAAGCGCTGGGACCGCGGCTGCCAGCCCAGAGGTGGGTGATGAAAACAAATCCACCGGGTTTACCGTCCCCGGCTGCAGGCGGCTTGCGTAGCGCCTATGAGGCAAGGTGCCCTGTACTCCTTGCAAAGCGTTTGTGTCCTCAATGAGTCGATGTTGCTCCTGTTGGAGGCGCTGTTCTTCACGCGCCAGCCTGGCTCTCTCGTCTGCGATTCTCTGGACTTCATCATACAGCCCGATCCTTGTAGCCTCTAATTCTGTCACTCTAGCGGCCGCGTTAGCCGCTGATATTGGGGTAATTAGCACACTTCCCCGTGGCTGCGTGGCCGCCGGGTCGGAGGCCACCCTTGATCCTGATTCTGCTGGTACAACTCCAGGTGGGGTCTCTCTGTTTGCGACTCCTGAGGCCGCGGCTCCTGGGGTAGCTGCAGCAGATGCCGCGACTCCTGATGCATCGGGTGCGACTTGTTCTGCTGCTTCTGGCGGCGCGGATGCTAACATGCCTGGCGGCATGCCCAACCCCTCGTCTGCTTCTGTGGTCCTGTAGATCCCTTCCATATACCGATCTTCTGGAGGGTGCGAGTCGCTATCCACAGGATCTCCGCCTAGCCTTTCCTCAAGGACATACTCGATGGATTGGCCCTCTTCATCTTCAAGAGGTAGCGACTCGTAGTTGATAGATTCTTCTTCCTGATCCACCGTTACCGCGACTCCTTCTTCTGAGTCGCCATGCTGCGATGGATCTTCTGACTCGCCGCCAATGAAGCCGACGAAAACATGGACAGATCCAAACGGGATAACGTGGCCGGTTTCCAAATAATCTGCTTCCGGCCCCCAGCTTGAATCGTCAATGAGAGGTGTGCCATTGACCGTGATGATACGGCCAACAACGAGATCTTCAGCTCCCTTCATGGATCCTGCGCGGAACGTGACGCCTTTGACCGCAGGCCCCACGGTGGGCGCCAACTTTCGTGGGATTGTCACGTCAGGTGTCAAAGATGACTTCGTAGGTGTGGGGTTACGCGAGTCAAGCATCTCCGAGCTTGTCGAGGGATCGCAGGAACAGAAGATCAACATAGATTTACCCAGGTTCGGCCCCCTCAATGTGAGGTAAAAGACCTACTTCCTGCCTACCCTAGATTGGTATTGATATGATAATCGAGGTGTTACAATGGTGACGGTCCAATGTGGAACTCGCCGTATATGCTAGGATTTAAGGGCTTGATAGCTCGACCCCTTCTACGTCCTGCGAGTCCTCTTTATATATGCAGAGGCTCGTCAGGTTACAAAGGAAACTTCCTCCACAAGGAATATGCCCACGGAGACCTACTGGGAGACTACTTGGTCTTCACGTCCTCCGGGATACGTCTTCTAGATCTTTCTCCTTATGGCGGTTCAATATTGGGCTTACCCATGTGGGCCTTTGTCCGTGCGAGTAAAGTAAGTCGCACTGGGCCGCGGGTTAATCCAGAAAGCATTCCCCCGACAGATCGTGCACCGGCAATCATACAATGAGCTTACCTGTGACGAGTAAACGAGTGTACCAGTTGGTACCAAACCTTATAATTACTCCTGTCAACACAATCAGGCTTCCAAGCCTCTAGCCAACTCTGGCTATCAATCCAGCCAACTCTGGCTATCTCCCGGGGCATGCACGGTTGATGTTGGCTCTGGCCTAACTATAGGCTTCCAACGCATCTCACCGCCATCCCATTCACCTCACAAGTAACATTCCCTGCATCATCTTATTGTTCATTTAGTGAAATCAGGTTGTTCATCTTTCTTTCAAACAATACTTATGTTTAACCTCCGGACTCGACAAAGGCACACAGTGTGACCGACACTGAACTGTTGTTCCATAACCCAGGAACGGGGCTAGCTGCTAGTTTGACACTCTCGAGAGGTTGCAGTTACCACTCATCTAAATGTACCATTTAGCCGGTACTTTAGGAACACTTCCTTAAGACGACCTGATACACTCACATGACCGTTCACGCTACCAAGACACTCCCTGTACAGCTATCGACATAACTCTATGTCTTATGACGAAGTGAATCCGGCACGTCCCCAACCTATGAGCGACGCCTAGCTCCGGAACCTTCACAAGACTAGCCCCGACCACAAAGGTAACCGACTAGTCTTGCCAAAATGGTAGCATCAAAGGAGGCTCAATAGGCTACGTAGGTCAAGGCCCGCCCATGTGAGCGACAGTGGCAGTGCGTTCAATGTTCAGATTAGTGGCACTATGGACTGACCCTATCGATGCTTGGAGGGGTGTTTCAATTTAATCAAGTTTCAACATAACAAGTCCAAACAACAGAGGATTAGTGCAACACAACAATCACAATATCATATATCATCAAACAACAAGGCATTAGCAACATAACATTTGCAGGTATAGATATCAACATAACAATAATAATAATACCCGGGTGACTGTGGCGGGAGACCCGGCCGGTGTCACTCGGGGGTTAGTGTCCACAGAATAATAGCATAATGTTTCAAACGGATGACGGTGGCGGGAGACCCGGCCGGTGTCACCGTAAAAGAATGAACCGAAAAGCACTCATAAAATGAGAGAGCATCCATTCCACTCGAGGGTTACCCCGACGTGGTGTCAGCAATCTCGGCAATAAGAACCAAATGGAAAGTCAGCTCCCAGCGTCGCAGTCCAGATGGTCTATGCCAACCATATTTGACGGAGGGACAAGGCAAATAACTCTTTTGGCGAATGCCCCCAACTCCGAGGATCATAAGACGACATTCGTCCGCTCCTCACCTCGGCGAAGAAGAAAGAAGCAAACAAAGCCCCGCAAACGCGAGACGCACAGTTGTAATATTTTCCCCCACTCCTTCGACTGAGGCGGTACCACCGGCCATTGTCTCGGGAACGGGAGTGATGCACAGACAAGCAATTATAAAGTAATGCGACAATTTAAAATGCAACAGGATACATGCAACAATAAAAGTAGACAGACATAACAATATAACAGTAGACAGACTTAACACTCGGCATGGTATTAAGCAATCAAACAAACAAGCATTGCGGAAAGGCTCATAGCAAGGGGTTAGCTTGCCTCCGAAGATCGACACCGTTTGGCTTGGAGGGTCACGGACACGTCACGGTTCAGGGTCTCGAACTGCCGGTACCGCGGGATACCCTACGCACGCATACAAGGTGCTGAGCATACAAGTATTTTAGAAAAATATAAAACTGATACTACTGGACAGAGCTTTTGAAACTAAGAATTTACAAATTTGAATCATCTCAAACGGAGTTACGGTTCGAAAGATATTCACGTGCGACGGATAGCTATATACCGCACGGGGAAGTAGATACCCAGCTCGAGCTGGCTGAGCTGGGCTGGGTTGCGTACTGTCAAGAGTACGTTTCCGCGCTGAGGAAACGGGTTTCTCCGGAATATGCTTCTGCTCAGGGAGAGCCTAAAATTCAGGAATACGCTTTAGCTAAAGGAAAACGTAAATCTCGAAATGCGCTGATCAGTTGACTGTTCACCTCACTAGCTAGCTTTCTGCTAGCTTGCTCTCGCGTGCAGCACGCACGGGAGCTGGCCGGCGGTCGCCGGCGCGGGCTGCTGGGATGGCCGGAGCGCCGGGAGACGGCGGGGATGGAGCAGCGGTGGTGTACCGCGGCCGGGGAGGCTGCTCCGGCGACGGGGACGTGGCCGACGTCCTCGCCTCCTCGCGAGCACGCACGGGAGCTGTGGTGCGCGGCTCGGGCCGGCTCGGCCGCCGCCTACCGCCGCCGCCCTGGTGCGTGCCGCAGGCCGCCGTGATGCGGGGAGGGCCGCCCCATCGCGCCGCCTCCGTCGAGGTCGACCACGGGCACGGGGGGAGCCCCAAAGGCGCCGCCACGGGAGCGTGCTGGGCGAGCTCGCCGCCGGCGGTTTCCGGATGGAAACGAGGCCTCGAGCCACCATCTCGAGCATGGAGTTGTCCAGGAGGGAGAGGGGACCTAGGGGAACTCCTCCACAGCTTGAATCGGAGGATGGCTCGGTGTGGAGCTCGCCGTGGTTCGTGGACCGACGGCGACGTCCACGGCCGAAACGGAGCAGGGCTCCGCCATCCCACGACCAAAGGAGCAGAGGGGGTTCAGGGGGGGAATGAGGGCGCTCGGGTGCGAAAGGGCTCGGTTGCACTCTTATAGGCGGAGGGAGAGGGGTGACCCGAGGTAGAGCCCAACCATGGTCACCGACAACCATGGTCACGAGTGGATAAGCTTGGGGAGGGGATAGAATTGACTCCGGATCGAACCAGGGAGCAGTGGATGATCCAGCTACAGCTGGGGTGCGGTTTGGACACGGGGAACAGAGGAGACCCGGTGCACAGGGACACACAGTGCGCGCTAGCGTTCGGGGCGCGCCACGATTGGCATCGTCGCGTTCCCGGCGACTCGGAGCTCCAAACGCGATGGGGTTTTCACCACTGCAAGCAAAATTCAAAACTCTACAACTTTGATGACTAAAGGTTTCGCAAATTCGAAAGTTGGTGCGACTAAAACTTTTGAAAAACAGTACTGGTCCAAATGGAAAAAGGTTGTTTGGAGAAGCAAACGATTTTTGTTTTGATCAAGACTTGGTCCAGAGGTGTAGGAACTCCTAAGGCTTGCATCTAGGCACTCTTCTCCCACTACAAAAATCCTTTGACTTGGTTTTGAAAACATTTGAAATTTAGGACAGAAACTTGAACAGAGAAAAGGTCAAATATTTTCTTAACAAGGTATCCAATATTTTTGCATAAATGGGTTACATACTGACTAGGGATCATCCCCAAATTTTTGCAGAATTTTTTGGAAACATCAAAATAGAGGTTCCTTGGAATTTGCTAATAGGCATGAAAAGGGCACTACAAAGGAAGTACCTCCAATATTGCTCAAATGAGGTTGGGACAGTGGAGTGAAATGTTCAGGAGGTGGATTCATGCATCTCCCCAAAATTGTAGAATTTTTGGATGAGTGGAAGGTGTCTGGATAATTTTCGGATTGAAATCGACATAATAGGAAATAGGGTTTAACTTTGGAATATTGCATGGGGCTATGAAATATCTTTCCGTGGAGGTGATCTCTATGTATGTGGGAACCATATGGTAGCTTGGTAGAATTTATTCCAAGCTGAGAGTGCGGTGGAGACTTAAGTGGGATAGACCGGAAGGATTTTGGAATCACCAAATGGAACCAATGTTTAGCAGATAAAACAATGTCATGGAATTCTGGTGAAGCTTGACAAAGATCGAGGATTGTTGGGAATTTTCTGAGAGATCGAAACCAAGGCCAAATCAAAGACCAACGGGTTCGAAGAAAACATTTAGAAACCCGAAAACGTTTTTCCGGCGTCCAAAAATAATTTAAAATTCGGTCTAATTTTTCGGGGTGTTACAGTATGACATGGAAACAGGGGAGTTAATAATTGATGAAAGCAAAGTAGTAAACGGAGCCAAAAAAAAAATTTATTGACTTAATTGCCAAGTCTAAAGAGGGAAAGTTTATTTCCGACAGAGAGAAGGACGAGCTGTCAGAGGCCCTCGGGACCAAAGAAAAAGGAGGATCAACACGAGGCTTAGGAGAAGTGCCGTGGATTGAAGGGTTTCCCAGGACCGTGCCTCTTATAGAAGCCGAGAGAGAGCAAAGAGGAGGAAGGAGCAGCAGGAATCAGACCGGTTGATGATCTTAGAAAGAAATCATGACCAGATGGTTGCTCTCTATAAGGAGCAGCAGAAGCAAATAGATCAAATGCGCGAGCAAGGGGCGCCAACTCTTCAGCTGGAACAAGCGAGTCAAGGCGGCCCATCGCATCGCAGAAGCAGCGTGGCTTCCTCGGTTATGGTCGGTGATGATGAGACAAGTTACCCCGTGGATTATATCACGGAGAAAACAACTTGTGAGCTGCATGTCCCAGTATTTAACTTATCCATGAAGGCGGCGGACGGCTATGCATTCTCCATTGACTCTACAGCATCGTGGCTTGGCAATGCCATTCCAGATGGATTTGCTCGTGTCGGCGTGGATCAAGTTGTACAAGGATATGAATCACTGAACCTTGAGTTCCCAAGAGCTGATGATGAGTCGGTGCTAGGGGACGTCGTGGGTGGTCTAATTCTATGGCGGAAGAAATACATCAAGTTTGCAGGCTGGGCGCCAAGGCCACCATCGTCTCCGCCAATTCACGATTCACCACCTGATGACGATGAAGGGGACGACAACCATCAGTCGCCTCCGCATCAGTCGTCTCCGCCGCCGCGTGCGCCGACTCCACCGCCGCGTCAGCCGACTCCACCGCCGCGTCAGCCCACTCCGCCGCCGCATGAGCCGACTCCTGAGCCCTGACATAGGAAGGGCGCCACTTCGTCGTCCATGGGATTCGGGCGAGACCCCCGACGTTCGCCCCTCCCAAAAGTACCCAAAAGCCTTGACGACCTCAGAGCTTGCGACATGACTAAAGAGCAATTGGATGCGTGGGTGGATGCAGACACAAAAAGACAGCTTGCACGGAAAAAGCCCGAGGAAAAGCAAACATTTACTGCAAAGGAAAACAAGTGGGCTATTGGATTCATCACGGAACCATCGCAATATGAGAAAAATAAGCCAGATAACTATTTACGAGCTCTGAGTAAAAGTAGTAGCTCTCCCAAGACGAGAAGTAGTAGTGCCAGAGGGAAAAGAGACGTTGCCCAGCTCGGACAACAGGCAAACCAGTCGATAGCCCCGCTCGTAGTTATACCCAGTGGTCATGGCTCCGTGACGGACCTAATTCCTACTTTATCCTTGAAGAAGGACTTTGCTGCAGATGCTGGTATTACTCTTGCTCAACTGGACAACGAAAATCTCTTTCCGTCTGATGTAGATGATTCATGGAAATGGAAATGGGGGAGGTCCCTGCTGCGAGTGATCAGATAAAGTTTCTACCGACATGTATGCGACAACTCCATAGTTGGTACATGAAAACCACAAAGGAATTTGATGACTTTTTGATCTGTGTGAAAGTTACAAAAAATCATTTCGCGGGTGAAGACATGTTCACAATTCAGCTCGAAGAACTCTGGTACTTATACAACCTTGACTCCCTCGACTTGGCTCTCGTCGGTGCCTACTGTCTGTAAGTGATTCAATTCATTTATTTCCAAAAAAGATAAAGTCTTTAGCTCTCAGCTCGTTCATTGCCATCGCTAATTATGCTCACTACGGTATTATGCAGAATGAAGAGTGATGAATGTGACAAAAGGGCATCTATGGCTTTGGGTTCGTTAACCCAGTACGAGTTAATGCAAGGACACTAAAAAACCACGTGAAGGACACGGAGAAGAACTTGCTAAATGCCCTAATGAAGCAACATTTCAAGGTGCAGATAATGTTTCCTTACTTCTTCAGGTAAGAGAGTGTTACTCGCTTGTACAAATTAAGTGTAACTGATGAGTTACTGACGTGTATATAATCATGCGCAGCGATCATTACATTCTGCTAGTCATTGAAGTTGATAGATCAAGAGTTCAAGTCTACGACTCATTGGACTGGCCTAGGAGAGGTACCAAAGCATTCTAGATACGCTCCAAAGGTAATTTCAAACATTATCGCACTATATCAGTCTCTCTTATTGATTTCAGAGATATCAAGCAACTAATAACTCATTTATTCTTTTTTTTGCCGGCAGGGTTTGGAAACAATTCAAAGCGAGGACAAAGGGTTCAGGTTCATTTGAAGAACAGCTGACTTTTATTCACCCACAGGTAGGTAGTACGGTCTAGCTAGGTTCGCGCATCTCTTTATTTATAGTTTTCAATACCACTATATGTTGACTATGATTTGATTGAATTCTATTCTCGTAAAGTGGATCGAGAGGCAACCACAGGGGACCAATTTCTGTGGATATTTCGTTTGCGAGTGGATTCGTCGTTCGGTCACTGAGCGGGACCCAAAGAAATTTTTAGACGTACGTGAACAATCATATTCATCAATTGATCTCCAGTGTCATTCATAATTTTTGATAGTCATGATTAATATTCGTATTGATCTCCTTCTTTTATAGGCAGAGCCATTGCGCGAGAGTATGCCACTAAAGAAGCGCTTTCAAGCACTAGCAGAGGAACTTGCGGGGTTTCTGCTCAGCGAAGTCATACCTACAAAAGGAAATACAATGGAGAATAGCGGTGAAGTCCCGGTTATGATCTCCCGTGTAACCGAATAGACGGGCTCTAGTCCCGGTTATGATCTCCACACACGTGTAATCGAATAGACGGGCTCTAGTCCCGGTTATGAGCACCTCCATGTAACCGGATAGACGTGAACATATTTTTATTTATGAACATTTTGATATGTTATATGTAGTTTCTGTTTTTAATTAATTAAACGCATATTTTTTTGCACCATTTCAATATTAAATTGGGAGGAAAACAAAAAATTGCAGGCTGCACGTGTGGGCTTCTGGTCCCGGCCCGTTATACGAGACGGGACTAAGGTGCTGCCCCCGCGCGCTCCGCAGGCGGCCACGTGGGAGCCTGTTGTTCCGGGTCGTAACGGACCCGGTACTAGAGGGGGGGGGGGGGCCTCTAGTGTCGCCTTGCTAGTCCCGGGTGGACACCCGGTACTAGAGGCCCTTACGACCCGGGACCAATGGCCCTGTTTCCACCAGTGCACATATAAGCATAATAATATTATACCTTCCTCTCGTGCACGTCGTAATTACATGCGTTTGAGCAAGCACTGAACCGGACAGAGGAGCAGGAATATGCCAGCGGGCAAACATAAACTACAGTAACGAAGAAAATTAATCTCGTTGTCTGGTTCCCATGAACATGTCATACCTCATACAATAACTCCTCAATTTTCAGAAAACAATCAAACTCTTTTTAAACTCAGTGTTGGAAACAACTTTTTTGCAGAGTGCCTCAGGGTTCGCCGAGTGCAATTTATCGGGCCATTGCAATCTTTGCAACGGTGCCGCGTCCAGCCAACACGCCACAGGAAGATGACGAGTGGTGATGCGCGGCGACAACCACGCCAGTAAAGGAAAGTAGTTATTAAGTTCTCTATTGTACCGGTGCTTCCCGCCCCCCGTCGTTGCTGCGCCCCACTACCCTGCTCCCCGTCGTTAATGCGCATCTCCACCCACGCGTCCTTTAAAACCGAGGAGTGTCGCGACATCCACTCTTAGCTTCATTTTCCAATCCCTTTCCCTCCTATCGTGACGACCACTCTCCATCCCAATCCCTTCCCCTCCTCTCGCGGCGGCCACTCTCCTCTCGATGGCCTAACCTCTCCCCTCAATGGCTGACGACTCTGACGAGGAACGCACACTCTGGGTGTCGACGCTGTTGCCCTGGCTGTGGCCGCGCCACCTAGGAGATGACACCGCCGAGCAGCTCCTTAGCAATGGGCTCCTGGTTCCGCCTGGTTGTCAGCGGCCGGCCCGCTAGGACATAAGCGTGGACGGGTGGGTCGTCTGCCAACTCCCCAACACCGGCACCAAGGAGATGACGGATCTCATCCTCGACAGGTGGAGTCGGCTACCTACTGAGCTAAAATTCAACCCAGTGTTCGAGCCGCACAGCCCGTGTTGGCCGAGCATCTTGATGGCGGAGCGGGAGAAGCAGATCGAGCATGGCGATGGGGACATTCATGCTCGGGGCCTGAAGAACAGCGACAACAGGTGGCGCTTCTCACAGGGGCGCACGATCGAGGAAGTCCTCGCATTACCGTGGCCAGCTGTTCCAACTGCCCGGGTCGCGGACTCTCGCGGCGGTGTCCGCGGGGGCTCTTCGGTGGCGGCAGCGCCTGTCGACCGCCGCCTGCAGACTCTCCAAGAGTCGCACTTCCTCGACAATCACAACATCCCATTGCTGGATGACGCCATGGTACCGGAGGACTGGGCGACACGCATTGTGAAACCGAAATGTCATGGTTGCCGGGCTTGGCGTAAAGCCGGCCTCTTAGATTAGGTTGAGGTTAAGATTAGGCTAAGTTTAGGGTTTAACTCCGGTGACTTTGTAAGGTCCATCTTTGACGAATGAAAAAAATCGGTGACATTGTAAGGTCTATCGGCTCTCTGTATTATTGAAAGAAAACCGGTGACTTTGTAGTGGCGATCCCCGGCGATGAATTTCAGTTTTGCCGGCGGCAATTTCATCGATGGCGTGCGATTTGCACGCGCCATAACCCGCTACTTACTAGTGGCGCTTGGGCCGGGCACCACAAGTAGCGGTTACTACCGGCGCATAACCGGTGGCGTGCGCAAAACACGCCACTAAGTGCAAAATCGGCACGCCATTGCAAGATTTTTTCCTACTTGTGCATGGCCAGTGGATTTTTGTCTCGAGAAGCCGCATGAGATTGTTCAGGCGGTGAAACGCGTGCTGCTTCCACTGTTCTTCTGTCAGTAGCGGCCGGGTTCAGAGCATGCCGAGCTTCATGTTGGTGTAGACCTTGAAATGTCACGTGAGAAGGAGATCGCGCCAACGGGTCAGAGGGACGACCGAAATCGTCGCGAAACCCATCATGTACTTCCTCCTGGACCAGCGCCAAGGAGCGTGCTGTTTTCTAGTACGGCGGACGCTGAATGATGATCGCCGCATGGAGCTCGAGTCGCAATCCTCAATCTCATCAGCAAATAATAGTGATGAAATTCATTAGAATATGGTAATAATTGGTTCATCAAATTCTCAAAGTGACCAATGTAATCATGTACTGTCCCCAACTGCCTAATTGTGTAAACTTCGCGAATTAGCAATTATTGACAATTCTGACCAAATTGGGTAGACAACACACCACACCACCCTTCTCATTTCATTCCCAATATTTTTTTCTAACTGATTGGAACCAAACTGTAGTGGTAGGAGAGAAATTTAGAGTTGCCATGTAAACCAAATATCCTTCGTGCACCGCATAGACAACGAAAGACTGCTCACACAGGTCCTTCCACAAGTGTGGATTCTCTCCGTCGAACACCGAAAACGGCATCAACGGTGGCTATTGCCATGCCCACCGGCAGGTAGTAACTGACCCCAATTGGTGGGAACTATTGACTCACGCGTAGTACTGACAGGTACAGAAAAGGGGACCATACCGCTGGCCGGAGGGGCCGCCGGAGGCACAGGGACTTCGTCTACCACCGCTCGTGCAGATAGATCGACGTCATGGCCATCGGTAGAGGGGCTAAAACCATACCATTGTAAATATCTATTTCTTATAAATGAAAAATGGCACAGCAGGCGTCTTCCCTACTATTTTTGTGTCAAAAAATGCTGGGTACAAAATAGCACACTCAGAATAAAAAAATTCTTATGATCTAATGTTGTGATATTTTTATGTAATATAGATTTTTTTTTTGCGAATCCGGTACGGATGAAACCATATGGACCATCTTTAACATTTTTTTATCAAATTTATGTTGGGCATCCATTCGTTGTTTAGCTCTTCCCATGCCACCTTCCAGAAGAAAAAAAATGTGGCTATGCTCCTGAGCAAGAGGCTTTGTTGGTATGTACTAGGTGCTATTGAGTTGTATTTATTTTCCTTGCTTGCACAGTTACTAGTACACATAAACAAATGCAACAAAACAAAAACAGGTTTGTATTATTTCGAAGACAAAAAACAAATGTAACATAGGGAGTACTACACATGAAGAAATCAATTACAGCTACATCTCACTTGACTTTGGTATCATTATTCAGTAACCAACCAACATAGGAATCTTCTCTTGAGAAAGACACTGATACAGAAGAGTTTGGTGAGGGACGGAACAGCGGCGTCCTACTTGAACCTGAGCTTGACAGCGTCTATGTCTTCGCTGCCGACTCGGAAGGCCTTGGCCAGCACGTCGGAGGGCACGGGTGGCGCGGCGGCGAAGAGCGTGTTGGCGATGACCTGCGTGCCCTGGAGCTGGCTGTTGAATGCGGCGATGACGGAGGCAGGGCCGTATCCCCTGTTCTGCTGGAAGTGCACGAGGCCGCGCGGGAAGACGAACACGTCGCCGACGTTGAGGATCTTGGTGAAGAGCTTGTTGGCGGTGGTGATGAAGCCGACCTCGAGGGTGCCCTGGGTGACGAAGATGATCTCGGTGGCGCGTGGGTGGGTGTGTGGCGGGTTCTGTCCTCCCTTGGCGTAGTCGATGCGCGCCATGGAGACGCCCAGGGTGTTCACCCCCGGGAAGGAAAGCACGTTGGCGGCCGTCACGGCCGAGCCCACGGCATTGCTGGTGTTGCCGGCCTTCTTGAGTCCCGCGAAGAAGAAGTCGTCAGCGGTGATGTTGGCCTTGCACGGGAATCCGTTGAGCTTGACCGCTGCCACCATTCACCATGTCAGCACAAAGATCCAGATCAACGAGGTTGACAAACGAAGACAAATGGTTTAGCTGGGTAACTTACTGGATGCCATGTCGGCGACGCAGACGTCTTGGAGCATGTCGGGGTCGCTAGCGAGGGACGGAGCGGCGAGCGCGAAGAGGACGGCGCAGACGACGGAAAGGTGAAGCCTCGCCATGATGGATCAGTCAATGCTGGATAGCTAGCACCTTGCTGGTATAGATGTCGAGTGCTTCTTGGATCTGGATTGAGCAGAGGTACAGGAGCTGGTATTTATAGGAAGGTTGATTTTGTGGATGGCATCGCCATTGCAAGGTCAAGCAGAGCATGCTACCACTATGACGACAGGGTCAGATCGCGAGGAAGGAAGCAAGCTGTTGCGCATCGGTTCTCAATAATTTGGAGCCGGTTGAGATATAGTTGTTTATGCACTTATTCAATCGATCCATGATCCATCCACACTGAAGCTCGCGCGGCCGCATCAGTTTCTGCGCGTCGCAACGTGAGAGAACAGTGACAAGGTCAGATGGGGAGGGAAGGAAGCAACGAGAAAAAAAAATGTCGTTGTATCTCGTACGTGGACACGATGTTTTACCTCATACCTCTATATGTAACCTATATGTAACTAGTTATGCAAAAAATGCATTTTAAATGGAATTCAAAACGTCAAAAAAATGTGAAAAAAATTAGGGGTGTACATTCACACACAAAGTTTTACGGAAAAAAGTCATTTTGAAGAAACGAAAATAGTGTATTTTTTACAGAGGCTATTAAAATATAAATCATAGCCTTTCCCATCAGTTCGGACTTTTGGGATAATTGGCTAGTGCATCAATTCAATATGGTATCAGAGCCAGGTGGTCTCAAGTTCAATCCCCGGCTAACGCACTATTTAATTTAAAAATAGTTGCGGCCTCCCATCTACCCCACGTCTAAGGTCTTACCGATTGTCCAGCCTAGACGTGAGGGGGAGTCGGTTTGGACTTTTGGGATAATTGGCTAGTGCATCAATTCAATAGAGGCCACTAAAAAAATCTCTTTTTTCATGAAACTTCATGTGTAAACATGAAATGTCCGGATGTGCATCCAAATTTTGTTTCGAATTCTTTCGTATCATTTTAAGATGCGTTTTTTTTTTTTTTGAGAGCCGGAAAGATGCGTTGTTAGGTAGTAGATGATGCAAAATGGATATCCCATACCCCATGTATCGATCCTGCCATAAGTTCGTCTGACTACTGATTTTTCAATTGTGAGTTTGTCTCCCACTCTCGCAAGACTAATCAATCATAATGGCCACCGAAGAGCGTTGGACATGAGTTTGACAATTAACATCCACATATGAGCTTAAAACAAAAAAAAATCGAGCTTCTACTCTGGCAGTTTACCAAACACGAGGCCAATCTATATATGTGTATCCTCTTGGAGACAACGTCACTGGCGGAGCGCCGGGAACCATGCACAATTGCACATGGCCACGAGCGACTTTATCGAGTAGTTGCACATGCTAGTTTACCGTTAGACCTCACAGTGATCAAATTGAGTTTGGTGTTTTTGACTATCGAGAAGGCAAGGCTGATGAAGCAAAACAGGTTTGTTGCCCAATTGCAGGCAAGCTGTCTCAATCCATAATCAATTCCACTTGCATCACGATGAGTCGATCTGACTTTTCAGAGGGCTGATGAAACAAAAGAGCCAAGTACGCCAGGCCAGTATACGGCCTTCCCAATTGCTAACATGCTGTCTCCCTTCATAATCAATTCCACTTGCGTCATTGGTTAGTCATTTGGTCAATGGCTCCACAAAGGTATGAATCCTATCCACAACGGAATGGGAGAATAATTGCGTTTGTTTGTTTTTTTATAACGAGCGAACTCGTGAGAATTTTTGGTATCTTGGCGCGGCGAGTTGCCAGTCGTCAGATCTTTGGAACCAACGGTGGATAGTAGTTGACAGTTTTTCATGTTGCCTCGTCGCAACTTCCCACTAAGTCGCACGATCTCGCCGTATTCGCGTCCTATGTTTTCCCATGCATGTGCTTGGACAGCTAGAGTTGACCGTATAATATACCTAGTGGTATTGTACGACCGAGTTTTCCCAACGCATGTTATAATTGAGATCCATTGTCAAACAAGAAAGGAAGAAGATCTATTCCTAGTGGGATATGGATATGCTGAAAAATTGAATATTCGAATAAGTCGACTTGAACTTGTTACAGTAAGGCCGTCAACCTTCTGGTTGCAGGAAATCCACCCCGATCCGGTAAAAAAGACGTAGTAAATCCGTTGGATTTTGAATATTTATCCATTAGTTTCGGTCAATTTTGTTTAAAAATGCCTTCGATAACGTAATGGAGAACATCGTTGCCGAGGGTAGCTTGAACCAGCAAGTCATGGTCACCACACCCATCAGATAGCATTTCCATATGTTCTATTGTTTCTTATCCAATTTTTTCTATGGACAGGAGAAGAATTCATTTAGTTTTCAAATTTATAAAGAGGGAACATTTGAATTTTGGTCTCCTGGCGTGGAGATTTGCTAGTCGTCCGATCTTTGGAAGCAACGGTGGATAGTAGTTGCCACTTTTTTATGTTGCCTTGTTGCAACTTCCCATTACTTCCCATTAAGTCGCCTTCCCTCGTCTCTATGTATTCTCGTCCTTTTTTTTGTGAGGTGTCTGAGCTGGGACAGCTCGTTGAGAGTATAGTAGAACTAGTGGTATTGTATGACCGAGTATTGCAAGCGCGTGTGTTATAGTTGAGATCAGTTTTGCAAGCGCATGTTATATAAGCAGGCCGGCGACCTTTTGGTTACCGGAAATCCACTCCAGATCCGGGATATTCGTGGGCCGGTTTTAAGAAAACCCGTGAAATCCGCTGAATTTTAAATTTTACTAGTATTTATCCATTATTTTCAGTCCATATTTCGTTTGAAAATCACGTCTCTAACGTAATGGAGACCATCGTTACCGGGGGTGATACCATTTGTGATTTTGTTAATTCTTTCGCAAGGATGAACCGAGCACTAAGCCACTAACCTTATTCAAATCTAGCGGACCAATGGACTAGAAATTAGGAACTAGGCTGTCGATCGATCGGTAGGGGGTAGCTGGAACCAGAAAATCATGGTCACCATCAAAAGATACCATGATCTTATTCAAATCCAGCGGACAGAGCACCTAGCTAAGAGTGACTTACGATAGCTAACTACAGTAGGTGGCATTCGGAGCGGCTAGAGAGTTGTAAAATCAGCAGCTAAGCCGTCTCTATCACCGACGGTACACCCGTTCATAGCATAGGCATGCTCGGTTGCGGACAATCGGCAGGTCCGAAATGCTAGCGGCGTCGCGGTGCGCGTTCATCTCTTGTCTTGTTCCTATTGTCCGGTCATGGCGGCCCGGGAATTGGCATTCTTTATAGGAAGAATGCATGTGCGTTTGCTGTACCTGTTAGGTGAGTTAGTTAGATGCATGGAGAGGTAAGTCGAGCATGGCTTGCTTGCAACTAAGGCCGGCAATGGGTCGGGTATTGGGCGGGTCGACCTATTCCAGACCCATGCCCATATAACAAATGGGCGAGGGTCTCTGCCCATGACCCTGCCCATGGGTCAAATCTTAGACCCATGCCCGTACCCGTCGGGTCACCAGACCCAATGGGCGACCCATCGGGTTTGTAGGCAGCACATCAATATATAATATTATAGCATTTCAAACAGCAAAATAAGCACAAACAACAAATAGTGATGTACTGATGTACTGATTGCTCACACAAACAGCAAATCAAGTTCCCAGGAAACAACAAATAGCATGGGCTGTGGTCATGTTTTACTATGAGACCCCACATGTCAGCTAATCGGGTTACCCATCGGGTCGCCCATGGGTACACATGTCTGCCCATACCCTACCCACGACTAATCGGGTCGCCCATGGGCGAGACCCATGGGCGAACATAGCGACCCATACCCTGCCCATTAGGGTCGGGTGCCCGTGGGCGGACGTGCCCATGGGCGGAATTGCCGGCTTGACTTGCAACCGCACCCTAAAATTTTCCACGAAGTTTCCTTTTTGTTTCTATATACACAGGGGAACAAGGACATGAGTTTGGGGCAGGTTCAAAGGACGCAAGGGCCGGTCTATACATTTCCGAGGCCCTGGGGCGAGACGACAAAATGGGGTCCTCGTAGGCAATTTTTATTTTAAAATGTATCGTATTTAACTGGCGATTTAGTAATTTTCAGTACATAGCACAGATCAAACAAATCTTTAATGAACATGCCTACATCAAAAGAATAAGAGAATAATTGGGGATGTGAGTGTGAGATGAAGCAGTCAGAACCGAGGAGCCAGGCTATTTAACAGCGATAATAGCAAATAAAAAGAGCACTGGATGGGTGCGGGCGGCGGTGCGGGTGCGATAGCAGCAGGACTCGTCGATTCTATCAACTACACTGGGCCCAATTTTTTTTTCTAATTGCTGCACAGTAAATATACTAAAGTACTAGCTGGGCCGGGGCCCCTAGCGCCCTGGGGCCCAGGGCGGTCGCTCCGTCGCCCCGGCCTATGGACCGGCCCTGGACGCAACCGATCTAATATAAAATTCCCACACTTGTGGATGAAAATAGGAGAGATATGGAGGGTGCAAATTGGTCCATTTGATGGAACCAGAGGGTTGGTGGTACCCTAATGCATGCATGGTCAATAATTTTCATCTCTGCTTGAATTTATGTGTTATGCAATATGTCCACAAGTTCCAAATTTAACGGAAATATCCCACAACAGACGTTTCATATAGTATAGATCTACCAAAATATTTTATTGTAGATGTTCATACTCTTTTTGTATATACTTGGTAAATGTTTGCAAATTTTGAATTTCACAAAAAAAAATATATGCAACTTATTTTCTGCAGGAGGGAGTAGTATGAGTTGTGAGGTTTATGGGAATGGATAATAAGTTTTCTTCATATTATTGTACTCCCTCCGTCCCAAAAATAAGTGTCTCAAGTTTGCCCAAAAGTGGATGTACCTACACATGTTTGGGAAACATCCACTTTTGGGAAACTTGAGACACTTATTTTTGGACGGAGTGAGTAGTTTAATTATGCCGACATATTACACTGTACTCTCTCCGTTTTTATTTACTTCGCATTTTGGGTTTTTTCAAAGTCAAACTTTTCAAATTTTGACAAAGTATATAATAAAAAATATCAGCATCTACAATATTAAATATGTATAATATTAAAATATATCTTATAAAGATTCTAATAATGTTAAAAATATTTATATTTTTCCTATATATTTGGTCAAACTTCACAAAGTTTGATTTTAACTATACCCATAACGTAAAGTAAATGTAAACGGAGAGAGTAATATATATGGATGTCAATTGTCAAACTCTTGACCAGAGCTCTTCTTCGGTATTAGAATGATGATTGATTAGCTCTGCAAGAATGGGAAACAAGTAATCAGATGAACTTATGGCACATTCCATATATATACATACGACGACCTTTTCTCCTTGCTGCTGCTGCTGCTGCTGGAGAGAGAGGGACAACAGCCACTATTCGCCCACGTTGCGACGAGCAGAAAAGGATTGTGACGACAATCGACAATTTGTAGCAGGTAGAATTGAATCAGAACGAGTGCATAAAATACTATATCTCCATCGGCTGCAGATTATTGTAATCGGATGCGCAACCGCTTGCTTCCTTCCCTCCCCATCGGACCCTGTCGTCGGTAGCAGCATGCTCTGCTTGACCTTGTAATGGCGACGCCATATCCAAAATCACCCTGCCTATAAGTACCAGCACCTATACCTGTGCTCTTTCCAGATCCAACAAGCATTCCACAACTGTACCACCAAGCTGATAGCTGACAGATCAATCATGGCGAGGCTTCACCTTTCCGTCGTCTGCGCCGTCCTCTTCGCGCTCGCCGCCCCCTCCCTGGCAGGCGACCCCGACATGCTCCAAGACGTCTGCGTCGCCGACATGGCATCCAGTAAGTTACCCAGCTAAACCATTCGTCTTAACTTGTCAACCTCGTTCCTCCTGCAACCTGCATCTCTGTGCTGATGTGAATATATGGTGCGCGGCAGCGGTCAAGCTGAACGGATTCCCGTGCAAGGCCGACATCACGGCGGACGACTTCTTCTTCGCCGGGCTCAAGAACGCCGGCAACACCAACAACGCCGCGGGATCCAACGTGACGGCGGCCAACGTGCTAACCTTCCCAGGGGTGAACACGCTCGGCGTCTCCATGGCGCGCATTGACTACGCGCCCGGAGGCCAGAACCCGCCGCACACCCACCCGCGCGCCACCGAGATCATCTTCGTCACACAGGGTGTTCTCGAGGTCGGCTTCATCACCACCGCCAACAAGCTCTTCACCAAGATCCTCACCGTCGGGGACGTCTTCGTCTTCCCCCGCGGCCTCGTGCACTTCCAGCAGAACAGGGGACACGGCCCTGCCTCCGTCATTGCCGGCTTCAACAGCCAGCTCCAGGGCACGCAGGTCATCGCCAACACGCTCTTCGCCGCCACGCCACCCGTGCCCACCGACGTGCTGGCCAAGGCCTTCCGAGTCGGCAACGAAGACATAGACGCTGTCAAGCTCAGGTTCAAGTAGGACGCCTCCCTCCGTCCCTCACCAAACTGTTATGTATCAGTGTCTTTCTCAAGAGAAGAATCCTATGTTGGGTGGTTACTGAATAAGTGATACCAAAGTCAAGTGAGATGTAGCGTGTAATTGATTTGTTCATGTGTAGTACACTAGTACTCCCTATGTTACATTTGTTCGTTTGTCTTTGAAATAATACAAACCTGTTTTTGTTCTATTACATTTCTTTATGTGTACTAGTAATTGTGCAAGCAAGGAAAATAAATAGAACTCAATAGCACCTACAGTACATACCAACAAAGACTCATGCTCAGGAGCATAGCCACATTTTTTCTTCTTCGTGGCATGGCAAGAGCTAAACAACGAATGGATGCCCAACATAAATTTGATAAAAAATGTTAAAGATGGTCCATATGGTTTCATCCGTACGGGATTCGCAAAACAAAATAATCTATATCACATAAAAATATCACAATATTAGATCATAAGAATTTTTTATTCTGAGTGTGCTATTTTGTACCCAACATGTTTTGATACAAAAATAGTAGGGAAGGCGCCTGCTGTGTCATTTTTCATTTATAAAAAATGGATATTTACAATAGTATGGTTGTTAGCCCCTCTACCGATGGTCGACCCGAAGCCCAGGAGGAGGACGGCCCAGTACAAGACGAGATCCATAAGGGGACACGGCGAGGAGTGGGTGAACACCACGGCCACGGCATAAAAGCAACACCCAGGCAACGTGAGCAAAGGCGACGACGCGGCAGCTTCCTCTCCCCATGTGGCTCTAAACCCTATCCACATTAATGATTTTCCTCTTTCAGCACGCTTGTGCTTGTATCCGAATAGATCTGAACCTTGATCTATGAATCTGAACTGCCACTAGTGTCTCTGAATTCCTAATAGAGTAGAGTCGCTAACACTTAGTTCAGAGCTAGAATTTTTCCACCACCACTTCGCTCTGGCTTCATCAATCATAGAAACTCGCCAACAAAAGCTGATCGCCTAGCTCGTGAAGCCATAGAACCTCTGACCAAGGCCTATCTCATGGACTTGATGATAGAGCTCCGCGGCAACATCAAGACCTCCCAGGGGGATACGCCGGCAACACCAACAACGCCGCGGGATCCAACGTGACGGCGGCCAACGTCTCCATGGCGCGCATTGACTACACGCCCGGAGGCCAGAACCCGCCGCACACCCACCCGCGCGCCACCGAGATCATCTTCGTCACCCAGGGCGTCCTCGAGGTGGGCTTCATTACCACCGCCAACAAGCTCTTCACCAAGATCCTCAAAGTCGGCCACGTGTTCGTCTTCCTGTGCGGCCTCGTCCATTTCCAGCAGAACAGGGGATACGGCCCTGCCTCCGTCATCGCCGGCTTCAACAGCCAGCTCCAGGGTACGCAGGTCATCGCCAACACGCTCTTTACCGCCGAGCCACCGTTGCCCACCGACGTGCTCGCCAAGGCCTTCCGTGTCGACAACGACGACATAGACGCTGTCAAGGCCAGGTTCAAGTAGGGCGTCTCCGTCTGTATCGGTTTCTCAAGGGAAGAATTCTATGTTGGTTTTCCAGATAAGTGATACCCAAGTCAAGTGAGCTCTGCGTGTAATGAGTTGTTCGATTTCTTCATGTGTAGTCTATGTTACATTCGCTTGTCTTTGAAATAATACAAACCTACTTTTGTTCTGTGTAGTCAAGTGCATGTTTCAGTGAGTGCGGGGATATGTAGTCCGAGTTAAATGGTTCCCTTTTTTTTTTTTTTTTGAAATGTGGACTTTGTTGTTTCAGAAAAAGCGAAACGAAAATTCTGGGTGGAGATAATGTTGAGATCTATAGTTGTGCAAAATCTCAATGAAAATCGTAGTATTTTGGCCTGGGCAAAAAAGATAAATCCACAGTTCTGAATGATGAACAATGCGAGTTTCAAAAATTTGGAAACTTTGCCAGATTTGTCTTTCTTGAAAATGGCCTAATTTTTTTGTAAGCGCAAACAGTGGGAGAATGTCCCACTCCCCGCAATGGGCATTGTTAAAAAGATAATTACAGTGTATGTACAAAGAATTTTTAAAGGTAAGGAAAAAGCTAAGTTTAAGTCTCTAGCCAGGATCCGGTCAGTCAGCGTTCACCGTTCACCGTAACGGGGACGAAGCAGCTAGCTAAGACTAAGAGTAACATACCATAACAATTTGCTGGCATTAGCAGCTAGGCCATCTCTATCACCGACAGTATAGTATCCGTCCGAACTGCTCTCGGCGTCTTGGTGCACTTTTATCTGTTGTCTTGTTCCGGTGATCCGGCCAGTCAGCATTCACCGTCACGGCGGCGCGGGAATATATTGGCATTCTTTTCAGGATGGTTAGCTTGAAAAAATTATCTCTTCGAGCATGCATGCGCCTTTGCTAGCTGTACCTTTTAGGTCAGTTAGTTAGATGTCTGGAGAGGTAAGACAATCATGGCTTGCTTGCAAGAGCACCCTAAACGCTTCAATATTGCATTGGTTTCCCCCTAAACGCTTCAATATTGCATTGGTTTCCTTTTTGTTTTTGAAGGAAACAAGGACATGAGCTTGGGGCAGGTTCAAAGGACGCCACCGATCTAGTTAATATACAAATTGCACACTTGCGAATAAAGAAAAAGAGAGATACTGAGGCGTTCCTGAGTCTAAGAGGCAAATTATTACATGCATATTGCATTGTAGCTGTTGGTACCTTTTTCATATATATTTGATAAAAAATTATGAAGTTTGATTTCAACCGAAAAAACTTATGTGACATATTTCGGTTACGAGGGTGTAGTATGAGTTCTGATGTTTATAGGAACCGGATAACCAGCTTTCTTCGTTAGAGCATCTCTAATCGGGCTAGGCTAATTTTACCCCCTATATGTCTGCAGACACATTTGGTCGTGTTCGTGGATAGGGGTCGGCCAAACCTTATTTCTTCTCTCCCGCAACCACACCCCCACATATCCAAACCCTCAAATCCATGTAAACACATGCACATGGATAATAATTCATCATAACTGCAACACAAAATTTAAAATAAAAGAATTAATCAATAGAAGTTAAAACGGTGTACATAAACAATAAGGTACAATAGAAGTTAAAAATGTGTACATAAACAATAAAATAATTAATCAAAGGCCGCCAAGCTCGTGCTCATTGATCTTCTTTTTCATGCGCATGATTCAGTTTGCGCTCTCATATCGTCCAAGAGGCTAGCGTTTTGAAATGTGATCCTCGACTCCTTCGTGAATCTTGCATGAATAACTTTTGTTCTTCTCAAGTACAAGGGTGTCATTTATGTTGCCTTTTATGAATCCATTTTATCCAATTATCATGCTTCCCCAATTCAATTTTTGCCCTCTCCAACTCCATCTTTTCACAAAGTCTCTCTGGTCAAACTCAATTCTCCCCTTTGCACATTGAAGAAGAGTTTATACCTCCCTTCCTTTTTTTAAACTTTTCTCTCCTAAAATTGCTTTAAGGTCTTACCTTTGGTGTAGAAGATATTTGTCCATGTGGTGGAAATTTTGCTTGCCGCGTCAGGCGTCACCCTTATCTTCTCCCACCTCCTACCCATCAATTGTATTTTGTCATATCTATCTATTATATAATTAAAACACAGGATAACCAACGGTAGAGATTAGCCAGACATAATCGGGACAGAAACAACGGCCAAGATTTAGGTGTCGATTTCCATACAGTGTCCATCTCCCCCACGTCTAACAGTGTCCCTCTTGAAATCGCGTATAAGGAAGGAAAAAACACAAAACAGACCCGTACGTCAACAAATAGTCCAGATTAATCAGCCTATTTATTAGGGACCGTGCCATCGCACGCCAACACGCGGTGACTCCCTATTTTGGTGGCTTCTTCCGCCGGCGACGCATAGAACTAATCGCCGTCTGTACGATCGCAGCTTCTCTGTTCCCTGATCAGCGGATTCGCGGCGAACGTCCACGGCATCGTTGAGGGTTGTTAATCTGAACGTGGATGAATTCAAGTGTTCCAATACAGGTTCGCGGATTCCAACTTGCGTCATGATGTCGATCAGATCGATCAATGTTGCCGGCCATAATGATGAGCAGATCGATACAGGACACGGCGGCAGCGTCATGGTTCTAGCGCTGAGACTGTGCTCACACAAGGCATCGCTCATGCGTCATGGTTCATTGAATCATTGGTCCATCAATCTATTCTTCTTAGCAGCAAGCTTTGCTACCTGATATAGTCCGCCAAAAGCATAATCGATCGATCGATTCATCAACATCCAGGGAGCAGCACGTCAGGACTCCAGGTTGCATTACCTGATAGCAGCCCGTCCAGGCTGCATTACGTGATCTCGGCCGGCAAGTGCACTTCTGATCTCTTGACTTGAATCCAATTGATTCACTCACCTCCAGCGCAGCGATGGGTTAAAATCGCCCTTTACAGGATTTTCCAGTATTCTAATCTTTGGCAAGTAATTTATGTTCCTGTTTCAGTACCGTGTGCTCCCTTTGACGTGGAAAAGGATGCATTGAAGGAGCTTTTGTAATACGGAGTACATTAGTTTGCAGGTATTTTCTAATCGACTGTTCTTGAACCCGGTCCTTTTATTCTGAATTAGCATGGCTTCTAGATCTGCTTACTACATTGAATTAATTGTTTTTTGTCACAGTGAATTCCTTTCGTAATGTTAATGTTGGACGCCGGATCCACGACTTACGTACTGTATCTATGAATCGCCGTCCAGATCCCTGTAGGAGTTGATTGCATGGTTTTCTGTTCTCAAGTTATACTCTTATTTTCTTTGCTACCTGACCGATGAAATTCCCACCAAAGCTATGTCTTTCTGTTGTACCAGATATGCAAGGTGGATTTAGATGAGAATTTTAATTATGCGCCTGGCTTGAATCCATGACGTTGAACAAATTATGTGGAGCCCACTTATTCAGACGATCGTATTTATTTGAGGGAGAGAACTTTGTGCAACGAGAAGCAACAATATGTGAGCATCAAGGTAAGGGATGAGAAGATTACTACCTGATATGTATTTTTAAGCTTGCATACATGTAGACGACAGTCGGGAACAAATATAATGCAGCCCATTGAAGAGCAAGACACGTGAAATGCTGTGCATGAGCATCGAGGCCCCGCTGGATGGTGCACTGTTTTCGCTGCGTCCCGCCATGAGCAGCAAGGTGAATTGGGAATTTTTTTGCAATCACATGATTTTTCGTTCTGCTGGAGAGGCTGGTCCAAAATATACATTAGAAGAATGGAAAGTTAAGGATTGAGGTGGTGTTCTTTCTTCTCGGTTTCTACAGTATGTTGATATATATACGTTCAAACCAGTATTCCTCCGGTTGATACTTATAATCTATTTATTAGAATAAGAACATGATTAAAAGAGATTAACTCAGCAGATTTATGGAATATTGTCGTGCCTGGTGTATAACACCAAGAAGAGGTAATCTTTATATTTTTCTCCTGAAATTGTTCTCAACATAGACATCTTTATAGTGAGCTGTAGAGAGTAGGATGAAGTTTCAAATACTTGGAGACTCTGAATTTTAACAGCAGCCTAAAACTGTACCCTGAGTTGTTAATATGACCAAAACTTGGATGCCAACAAATGCACCAAATAACAAGCATACGAGGAATAAGCTTAACATCATCTACTTACTGAAATTAGCCACAGATTGGAGTGCAGTCTGAAGGTCAAGAAGATGCATGTTATGCTATCAAGGAGTCCATGGTCAGCAACTGCGTATACTCACATTTTATTTCTTTGCATATTTTTAGTGATATAGCACAGGACTCGACTAAAAAAATTCATGGTTGTTCCAGTTATATACATACCTCCTCAAGGATATTGATTGGTTCAGGTAGAAGTGTTCCGTGACATATTGTTCAGTTTATGATTGAGTGCTTACATCTGAATTTTGTCTGAGGGCTCATGTACGTTCAGTGGGTTAACAATGTGAGGATATGAAAATTCACTACATCTGAATCATGTCACTGTTATCTAATTATAAAGAAATAATTATGAGGTGTTTGACTTTAGAACAACTAAAGCATATCATACAAGAATAAGATGTTTAGAAAATAAACCAAGAAGCAAGGAAGTAAGTACAAGAGCCAGTATTTTGTTCTCTGCATTACTTTGCTCATCTTTAAGCAACAGAGTAATTTTTCTTCCATATCTTCTATCATGGATGTTAGCCTGCAGCACTACACACTGGCTTGCACGAGCTCATGAATTGGTAGTATAACTCCTGCAAGGAGGGTTCAAGATGGAGCTGGTAAAGTATCTGCATCCATGGGACAAGATGGAGAGCAGTAAAATAAAGATACCTTTTTTCTTAATAATTATTGAGTTACTATGTGATAAATCTAAGAATGAAACTATCTTGCTGCAAGGTGTCATGGTGAGTCAAGCAACAATCAGTGTAGGTGTGGCCGAAGGTAATATTTTTCACCATTAATTAAGTGCTCTCAGTAGTTGACATAATACGGGGGCTGAAGTTGCATACTTGGACTAGATGGTAAACCTGGGTGGAAAAGTAGTAATTTATAGCTGGTCCTGAAACATAGATATACAGTTGTACACACCACGTGTAAACAGAATGTGCGCCGTTCATTTTTTGATAAGTAAAATTTGGAAGGTTCTTAGTTTACATTTTACATGTTCTGTTATTTCGACATAATTCAACCAATTTTTGCCATTTAATTGTCTTATTATCGTATATTTGGTTGGTATGATGCATGGAAAATTAATTTACTTGCAGATGGCTCAGTGACATCTACTACCGAATTTATTTTTTGCCAGGGCACATAAAACAACTTAGTGTTTCAGTTATGTAATCACTAAACTCAGCTTCCAAAAAAATAGCTTAGTGCTTCAGTCATGTAAATCACTAAACTCATTCTTTGTATTTTTATCTGATCTGCATTTATGCTTTGTATGAAAGGCAATTTCATATATCTTGGTTTTGTCTTTATATAGCAACAATAAATTAAATTTGACGATTCTATTGGAGATATTACGATTCTACTATAGGTGATAGGTGATGTCACGAATGTATCCAGTTTAATATATCCAGCCGGATATAACAGACATTTTTTGACGTAACATGACATGGAATAGTTACTCTACGAGCGCTGGAATTTGAAAAAAAAAATTTGATGGTATAGTCCACTCCTGCATAAGAGACTTGGAAGCCTAAACAATGGAGGTATTCATGTGTTGCATGTTTTAATATTTTCATATGTTTTATCACGTACATTAGACCATGGAAGAGGCTGTTGGAAACTCAACATACTGCGTATCCTAAATATTTTTATACATTTAAATATATCTGAAATTGCTTAAAAATATAATATGCAGCATAAAAATAGACATTACACATCAGTATTTTTGTTATGAACGCTAGCCGCGCAAATGCGCGGGCCACCCAGCTAGTTATATACTAAAAGCAAAACGAGTGAGTTTTTCGAGTCACCACGTTAATCCATATACGTTAGAAATATATAATCTGTTGATTTTAATTTTAACGGTTGAGTTTAAAAGCTGAAAACGTTATGTACAACTTTAATCTGGTACAATTTTTTCAACACGTACCACCAGATCCTCCCGTGAGTTTTTTTTTTTCCTTCTGTTTTTCAAACGCATCCCGTCATAAGATAGGAAACAGGTAAACCATTACTGGAAACGGTTCCATCGATCGAACTGATCTTCGATCCTGCTGCTTTAGTGGGCCGGCCCATGTTGGTTGGAGGAAAGAGAGGAGGATATACAAGGAAATGTGATGGGCAAAGAAATACGGCCCAGATAGAAAGAGAATGAAAAAAAATGGAAGATGGGTTAAAGAATTTGACAAATCCGGTCAGTTATTAAAAAATATTTTTTGCTCAGAAAAACATAAATATACTTTGGGGAAATTGTTTTCTCCATGGGGAAAATACAAAATAATATTTTAATGGAGATTTCTCCCTAAATATAAAACTAAATATTGAATTCAAGACTGATTTAATTCAAAATAAATTATTTGTTTTAGAAAATATCGTACTAACCAGAACTCTATTATCCGAAAGTTTGTATTTTGTAAAAAAAATAAGCCAAGAAAATTGGGATATTACACATGAGCAAATAAGTTTTACACATGAGCATGTAGAGAAGAAAAAAAACGACCGTTCGAGACATTAAAATAAAAAGATTTGCGAAAAACTAAATATGTTTGTAATCTCAATAGACATAGTTCCTAATAGAGCCACCACTTTGAGTCACATAATATAAATTATAGATCGTAATAGTGAGATCTTAAATTTATGGTTAAGACTTAGCAGAAAATATTAGCCACGTAGCCTGTTTGACACGCCTAAGTTTGAGAAGATAAGTGTCGCACATGGACTCCTGTCATTAACCAATTAGAATTCACCAATAACTTCTCAGCACGTTAAGCACATATAAAAAGCCATCGATTTCTTTGGGCAAGTGTAAGAATTATTTTTATTGAATGTTAAATATATATCTTAACTCATAGACAATTCCTAAAAATTGTGATGTCGAGCATCTCTATTTGTGATTGATAATTCATAATAATTTTTTATTTATAATTTGTTTAATATAAGATCCTTTAGATCCGTCATGAAAAATACTTTACAAACTTCACAATTTAAATGTTACCAATTTTGGAACAGATGACGTATTTGTTTTACCATTTTTTCCATTGAAAGTAAGTTTGTGACGAGGGTAATATCAAAGTATGTAATTCCACATGGTCGCACGCCTCCCGTTTTGTGATAATTTATGCTTTTAGTGCTATTTCCAAAAAACATTCTCGCTATACTATCTTTCGTGAAGTTTTTAATTGGTTTACCCAACCTCTAGAACAAAATTAGTGTGGATGTCATAGGGTTACTGTACCTATAGGGTCATCTAATAACATGATTAGACATCTAAAAATGGGTTCGATTTCTCTGTCTCTGGAAGGGACCGACGATTGTGACATCCATATTTTTCTAAGAACTCATCTAACTAGGTGGGTCTCCACCAAAAAAATTGTTGGTTTGAGAAAATCTCACTATTGGGTCAACAAAAATCTCGGTTTCGGGGTTTGAGTAAACCAGTTAGAAGCTATTTTAGCGAGCAAATGTGCATACAAAAACTTAGGGAGAAAGAAACAATAAATACGGTATAGAGAAAAATGGAGGTCTTTTGTGCCCAAAAGCTTTCTTAGCACATTTTATGTTTTATGGGATTTGATTGTCTTCTCCATATTTTGTTTGGTCGCAAGTATCACCCCCATAATGGGTAAAGGTGGGGGTCGAGCATGTGACGTACCAAACATGGCTTGGCAAGTCATACTCAAACATAGTCTATTTTGACATAATTGAGAGAATAAAAGAATATAAATAAAGAGGCTGAAATAAAATAGACCCGATGATAAAGAGGGAAGAAACAATGCCATTAATTCTAATAACATTGATCCGTTAACTTTAGTATGATATCCACACCCATATATGAATAGAAATAAATACGAAAACATTTTTTGAGAATAAATACCAAAACATTTTATCAGTACGTGTTCACAAACTTTCTTTTCGTTACGATATATTTATATTAATATTAGGACCACAATTTGTGCAACATGTTACCAACATAATTTCTTTTATTTTGAAACTACTGAAACTCTTTTCAATCAAGAATAAAAAATCATGTATCATATTTTTAGTATGAGTTGGTTAAGCGTGATACAAAGGCCACAATTGATCTAGCGAGCATGCGCAAATTAGTTTAGTTGTTTTCTCGAAACCTCACCTCTGACTATATAAATAAGATATCGATAAAAAGTGTTAATAAAATTAGATTTCAAAAAAAAAATCATAATTCTATAACCTCATTTATTTGCAATATAGCCCTTCACAAAATAAGGAATACCTTCAAAACCCCAAATTATATAACCAAAACTTTCAACAAAACTACAAGTAGTTACTCTTAAATCTCATTTCTTTGCAAAATAACCATTGACACAGTAAAATATAAACTTCACGTCTTTAGATAGCATCCATATCCGAGCAGTGCGAATTTTATAACAAATAAATATCTTCATAGCACCAAATTGTACGATCATTTTTTTTTACAAACAACAGATGGTGCCCTTGCATTTGTGAGGGCCCTGTGCTAGTTTTGATGAACAAACCCTTGTCCGTCTGCTACCGCATCATTTTTCTCTACTCTGACAGATAGATTGTAGCTAGAGATCCATCGATGTTCTACACATCTTTTTTGTGGAATTCTTGAGATTCTCGAAAAATCGTTGTTCTACATCTATTTTGTGGAATTTTTGAGATTCTCGAAAAGGGTGCACCTCTGTGGTTTCCCGTTTAATTCGGTCCAACAATGGGACAAAATGAATGGTTTATTCTCGACTTAATGATACAAAGTGGTAGCCAAGGCCATCTAGCAAGCAAGGTATTTAACACAATGCAATGCAAGGCAAGCACATAATTGAATTCAAAGCATGCAAACAATTCATGCATGGCTATCGACGCCAACGCCATTTTGATTCCTATTTTTTACTTGTGCTTAAAAACCGTAAAACTTGGTCGCATATTTTTAGATCCTTGCTAATATATGTTGGAGAAAGGCTTCATTAGAAGTGGAATGAATTGAATTCGGCTTCACAGAGTGCTTGTGCTCCACAGATATGCACTTTTGTGTTTTGAAAAATCGAAATAAAAATTCTGGTTGGAGCTAATGTTGAGATCTATAGTTGTGCAAAATGTCAATGAAAATCGTAGTATTTTTGCCTGGGCGGAAAAGACAAATCTACAGTTTTTAATGATGAACAGTGCGAGTTTCAAATATTTGATTTGCCAGATTTATCTTTCTTGAAAATGACCTACTTTTTTGTAAGGGCAAACAGTGGGAGAATGTCCCACTCCGCGCAATGGACATTGTTAAAAGATATGTTTTACGGTACATCAACCAAACGTGGGCCATTCAAGCGAGACGATCGGACGGTGCAGATTAAAAATACGACGCTAAATATTTGGTACTCCCTCCGATCCATATTAGTGAGCATAGCTTTGTCTAAATTCATATGTATCTAGTTAAGTATTTAGACTAGATACATGTGTATCTAGACAAAGTTGTGCCCACTAATATGGATCGGAGGTAATAGTATATTTGAGCCTGAAGTGCATCCTGTGCGCCATAGCTGTTCTCGTAAGATGGAACTGTCCAAGGGGAGGAAGTACATGCATGGCTCAGGCATACTCCATGGTTCCAAAGCATGCAGCGCGAGCTACACTTGAGGACCTTTGATGTCCGAACGCTGCCCCAGGACCCAGGTGCTACTGGTTTTGAGTGGTCTCACGAATCCCGATTCATGGCAAGTTATTTACGGCATCACAAGTCCTCAACGGTCAATAACCCTAATCGGATTTGACCCTGAGCCTAAAACTTGCCCAATTAATTTTTGGGTTATTCTAACTAGGGGACGTGCCCAGTAATCGATTTTGTCCGGCGCAAGACTTGCGGAATGCATGCATGCAGGAATCTTTTCATAATCCAAAATTTTAAAATAAATTATCTCTTAAACCGTTAATCCAATTGAGAATCTGTTTTCACCGTTGGGTTTGTCTCGGCGAGTACTTTAAAATAAGATCTCATCCTAATATGTTTTGACAAACTTTTTTTCGGCGTTAGTTGCCAGGTTATAATACTGTAGTTAACATATTGCTAGTTAACGGTTACCACCCAAATAATACATAGTTACCATGTCATTTTTACATGTTTTTTTGTCGTAACCATGATCTATATGTTCAGAAAGTGAGTATTTGATCCAATCTAGACACGTAAAATATGGTATTACTGTCACAGAAGGATTACATTGGTGAGTACCGCGGTTAAAAAGGCCAGGCAACCATTTGATTTTAACATGGCAACCAACTTGACAATACCTGGTTACAAAGTGACTATAATCTGGCAACTAGGGTGAGAAAAAAAAAGTTGTTAAAACATATTAAGATGGGATTTAGAGGCAACCATTTGATTTTAACATGGCAACCAACTTGACAATACCTGGTTACAAAGTGACTATAATCTGGCAACTAGGGTGAGAAAAAAAAAGTTGTTAAAACATATTAAGATGGGATTTAGTTTTAAAGATCTCATCGTAACAATGCCAACCGTGAAAACAGATATGGATTTGGAATTATGGTTTAAGAGATAAAACATTTTAAAGTTTGAAAACAAAAAAGGAATTCCACATGATGGCTGCATGCATGGCTTAATTAGTGGTTGCTGCATGCATGACTTAATTACCATATTTTCATCCGTGCCCACGGAAGTAAATCTGGGGCACGTGCCCTAGCTAGCAAAGTTCATTAATTTTAGCCATCGGATGAGGCATATACTACATCTCAAAATGTGTAGTATGATGTAGTGTAAAACATCCCTTGTTAAAAAGAGAATTACAGGGTATGTACAAAGAATTTTAAAAGGTAAATGAAAAGCTAAGTTTAAGTCTCTAGCCAGGATCCGGTCAATCAGCGTTCACCGTAACGGCGGACGAAGCAGCTAGCTAAGAGTAACTTACGATAACTAATTTGCTGGCATTGGGGGCGGCTAGAGAGTAGTAAAATGAGCAGCTAGGCCGTCTCTATCACCGACAGTATCCATCCGAACTGCTCTCGGCGTCTCGGTGCACTTTTATCTGTTGTCTTATTCCGGTGATCCGGTCAGTCAGCGTTCACCAGTCACGCCGGCCCAGGATTTGACATTCTTTCCAGGATGGTTAGCTGTACCTTTTAGGTAAGTTAGATGTCTGGAGAGGTAAGACAATCATGGCTTGCTTGCAAGAGCACCCTAAACGCTTCAATATTGGTTTCCTTTATGTTTTTGAAGGAAACAAGGACATGAGTTGGGGCAGGTTCAAAGGACGCCACCGATCTAGTTAATATAAAAATTGCACACTTGCGAATAAAGAAAAAGAGGGACACCACTACATCAGGGTTGAGTTTTAGGGGCACTTCATAGTGCCCCTAAATGTCACTTTTGTGCCCCTAAATGTTTTTAGGGCACATTTTCTAAGTGCCCAATTTACTTGTGTCTCTAAAAGTTTTAGGGACACATTTTAATGTGCCCCAAGGAGTGCCCCTAAAAGTATTCATTAGAGGCACTATGGAAAGTGCCCTACATTTAGGGGCACTATTTCAAAATGCCCCTAAAAGTATTTAGTGGCACTTTGATGAAATGCCCCTAAATACTTTTAGGGGCACTTTGAGAAAATGCCCCTAAATGTATTTAGTGGCACTTTGATGAAATGCCCCTAAATACTTTTAGGGGCACTTTGAGGAAATGCCCCTAAATGTATTTAGGGGCACTTTGAGGAAATGCCTCTAAACACATTTAGGGGAAGTTTGAGGAAATGCCCCTAAATACATTTAGTGCCAAATTCATAATGTACCCTATAAGCTGTTATTCAGATCACAGTATACACCAAATAAGATCACAGTGTACAAATTACGTTTACATCACAGCTGCAATTCTCATATAACTTGGCACCAGTTTGTAAGTTCAATCATAACAGTTTGTAAACATCACAAGCTGGAAAAGAAAAGAAGTATGCATACAGACTAGAAACCTCAACACTTTAACACCTGAAACAAACAATACACTTCGACAGCTGAAACCTCAACTCCTGAAAACTCAACACCTGACATCATCTGATTACACTTTGATAACATCCAGAGTCTGAAGAGTTCGAATATCATCACCTGGTAGATGTTGAATCTCAACGATTAGCAACAACAACAACAACAGGTCAAAATAGAAAACAAAAATAAGTCAGTACTCAGGGATATGTGCAATGAGAGGAGAGTTAATTCAAACATAGAGTAACAGAGCAAGTGATGTTATTTGCGAGGTAAATAGGTGATCAAGTAATCTTTCGTTCAATGCATGGAGAGTTTTTTGCCTAACAGCCCCAGGAACTGACTATGGCTATAGCAGCCCCAGGAGTTTTTTGCCTAACAGCCCCAATAAAACGGTGAGCATCATGCATGATGGTGAAAGCATTTCTATGTAACACCCTAAAAACGTTATAGCATTATGGATTGAAGAGGACCGGAAAGAGCACAGTTGGAAAATTGCAGGATGGGTAAGCACTGCTATGTAACCATTCTATTTGCTTTGGCTAATTGATATGATAAATAGTTTGCACAAATTTCCCAGCTATATAATGGCCCTAGGTTGTTCATCCTTTGCATTGCTGCTGCATAACCCACTTGTAATTATTCACACAAGGTGGTTTATTAGGTGGAACAATTTTGTTAAACTTCAAATCAAAAGAAGGAAAAGCACAGGTCAACAATAACACTTGCAGATGAAGTTTACATGATATACAAAGAATGCCTATTACCTCTTGAACAGGCGTCAAGGAGTTGAAACCAGCTTTTCAGAAGCAAGAAATACACACCCGAACCTGATATAGGACCAAGTAAAGCTATGTAGTAGCAACTCCTGTACAATAAGGTCAGGCATGTGTTAGTATTCCTTCGCAATGGCCACAAACAGGGAAAAAGTACCATGATCACTTGCTGAGTAAAACAATCTAAAAAATTGGAGTACAATTTTTAATTGCAGAACTTACTCCATAGCAAGATTTGCCAGTTAGGGAATTCCTTTGTTTGTGGCAAGTACCAAAGAAGGATAAATCAGGACACAAGTACCAAAAATTGCAGGCAGGGCAATTCCATTGTACAAGTATATATATATAATATATATGCAAAATAATTTTCATTTAATTTCAAACCGGAAACACCAAGAAATTTCTGAACTTAGGTAGGCATGTGATCAATAATCCAACCTAACCATATCTAAACCTATAGCAGAAAATAATTTGTTGGCTGGACATATTTATCATTTACTTGATAAGTTAAAAGTTTATACACAAGCTCCAATAAACAAACTAACACACTAGTGTCAGGATAAACACTAAGCGTTGTAGTTCTGCAAATTTGATCATTTGATGATTGACACTAAATGAACACAATGATCAGAACAATAAAACCGTAATTCTGCAAGTTATATCTGAGTATCCTATCTAAAGGTTAATTTCACTGAATCTTGTAATCTGAATCTTTTAAAATGCCCCCCTAATAGATAACAACGTTGATGATTTTCTGAAATCAAATGAAATGGACAAAACTTTGCTTCTGCGGGAGTCCCTTTTCTTTACCCAACAGATCATAAGACAGGTGATTGTCTTACGACCTACCCTTAAAACTATATAGTTCTATTCTTTCTCAAGAACTCAAAATCTAATACAAATACAGAAGGTTGCTACAAGTTCTTGGCATATTCACATAAGACTAAATGAAGTAAAATATTTTCAGAATTTGATTATCTTTCATTACTTAAGAATCAATACTAAGCAAAATAGGAAAAAGGATGAGTGCAAAACAAACGAGAATACATAAGATAGAGGTAAGATTTCCTGATCAAGTAATCTTTCGTTCAATGCATGGAGAGTTTTTCGCCTAACAGTCCTAGAAACTGATTATGGTTATAGTAACAGGCACCACAACCATATCCATGGCATAAATATTAAGCTGATGATGTACTACAACATGGCACATACATTCAGGACCTATTTTGACTTAATCATGCTCAACAGGCATGATTTTGACCACCAAATGATCCACAAGTAATCAGAAATGTCTAAATCATCATCTACACCATCACCAGATCACAAGCACATGGGGCAGTTAATACAGCAGAACACAACCAGGGACGCCAGGTGAAGGCAGAGAGAGTAACCCAGAGGAGAGACAGAGGAGCACGTACCAAACGAGCAGCACCGCAAGCACCATGGCGTGGTGAGGCAGGGTCCGCGCTACAATGGCGGAGGGCACCGCAAGGACGATGAAGACGACGACCACCGCAGTACGGAGCACTAGGGGCACATCGACCTGCGCTGGGCGACAACCTACACAAATGCAGATTAGTTAATGCCACACTGTCTCAACAGCTGCAAGTACTTTCTCAACAGATTAGTTAATGCCACACTGTCAATATATGTGTGGTTTTCTTAGCGTTCTAAACAAATGCAGGTGAACATGAAATACATATGCAAACTGCAGCTTGTCGGTTTGAAGGTCCAGCCTACACTGAAGTACATCTCAAGCAAATAGCAATGATGAAGCAATACAATAAAAAAAATATGTATTTGTCACCTGTACAAGATCCTAATCAATCAATGCAGTCTAAACTCTCAAGCATACAACTAAGTAAGCTGACCTAGTTCAAAAACAGAGAGAACATAATACTCCGTAATATCATAATGCTGCAATTTTACAATATCTTGTTGCATACTTTTTCCGTATCTCTATGTATACAAATTCATGTGGAATCTTTTGTATGATGCAAAACCAAGAAATAATTGTACGTGTCCCATGGAAAATGCACATAGACAATACATATAGATTATTTTGCCCTTGTGCCCACTTTCTAGTAGCACTAACACCTCAAACTAGAAATGAAACAAAATTACCCATGGTAGCAGCGAAGAAATGCAAGACATTGACCGCAGATTTTGTGGGTTGCAATCTGATTATTTATGCTAGTATTGATCGCCAGATATTACTACATAAATTAGTGTGCCTCATACTATTCACACAAATTGGACACTGCCAATCATGTATTCAGTGTTTGGAATAGCAGGCCTGCCTAGCCGTTCTTATTTGCAGGTTATATTTTGGTGTGGACGATTTTGAGCGATATTGAGTTCCCTTGGAGGAGTCACCACCCTAACCCTATCGACACAACACATGAGACCACCGATAACCACACAACCCCTCCCTCGCTCTATCGCAATTCATCTGTGCCATGATCAAATTTCTCTCGGACATTCTGTCGAACAGATGACGTGCGGCTCGAGTTGTACCTGGAGAGTTGCGCTGGAGGCCCGACCTGGAGGAGCTCGAAGGCATCGCGTCGGAGACTCGGAGGAGCAGGGCCGCGAAGAGGATGCGAGATTGGCGCTGGAGAGCACGCCGAGCGGGGAGCACCACCATCAAGTGGTGGCGTTGGTCACGCCAAACCGCACGGCAACGAGGCGGCGAGGAGGAGCCGGAGCACGGGGGGTCAAGGAATAGGTCGTTGACTACTTAGAGGGGACCAGCAGGAGGCGCGCCGAGAGCATCAGAGCACGGCGAAGAACTGCGGCGACCGAAACCCTAGCTAGGGTTTTGGGGTTGCGGGCTGCGGGAGAGCTCGAGGAACAAATCAAACATGAGGAGACGGAAGAGCACACCGAGGTGGTCGGTTTGCCACCCATGGCGGCGGCGGAGGCGGCCAGAGACGGCCGGGGTAGGCGGGTAGCAGGCGACGCCGGCGGCGAAACAAGAACCGAGAGAGAGAGAGCGCGTGCGAGGAATGGGCTGGGTTGACCGGACCTGCAGGGGCCTTTTGGTCATTTTGACCTTTTCTAGTTGAAATAATATACACACGCACGCCGCACGCGACTCACCCTTCCGTCTCGATTGGAGTCAGGTACCCTGCCCCCGGCGATGCGCCGCTGCCGCCGCGGATCCAAAACCCTCGTCCTCTCCGTGAATCTCCTCTCCCCTCCCGGTCGCTAACGTAGCCTGTTGCTGCTTGTTCGAGCAGGAAAGGTTCGCCCATGGCGCCGACGCAGCCGAAGTCCGGCCTCTTCGTGGGCATCAACAAGGGTCACGTCGTCACCAAGCGCGAGCTGCCGCCACGCCCGTCTGACCGCAAGGGGGTAAGCTTATTCTGCCTCCACGACCCGTTATGGCTTCTCTGTAGACGGGATGGTGTGATTGCTATCTTGCTATTTTGTTGATCTGTGTCGATTTGGTGTCGTAGAATAGGTTGGTTGTTGGTAGAATATGCGGTTGCAGGTTGCTTGCTTTACTTGTGAGTCTTTGTTAGATTGTGGCTAGTTGCGAGTATCGAGGGATCTAATAACTTGCAACCAATTTTTTCTTTTTTTTTTTTGAGAACACAGTACAACACAGACGCTCACAAATACGCACATACACTCACCCCTATGAACGCACGCACGCACACCCTACCCCTATGAGCACCTCTGAAGGACCGAGCCGGCAGATCTTGAGGTTGACGAAGTCACCACAGGCGCCTCGCTGTTGACGGGCACGTCACCTACCACTGAAAGAATAGCGCCGGATAATCCTGGAATAAATCCAGGTAAATGCAAACGCCCATGCCAAGTCTAGGACTTGAACCTGGGTGGGCTGGTTCCACCACAGGGAACCCAACCATCAGAGCCAAGCTCCGTTTGCTTGCAACCAATTTTTTCGAAGGTTGGTCTTCGATCTTTGCACGTAATTTATGAAAGCTAGTTTGCTAGTTTGGTTACAATAATTACAGATGATGACCTTAGTTTGCTAAGGTATTTGATTGACTGAATGAAATCCACATAGGTCAAAGGCACCAGGTTCTGTTGTTTGTTTCTCAGATGCGTTTGTGCATTTGATATGTATGGTTTGTGGTTGAGTGCTGTAGTTTGTATATAAAATCCAATTTCGCAAGGTTCTCAATTTTTTGTATTTCTATGTTCTGTTCGATTTACTCTTCTCTTTGTATCTAGTCTAAAAACTTTTTAGATATCAAAGTTCCATTACTGTATTAGTCATGTACAATCTTTTTCAGTTTGTCATGGTTTTTCGTCTGACCAGTTAGTTACCCTTTGATTTGCAGAAAGGTACCAACCGGGTGCATTTCGTCAGGAGCTTGATCAGGGAGGTTGCTGGGTTCGCTCCCTATGAGAAGTGTATCACTGAGCTTCTCAAGGTTGGCAAGGACAAGCGTGCACTGAAGGTGGCCAAACGAAAGCTCGGAACCCACAAGAGGGCAAAGAAGAAGAGAGAGGAGATGTCCAGTGTCCTCAGGAAGATGAGGTGAGCTACTCTGAAGTACTGTTATTTTTTCTTTAAACTTATCTTCTGTGTTGAGGAGGTACTATAATGGTTTATTGTTCCATAGTAGATATTTCACATGAGGTACCATCAACATGGAAGTGTGCTATTTATTTATCCTCGTTGTCTCTGAAGTCAGGACATTGGTTAGTGGTAAACGAGTTTGTCTCACTTGGGCAACATGAAACTGGAATATGTTAAGCTTGAAATATGAAGGATTGTTCACAATTAATATTGCTCGTGCTGTGAATATACTTCATTTTCCGTGATGGAATCCTTTGTCATGTTTTCTCAAGACAACTTTTTAGGCAATTTAAATTGATGCTTACCCTGTGTAAAATGTCTTTTGTATTCGCAGTTTATACCTGTAGTAAATTATTCTCATTTCCCCAGTTTCTTTATTATATAAACTATAAACTTATATTCGTACAGATCTGCCGGTACTGGCACGGAGAAGAAGAAATAGGGTATCCCAAGCTCATGAAGTTTATTCTGTTCTGGTGTCTAGTTTTTGCTACATGTAGAACCTACTGTTATCCGCCAGCTAAACATTACCCGTCTATAAGACTTCTTTTAAATTAGTTTGAGAATTAGTTTCCAGTTCATAGATGCATGGATACATAGCAGTTCTTACGATAAGAATATTATGCAGAAACATTCACATTTTTTCCCATTCATCTGTGACCAACAGGATGGACGTAGAGCACTGTCTATTCTGTCAGTTAAGTTCAGTTACTGCTTTGTGATCTGGTAATGGTGTGGATGATGATTTGGTCATTTCTGATTACTTGCGGATCATTTGGTGGTAGACATCATGGTTCACTCAAAATATGATTGGGTTTACTGTTTCAAGTGCTAGCTGTTTAGATTTAGAGTTAGGTTTACAGTGCTCTTATATGTAACTAATACTTGGTGACCTCATCAGATTCAAAAATGGACTTGGGTATGGGAGAGCTGCAATGCCCAATATGTTTTCAACCATTGCGCAAATGTGGTAGGTCAGATAGGCGTGCAACATCTTTTGAGATTGTTATGATGCAGGGGTAAGTTTTTTATATCTTTTGTGACTGCAACAAGAAGTAGCTTGTACAAATTGTTTCATAGTACTGTTTAATGACTCATATTGGTTCGAATGCAGACTGTGCCTTGCAAGTGGGCAGTCAACCTTGACATGGTTGCTCCTGGAAAATGGATGGTGGCTTCTGACAGGTGGAACCACAAGTTTGATCTGAACCTAGAGAGGAAATGGGGAAAAACATGGGTCTGTGGACCATATTGGAAGTCATTGGTTAGGATGTTTGGCATACAAGCTGGTGATATTGTGCGTTTCACTCGTGTGGAAGAGGAGATGGAGCAAGATGATGCAGCAACAGTCATACAATTTGAGCTTGCTGTTTTCAGTGTAGTAGGCAATGAAAAGCAAGAGAAACATATAGTATCTGATTCAGGTAATATTGCAATTTCTTTTTGATGTACATTGTTTACATATTCATTGTCCATGTGCACATTCCTGAAATATTCATTTTTCAATCTATCAACAGTGGTTAAAGCTGTGGTACCTGAAGTGAGAGCTGCACTGCACAACATATTTTTCTCAGACGTAATAGGTGTTACTGAGGAGGAAATGGCGGCTATCAATTTTGGATTACACAAAATTGCTTCCATAGCAGCTACAAGAGAACTTGCAGAAGATGAATTCTATGAGAAAACCAGTGAAATGAAGTACTTTGTACACAGGACTAATCAATTGAATTTGAACTTTCAAGGCCTGGTAAATTCCTTGTAGTCATAACCTTGCATTACCCACCAATTACATTCAGTTGCTTACTACATGTGTGTTATGATTATTACAGCTAATTCCAGAGAAGGCATTTGATGGCTACAAGTTCCCAGACCTTGGAAATTCAGTGCTATGGAAGAGAGGCCTCCCACAGCCAATTCAAGGACAGCACTTCAGGTGGAATGGACGCCTTGTCTTTGTGGAAGGCATGAATCAGATTGTGCAGGGAGAGAACATTGCAATGCATACACTGGTAATGGTAAAGACTGAACCAAAAACTGATGCAATCTACCTCGGGTTGGTGGAGGTCATGAACAATGTTTAGAGCAGTGGAAGATTGCAGTGCTGCAGGATCAGAAACTTCAAAGATTCTGATGTAGATTTAAATGCTTAGTTGTTATATGTTCAAGTAAAGACCTTTGTTTGTCAAGATTGTTAAGTATGTGTGGAACTAAGTTTATTATTGTGAGTTTGTTTAGTATGTGTGGAACTAAGTTTATTATTGTGATTGTTTAGTATGTGTGTAATACTTTGTAAGGACTGTAATATGTTTAGACCTGTGGTAGTATTAACTATGTTGTTTAATTATTGTTCAACTTATGCACTGCAATGATATGATTTTGGGTAGTGAGTTTTAGGGGCATTTCATCAAAGTGCCCCTAAAGCTATGCCATTTAGGGGCATTTCATCAAAGTGTCCCTAATGCTATGCCATTTAGGGGCATTTCATCAAAGTGCCTCTAATGCTATGCTATTTAGGGGTATTTCATCAAAGTGCCCCTAAATCTATGCCAATTAGTGCACTTTGCTAAAATGCCTCTAAATACTAGCTTTTGGGGGCACTTTGAAAAGTGCCCCAACCAAAGTGCCCCTAAAACTATACCGTGGTGTAGTGCACTGAGGCGTTCCTGAGTCTAAGAGGCCGGCCAATTATTACATGCATATTGCATTGTAGTTGTTGGTACCTTTTTGTATATATTTGATCAAAATTTATTAAGTTCGATTTCAACCAAAAAACGTATGCGACATATGTCGGTTAGGAGGGAGTAGTATAAGTTTTGAGGTTTATAGGAAGATAGGAACCATATAACCAGTTTTCTTCGTTAGAGCATCTCTATCCGGGTCAGGCTAATTTTATCTCCTACATGCTTGCAGACACGTCCGAACGTGTTCGTGGATAGGGGGCGGCCAACCCTCATTTGTTCCCTCCCGCAACCACATCCCGCATATCCAAACACATGCACGTTGATCATAATTCATCACAAATGCAACACAAAATTTAAAACAAGTCTCAATCCAACATAATTAAGGTACAATAGAAGTCAAAAATGTGTACATAAACAATAAAAGAATTAATCAAAGGACACCAAGCATTCTTTTTCATGTGCATGATCTAGTTTGCGTTCTCATATCGTCCAAAAGGCTAGCGTTTTGAAATGTGATCCTGGACTCCTCCGTGAATCTTGCATGAATAACTTCTATTCTTCTCAAGCACACGGGTATCATTGATGTTCGCCTTTTTGAATCCATTTTATCCAATTATCATGCTTCCCCAATTCAATTGTTGCCCTCTCCAACTCCATCTTCTCACAAAGTCTCTCTCGGTCAAACTCAATTCTCCCCTTTGCACATCCTAGAAGAGTTTATACCTCTCTTCCTTTTTTTTTACCTTTTTCTCCTAAAATTGCTTTAAGGTCTTACCTTTGGTGTAGAAGATATCTGTCCATGTGGTGGAAATTTTGCTTGCCGCGCATCGCCCTTTTCTTCTCCCACCTCCTACCCATCAATTGTATTTTTTTCCTATTTTTGTGAACACACCCTTGTCCGTCTGCCACCGCATCATGTTACTCTACCCTAATAAATAGATTCTAGTTAGAGATCTATCGTTGTTCTACATCTTCTTTGTGGAATTCTTGAGATTCTCGAAAAGGGTGCACCACTATGGTTTCCAGTTTAATTCGGTCCAACAATGGGACAAAGTGACTGGTTTATTCTCGACTTAATGATATAAAGTGGTAGCCAAAGCCATCTAGCAAGTAATGTATATTTAGCACACTGCAATGAAAGGGAAAGCAAATAATAGAATTCATAACATGCAAGAAATTTGTGCATGGCTATCGACGTCAGCGCCATTTTGATTCCTATTTTGCACTTGTGCTTAAAAATCGGAAAACTTGTTCACATATTTTTAGATCGTGGCCAGTATATGTTGGAGAAAGCCTTCATTGCAGGTGGAATGGATTGCATTCGGCTCCACATAGTGCTTATGCTAATGATAAAATCCTTGGAGTTTGTGGTGGAAATTTTGCTTGCCGCGCATCGCCCTTTTCTTCTCCCACATCCTACTCACCAATTGTATATTTTCCTAATTTTGTGAATAGACCCTTGTCCGTCTGCCAGCTCTTCATTTTACTCTACCCTAAATAAATAGACTGTAGTTAGAGATCTATCGTTGTTCTACATCTTCTTTGTGGAATTCTTGAGATTCTCGAAAAGGGTGCACCATTATGGTTTCCAGTTTAATTCGGTCCAACAATGGGACAAAGTGACTGGTTTATTCTCGACTTAATGATACAAAGTGGTAGCCAGCAAGCAAGGTATATTTAGCACACTGCAATGAAAGGCAAAGCAAATAATAAAATTCATAATACGCAAGAAATTTGTGCATGGCTATCGACGTCAACGCCATTTTGATTCCTATTTTGCACTTGTGCTTAAAGATCGGGAAACTTGTTCACATATTTTTAGATCGTGGCCATTATATGTTGGAGAAAGCCTTCATTGCAAGTGGAATGGATTGCATTCGGCTCCACATAGTGCTTGTGCTAATGAGAAAATCCGTGGAGTTTCTCGCAAAACTTTGAGCTATTTTTCCCGGTTCCACATTTAGGATCCATGCTCATGGCCAAGCTATAAGCTATGATCCTTAATAATTGATATGTAGAAGAAATAAATCTTAACCGTGTCTGGCCTTACTTCCGACGGGTGGTAGGTGCATTGAGTGGCAGATATGCCCGGCGATGGCCGTGACCATTGGAGTTAGGGAGAGTCGCACACCATATTCGGGGACACATGGTACTCCTCCCGTGAGAAGCTTTTTGGGATGTGCAACTGCAACTTCAGGGCGTCCGCTGCGTTGGTGGTTGATTGAGGACGTGAATATTTTTCACGGGGCGCGCGCACCGGAGTGGGCACGCTGAACTTCATCTCCGCAGCGCCCTTCTTCGAAACCTCCTCCTTCTCCACGTACTCGCGGACGCGCTACCGGGCCGTCTACCTTTTCAGGCAATGGTCTTCGGCTTGATCTCCGTCGATAATCTCTGCTCCATCGAATCGGATGAACCGTCCTTCTCCACAAAGTCCATCGCAACTTTCTTCTCCATTATTTTATTTCCCTCGAGGGCGGACGGAGGCTAAGACGGCCGTGTCCGGACGTGTCTGGGTAACCCCATCTCCGCCACACCTATAAGGATGACTCCAACGGGGCGACGCATCGAGTCCGCGCGCCTCCGTTCCTGTCCGCGGGGGCCAAAAACACGGCCCAACGGGGCGACGCAAACGGACCGCGGTCCGTTTTTTGGTCCGCCGCGACGCATTCCTGGCCCAAATTTGGGCCACCGATGCGTCGGCCCCGGACGCGCGGCGGAGCGCTTTTGTGTCCTGCCCTAGTCCGCCCCTGGCGCGCAAATCAGTCCATTCCCCACCCTCCTCCTCCTCTCTCGCCCCTCTCGCCGCCACAGCGCCGCCGCTCCCTCCCTCGAGTTGGCACTGCAGGCCATTCCGGGGACGCCGTCTGCTGCTCCTCTTCCCCGCCGTCACCGGAGCAGCTTCCTCACCTCCACAGCCGGTGAATCTCGCGGCCATCTCTCCTCGCAGCGCCCGCGACACACACGCCGCCCACAAGGTGTTCGGCCGTTCGCCCCGGCAAGAACTCAGGTACGAACTCGGCCATGGATAGCTCGGATGAGTGGTACTACAGGAACATCCTCTGCAACCAGTCATCATCGGACGATTCCTCCGACGATGAGAGTGACGGCCTGGTTGCCACCCTCATCGTCAACGAGTACATAGAGAGGATGCGGCCGGTGTTCCGAGGGTCGTTGTCGGGCCGTTCTCCTGCTCTGGACCGGAACCGGAGAGCTGGCCAAATCCAGCTGTATGGGGACTACTTTCGTCCCCATAAACCCACGTATCCTCCCAAGGTTTTCCGGCGCCGGTTCCGGATGAGAAGATCTTTGTTCAACCGTATCCGGTTGAGGGTTATGCATTTTGATGACTATTTCATATGCAAGCCCGATGCATGCGGTGCCCTCGGCTTCTCGTCGTACCAGAAGTGCACCGCCGCCGTTCATATGCTTGCATATGGAATTGCCGGTGATCTTGTCGACGAGTACGTGCGGATGAGTGAGTCCACGTGCCTAGAAGCAATGTACAAGTTTTGCAGGGCTGTGGTGCAGGTGTTCGGCCCCGAGTACTTGAGGGAGCCCAATGCTGCCGACATGACCCGGCTTTTGGCCATCAACGAGGCCAGAGGGTTCCCTGGGATGATTGGCAGCATAGATTGTATGCACTGAGTGGAGGAACTGCCCATTTGCTTGGCAGGGGCAGTACAAGGGCCATGTTGGGGCGTGCACGGTCGTGCTTGAGGCCGTGGCATCACAAGATTTGTGGATTTGGCACTCGTTTTTTGGCATGGCCGGCTCGCACAATGACATCAATGTGCTGCAGCGGTCTCCGGTGTTCAACAGGCTCTCCAATGGCATGGCACCCCAGGTGACCTATGAGATCAATGGTCATGAGTATGACAAGCCTTACTACCTTGCTGATGGGATCTATCCTACATGGACTACGTTTGTCAAGACCATCTCCAATCCCAATGATGAGAAGAAGAAGAGGTTCGCCAAGAAACAAGAGAGTGCTAGAAAGGATGTGGAGCGTGCGTTCGGTGCCCTCCAGTCACGATGGGCTATTGTTCGCCACCCTGCTAGGACATGGGACAAGGACCAACTATGGGAGGTGATGACAGCGTGTGTGATCATGCACAACATGATCGTGGAGGATGAACACGACGAGGGCATGCATGATCAGGCATGGCAGTTCCAGGGTCAGTTGCTTGAGCCCCAGGGACCGTCCACATTTGCTCAGTTCCTCGACTTTCACCGTGATATTCGTGAGAAGGCGTCTCATCTTCAGCTCCAACGTGATTTGGTGGAGCATGTCTGGCAGCACTACGGTAACCAGTAGTTACATTTGATGAACTATTGGTCTTTATATTAATTTGGTTTGTAATAACTATGCATTTGTGAAACAATTTGTACTATTTGAAGAACTATTTGGATTGTAATAACTATTTAGATTGTATTATTTGTATTGTAGTATTTGGATTGGTATATGTTTTGTTGTAATTGTATTATTTTTGCTTGCAATGTGATCAAAAACCCTGGCCGAAAATGATCAAAAACCCTGGGCGGGGGCGGACTCAATGCGTCGGCCCGTTGGGTCCAGTGGCCGGAAAGGGGCGGACCTGGACCGGACGCGCGTCCTGTTGGCGACGCAAACGGACCAAACGCGGACCAAACGCGCGTCCGTTTGCGTCGCCCCGTTGGAGTCATCCTAAACTGAATACGAGAGTTGCCGGACAGACCAAATCGGTTGGGCAGAATTTGAGTCTCCGGTTGCTATTGGGACTATGTCCGTGTCCGCTGGTCGGAAATACTCTCATCCTAGTTTAGGCTTCCGGCTGACATACTCATGCGCATCTATCCGGTTCATTGCTTGCTCAAGCGCACGTATTACGACGTGTACGAGAGGAAGGTATATATATTACCGGAAATGCCCTTCGGATAGTAGGTGCAGATCACTCACTATCCAAAAAACAATTTTGAAAATGTCAAAAAATTCAAAATAAAAATTTCGCATATACGTCAAGACATTTTTTGTTAGCACACAAAGTTATGTGAAGAAAAACTATTTTTTGTGACCTGTGCAAAAAAGACAAATCCGGACGCACCAAAATGTTTTTATACGAGTCATTTTTTGTCTTTTTTTGCACAGGTCACAAAAAATGTTTTTTCACCACGCCATTTTTCTGCTAGCACATAATGTTTTGATGCACATCTGAATTTTTTTCTGTAATTTTTTGACATTTTCAGCAAAAACTAATTTTCTTTACGTAATAGGTGCACCTATGAGCCAACTCGCCGCCTACGCACGTATATTTTGGATGTCAATGGTGCCCAGCGCTCTTCCTCTCGATCGGTATTAAATTGGTTATTGATTATCTTCGCAAGGGTGGGACACAAACTCATGGTCGATATACACGAAATATACGACGACCTTTATTCTTTGCTGCTGCTGGAAGCCTGGAACCGGTGCGGTGAGAGCGACGAGCAAACAAAGAAACTGACGATGCGACCGCGCGCGCTTCAGTGTGGACGGATCATGCATAGATCTTTCCAGATACAACTAAATCTCACCGGCCCCCAAATTAATGTAATCCGCTTGCTTGCTTCCCTCCCCATCTGACCCTGTCGTACGTACCGGTGGCAGCATGGTCTCAGCTTGACCTTGTAATAGCGACGCCATATCCAAAATCACCCTGCCTATAAGTACCAGCACCTATACCTCTGCTCTTTCCAGATCCAACAAGCATTCCACAACTGTACCAGCAAGCTGATAGCTGACAGATCAATCATGGCGAGGCTTCACCTTTCCGTCGTCTGCGCCGTCCTCTTCGCGCTCGCCGCCCGTCCCTCGCAGGCGACCCCGACATGCTCCAAGACGTCTGCGTCGCCGACATGGCATCCAGTAAGTTACCCAGCTAAACCATTCGTCTTAACTTGTCAACCTCGTTCCTCCTGCATCTTTGTGCTGATGTGAATATATGGTGCGCGGCAGACGTCAAGCTGAACGGATTCCCGTGCAAGACCGACATCACGGCGGACGACTTCTTCTTCGCCGGGCTCAAGAACGCCGGCAACACCAACAACGCCGCGGGCTCCAACGTGACGGCGGCCAACGTGCTGACCTTCCCAGGGGTGAACACGCTCGGCGTCTCCATGGCGCGCATCGACTACGCGCCCGGAGGCCAGAACCCACCGCACACCCACCCGCGCGCCACCGAGATCATCTTCGTCACCCAGGGCGTCCTCGAGGTGGGATTCATTACCACCGCCAACAAGCTCTTCACCAAGATCCTCAACGTCGGCGACGTGTTCGTCTTCCCGCGCGGCCTCGTCCATTTCCAGCAGAACAGGGGATACGGCCCTGCCTCCGTCATCGCCGGCTTCAACAGCCAGCTCCAGGGTACGCAGGTCATCGCCAACACGCTCTTTGCCGCCGCGCCACCGGTGCCCACCGACGTGCTCGCCAAGGCCTTCCGTGTCGACAACGACGACATAGACGCTGTCAAGGCCAGGTTCAAGTAGGGCGTGATCTCCGTCAGTATTTGTTTCTCAAGGGAAGAATTCTATGTTGGTTACTGAATAAGTGATACGCAAGTCAAGTGAGCTGTGCTTCTAATGAGTTGTTCGATTTCTTCTTGTGTTGTCTATGTTACATTCGCTTTTCTTTGAAATAATACAAACCTACTTTTGTTCTGTGTAGTCAAGTGCATGTTTCAGTGAGTGCGGGGATATGTTATACGAGCTATATGGCACCCGTTTTTTTTTTTTGAAATATGCAATTTTATGTTTTAAAAAATCGAAACAAAAATTCTGGTTAGAGATAATGTTGAGATCTATAGTTGTGCAAAATCTCAATGAAAATCGTAGCATTTTGGCCTGGGCGAAAAAGACAAATTCACAGTTCTGAATGACGAACAATGCGAGTTTCAAAAATTTGAAAACTTTGCCAGATTTGTCTTTCTTGAAAATGACCTACTTTTTTGTAAGGGCAAACAGTGGGAGAATGTCCCACTACGCGCAATGGACATTGCTAAAAGAGATATTTTACGGTACATCAACAAAACGTGGGCCATTCAAGCGAGGCGATCGGACGATGCAGATTAAAAATATGACGCTAAATATTTGGTAGTATATTTGAACCCGAAGGGCATTTCAGACTACTAAGGCCCCGCTTGGAATGTCTGTTAGAAATCTACCGGAATTTGGGCACGTACAATTGAGCCGTAATTTTTGCCGGACCCTAACTAGGTCCGTAAGATTTACACCCGGATTGGGCTAAAATACTGTGAACAACTAAGAAAATAGAAAACCGATGGGAAATCATATCTGCCATACGACGGGTCAGCAAGGACGTGGAGAGCTTTGCTTCCACGACTCCCTCAACGGCGGTGCCTCGGGAGCTCCCTTCGATCTCACTGGCCATTACTCTGCCCATCTTCCTCTCCCTCACCGTCTCCTCAGGCGTTAAGTTCGTGGAGGGCAAGTTCTCCGACGCCATGTGCCGTCTTGCCGCCGCCGACGAGCTCGAGACAGAGGCATCCGCGCGGCTGCTCCCGGTCGTTGATGGCGACGAGAAATTTCGGATCGACGCCGTTGCTCGACGTGCAGGTTATTAGGCCCGCTGGCGACAGCGTCGGCATGGTGGTTTTCGGCTTCGGAATCTAAAGCGATCACCACTACCATTTAATTTCGGGTGCTTCCTGTGTGCCATAGCTGTTCTCGTAAGATGGGCCTGTCATAGGGGAGGAAGTACATGGCTCAGGCCTGCTTCATGGTTCCAAAGCATGCAGCGCGAGCTACACTTGAGGACCTTTGATGTCCGAAAGCTGCCCCAGGTGCTACTGGTTTTGATTGGTCTCACGATTCATGGCAGGTTACCAGCTAGGCCGTCTCTATCACCGACGGTATAGTGTCAGTCCGAACTGCTCTCGGCGTCTCGGTGCTTTTATCTGTTGTCTTGTTCCGGTGATCCGGTCAGTAAGCGTTCACCGTCACCGCGGACCGGGATTTGGCATTCTTTTCAGGATTGTTAGCTTGAGATCGTACGACTCGCGAGCAGGAAAAATTATCTCTTCGAGCATGCATTTTAGGTAAGTTAGTTAGATGTCTGGTGAGGTAAGACAAGCCTGGCTTGATTGCAAGCGCACCCTAAACACTTCAATATTGCATTGGTTTCCTTTTTGTTTTTGAAGGAAACAAGGACATGAGCTTGGGGCAGGTTCAAAGGACGCCACCGATCTTGTTAATATACAAATTGCACACTTGCGAATAAAGAAAAAGAGAGAAACTGAGGCGTTCCTGAGTCTAAGAGGCAAATTATTACATGCATATTGCATTGTAGCTGTTGGTACCTTTCGTATATATTTGATAAAAAATTAAGAAGTTTGATTTCAACCAAAAAAAACTTATGCAACATATTTGGGTTACGAGGGTGTAGTATGAGTTCTGAGCTTTATAGGAATCGGATAACCAGTTTTCTTCGTTAGAGCATCTCTAATCGGGCTAGGCTAATTTTACCCCCTATATGTCTGCAGACACGTCTGGTCGTGTTCGTGGATAGGGGTCGGTCAAACCTTATTTGTTCTCTCCCGCAACCACACCCCGCATATCCAAACCCTCAAATCCATGTAAACACATGCACATTGATCATAATTCATCACAAATGCAACACGAAATTTAAATAAAAGAATTAATCAATATATGTTAAGAAGGTGTACATAAACAATAAGGTACAATAGAAGTTAAAATGTGTACATAAACAATAAAATAATTAATCAAAGGCCGCCAAGCTCGTGCTCATTGATCTTCTTTTTCATGTGCATGATCCAGTTTGCGCTCTCATATCGTCCAAGAGGCTAGCATTTTGAAATGTGATCCTCGATTCCTTCGTGAATCTTGCATGAATAACTTTTGTTCTTCTAAAGTACAAGGGTATCATTTATGTTGCCTTTTTTTGAATCCATTTTATCCAATTATCATGCTTCCCCAATTCAATTGTTGCCCTCTCCAACTCCATCTTCTCACAAAATTCTCTAGTCAAACTCAATTCTCCCCTTTGCACATCCAAGAAGAGTTTATACCTCTTTTTTAAACTTTTTTCTCCTAAAATTGCTTTAAGGTCTTACCTTTGGTGTAGAAAATGTATGTCCATGTGGTGGAAATTTTGCTTGCCGCGTCAAGCATCACCCTTTTCTTCTCACACCTCCTACCCATCAATTATATTTTTTCCTATTTTGATGAACAGACCCTTGTCCGTCCGCTACCGCATCATTTTTCTCTACTCTAATAGATAGATTATAGGTAGAGATCGATCGTTGTTCTACATTTTTTTTTGTGAATTTTTAGATTCTCGAAAAATCGTTGTTCTACATCTTTTTTGTGGAATTTTTGAGATTCTCGTAAAAGGTGCACCACTGTGGTTTCCCGTTTAATTCGGTCCAACAATGGGACAAAGTGAATGGTTTATTCTCGACTAAATAATACAAAGTGGTAGCCAAAGCCATCTAGCAAGCATGGTATATTTAACACAATGCAATGAAAGGCAAGCACGTAATAGAATTCATAACATGCAAGCAATTCATGCATGGCTATCGACGCCAACGCTATTTTGATTCCTATTTTTTACTTGTGCTTAAAAACCTAAAAAAAATTATTTTATTTTTAAAAACCTAAAACTTGTTCACATATTTTTAGATCCTGGCCAATATATGTTGGAGAAAGCCTTCATTGCAAGTGAAATGGATTGCATTCGGCTCCACATAGTGCTTGTGCTAATGATAAAATACATGGAGTTTCTCACAATACTTTGAGCCATTTTTCTCGGTTCCAGATTTAGGATCCATGCTCATGGCCAATCAAGTTTTACAGAATAATTAGTATGAAGTACCTCTTGCGTTCGTCCCTCTTTTTTTTTAGTATGTGATTGTACAACATTAAAAAGAGGGGGTGCAATGTTATCATTTGAAAGATCTTGGCCAATATTAATCTGATTCATCATAAATTAGTTCTAAGCAAGTAACATAGTTAAGCTATGATCCTAAATAATTTATATGTAGAAGAAATAAATCTTTACCGTGTCCGGCCATTCGTCGGACGGGTGGTGGCGGGTGCATTGAGTGTCGGATATGCCCGACGATGGCCGCGACCGCTGGAGTTAGGGAGAGTCGCACACCATGTTTGGGGACACATGGTACTGTTAGATGTAACACGTGTTGTATTGGCAGGGATCGAGTGACCTCTTGGGTCTCCTCCTGTGAGAAGCTTTTCGGGATGTGCCACTGCAACTTTGGGGCCGTCCGCTGCGTTCGTGGTTGATTGAAAACGTGGATATTTTTTACGTGGGCGTTGGCGTGGGCGCGGGCACTAGAGTGGGGCACGCTGAACTTCATCTCCGCTGCTCCGCAGCGCTCTTCTTCGAAACCTCCTCCTTCTCCACCTATTTGCGGATGCTCTACCGATGTACCCTTGATCTCTGTCGACGACCTCTGCTCCATCGAATCAGATGAGCTATCCTTCTCCACAAGGTCCACGGCAACTTTCTTTCATCACAAGGTCCGGTTACTATTGGGACTGTGTCCGTGCTGTCCGCTCGTCGGAAGACATACTCATGCGCTCTATCCGGTTCATTGCTTGCTCCAGCGCACGTAACTACGACGTGCACGAGAGGACGAAGGTATATATTAGGCACATATATATGGATGTCAGTGGTCAAACTCTTGTTGCCCAGCCCTCTTACTCGGTATTAATAAGCGAGGGTGGGACACACTCATGGTCGATATGTACGAAATATACGCCGACCTTTATTCCTTTCTGCTGCTGGAAGCCTGGAACCGATGCGGTGAGAGCGACGAACAAACAAAGAAACTGACAATGCAGCCACGCGCGCTTCAGTGTGGACGGATCATGCATGGATCGATTCGTCGGCATAAACTACTCCCTCCGATCCATATTAGTGGGCACAACTTTGTCTAGATACACATGTATCTAGTCTAAATACTTAACTAGATACATATGAATTTAGACAAATTAATGTAATCCGCTTGCTTGCTTCCCTCCCCATCTGACCCTGTCGTATGGTCTTGCCATACCCACAATCACCCTGCCTATAAGTACCAGCTCACCTCTGCCCATTCCAGATCCTACAAGCATTCCACAGCTATATCACCAAGCTGATAGCTATCCAGCATTGACACATCGATCATGGCGAGGCTTCACCTTTCCGTCGTCTGCGCCGTCCTCTTCGCGCTCGCCGCCCCGTCCCTGGCAGGCGACCCCGACATGCTCCAAGACGTCTGCGTCGCCGACATGGCATCCAGTGAGTTACCCAGCTAAACCATTCGTCTTAACTTGTCAACCTCGTTCCTCCTGCATTTCTGTGCTGATGTGAATATATGGTGCACGGCAGCCGTCAGGCTGAACGGATTCCCGTGCAAGGCCGACATCACGGCGGACGACTTTTTCTTCGCCGGGCTCAAGAACGCCGGCAACACCAACAACGCCGCGGGCTCCAACGTGACGGCGGCGAACGTGCTGTCCTTCCCGGGGGTGAACACGCTCGGCGTCTCCATGGCGCGCATCGACTACGCGCCAGGAGGCCAGAACCCGCCGCACACCCACCCGCGCGCCACCGAGATCATCTTCGTCACCCAGGGCGTCCTCGAGGTGGGCTTCATTACTACCGCCAACAAGCTCTTCACCAAGATCCTCAACGTCGGCGACGTGTTCGTCTTCCCGCGCGGCCTCGTCCATTTCCAGCAGAACAGGGGATACGGCCCTGCCTCCGTCATCGCCGGCTTCAACAGCCAGCTCCAGGGTACGCAGGTCATCGCCAACACGCTCTTTGCCGCCGCGCCACCGGTGCCCACCGACGTGCTCGCCAAGGCCTTCCGTGTCGACAACGACGACATAGACGCTGTCAAGGCCAGGTTCAAGTAGGGCGTGATCTCCGTCAGTATTTGTTTCTCAAGGGATAACTTCTATGTTGGTTACTGAATAAGTGATACGCAAGTCAAGTGAGCTGTGCTTGTAATGAGTTGTTCGATTTCTTCTTGTGTTGTCTATGTTACATTCGCTTTTCTTTGAAATAATACAAACCTACTTTTGTTCTGTGTAGTCAAGTGCATGTTTCAGTGAGTGCGTGGATATGTTGTACGAGCTATATGGCACCTTTTTTTTTCTGAAATATGCAATTTTATGTTTTAAAAATCGAAACAAAAATTCTGGTTAGAGATAATGTTGAGATCTATAGTTGTGAAAAATCTCAATGAAAATCATAGCATTTTGGCCTGGGCGAAAAAGACAAATCCACAGTTCTGGATGATGAACAATGCGAGTTTCAAAAATTTGAAAACTTTGCCAGATTTGTCTTTCTTGAAAATGATTTACTTTTTTGTAAGGGCAAACAGTGGGAGAATTTCCCACTCCGCGCAATGGACATTGCTAAAAGAGATATTTTACGGTACATCAACAAGACGTGGGCCATTCAAGCGAGGCTATTGGATGATGCAGATTAAAAATATGACGCTAAATATTTGGTAGTATATTTGAACCCGAAGGGCATTTCAGACTACTAAGGCCCCGCTTGGAATGTCCGTTAGAAATCTACTAGAATTTGGGCACGTACAATTGGGCCTTAATTTTTGCCGGACCTAACCTAACTAGGTCCGTAAGATTTACACCCGGATTGGGCTAAAATACTGTGAACAACTAAGAAAACAGAAAACCGATGGGAAATCATATCTCTACTCCTATAAAAACCACAGTTGGTGATGATGGTGTGCGTGCCATCTTTCATCCACATCCGTTCGATTCATATCCAACGAACCTGAAGCAGCCTGTGGAACTTTTATGAAAAGACCCCACCATTGTTTAGATATTCGCAGAAAGTCCTTGTCTTCCTTATCTCCCCCATCTGAACATTGGGGGAAAATCGTGAGACGGTGAGGGCCAGCAGCCTGATGGCCGGCGGCGTCGGAGCCGGTATGGCGCGGTGGCCGCGGCGGGTGCCGTCCGCCCCCGGAGCCTCTCATGACTCCTGCCACTCCACCGCCCACCAGAACCCCCCACCTCGCCGTCTCCTTGCGCCCCTTTCCTCATCTCCTCCGACGCCGACCTCGGCACGCACGCCGCCGCCGGTGCCTCTCCCGCCTCCTTCTCTTCCAGAGCAGTGCCACCGCCACGAACCAGCACCACCTCCCTCTCCTCTTCGCCATCCCCTCCGCCCCTGTCCCTTCTCCTCCCACGCCGAGCTCGGCAAGCACGCCGGCGGCACCGGCCCTCCGCCGGCGCATCTCCTGCCTCCTTTGCCATAACAGTAGCCAACCCGGCATCACCACCACCGCCCCCTCCTCCTCGCCATCCCTTCCACCCCCGTCCCCTGCTTCCTCCGATGCCGACCTCCACCTACTGCTATTTAAACTTCCCACCGACGCGCTCGACGGAATGTTCTGGAACTATGCTCGGCTACCACCCTCAAACCTCATCTTTCTCACCCTTGCCGCCTCCCAAATTCAAATTTTCGTCATCTGAATCCGCCTGCCTAGGTCGAACTGTCCAGAAACCACTCTTGCACAATATAAATACAAATGAGCAGGCAGATGAGACTCACACTGCTCGAACTACATCCCAAGAAGCAACACGGTGGTCATTCTCTCGTATCTTCAGATCGATTGGAGTGTGAGGAGGTGGATTTACTGCCCTTCGCCTTCTGATTTGCTTCTCGGAGGACAAAGGTATGTCGTGTTATGCAATCAAATTTTTTACTAATGATTGCAATGGATAAGGGTCCAATCTTGGTTAGGTTTTGATTGGCGCTCTTCGGATTTGGTTGAAAATTGCAGGTGAAAAAAAATATATATTGCTAATTTGTGCTGTTTCCCAGACAGCTATGTTGCTTCATTTTTTAGTTGAACTAGCTGAGCTCTTCTATGCGGACTTTGGAGGAAGCCGAATTACATGTAGTATTAGGATTATGAATGCGGCCATGCTTGCTGTGTATATGACAAGCTAGACATCTTATGATTATTGGCAAAAGAAGGGCATTCTCATTTTGGGTAACGTAGATGACATGCTGGACATGCTAATTATATTTAGCAAAAGAAGTTTGTCTAGGTGGCATGCTGCATCCCATGCTGGACATGCTAATTATATCTAGCAAATGATGTAACTTTTGTGAACAACTGAGCTATCCATTAAGTGATGGAAATTTTTACCAATTGCTGTGCCTTCTGCTTTTGAGACCTCTCTTTTCTTGTTCCTGCATATTTTCTTTTTTCTGAAATGTTGTTATGGAACATGTGGTGGTGTGAGTGCTGAGTTGTGATGTCAAAACTGTAAAATGAGGGTACCATGATTTCGTATGCTGTTCTGTGTCATTGCTGGATAGACATTCAAGAACACAAAGGTAAACCTGGGCTGTCACGATTTATGATGTATCCTGTCACAGGCAGTCTTGTACCATTAAATCTGTGATATATGCTGCATTGATTGGTTTCTATCTTCTGAAATATACGGATATTTTGTTGTTTGTAAGGATAAATTCTTGCTGATTTAGGATTTGGTGCCAGCAGCAGTAGCAATGTTACTGGTTTTACTTGTTTCCAAGGAAGATTTCCATTATTTTACCAAACCGTTACCTTCTCACTTTATCAAGTTAATATATCGTAACACCTGTTCAGGACATGCTATTCAATTGTATATTTGTAACCTTTTGCTTTGTTTTCCATTCCAGTGAGCAGCACACCTCCTTATCAGAAGGTGTTTTGCCCTGTTACTCTGTCTATGACCCTCTGCAAACTGTTATGTTTTGGTTTCTACTGTTGGGCTGCCACACCTGTGCATATCATTTATTTTGTATTTATCTTGCTTACCTAACGCTGTTCAAATTCATCCGATATGCAATTTCAGATTTAATGATGATCAACTGACATAAAAAGGAATGTCTGGCAAAGAATAGTATTTTTTGTTAGATTGCATATAACGGTCGTAGTAGCTTTTGTGTTTTCAGATTTTGATTCAATTTTTTCTAACTCTGTTTTTTGGGGAAAACCAGCAGGTCTTATGCCCCAAATGTTACAGCTCTCGTGCCAACAAAGTGCTAAAGGAAAACAAAAAGGTTTGTATCATGTACCTTACTATTTAGCAAAACAATTGGTTGTATATTTCTTATTTGTACCTAACCATTTATGGTCCAACTTGTGTAATAATACAGTGGTCGATGGTATGCTCACATCAATCGAGGGCTTGCAGCGAGGAGAAAGCTCAATAGGTAAATCTATAAGGCGAAAGTGTTTGCTTATACAATTCGGTTTACCAACTCAATTAATTTCTCATGTAAATGTTACAGGGAGAAAGCGTGCACGTGAAGCAATAAGATATGCTAGCCGTACACCAGAACAAATCCAAGCAAGGCGAGAACGTGTTAGAGCACGTCGGCAAAATTTGACACCTAAGGAAGAAGAGATTAATGCACGAAGAAGAGAGAAACGACAGCGTATGACACTTGATGAGAGGAATGCAAGCCAGCGAGCACGAAGGCAAAGTTTAACACCAGAGGAGAGGCAAGAAAGAAATGCACGCCAGCGAGCGCGTCGGCAAAGCCTACCACCCGAAGAATGGCAGATACTTCTAGCTCAACGTAATGCAAGTTATGCATCTAGACGAGATACCCCATGCATGGATTCCATTGTACTAGAGTGCCCTACAGGTTCACTGATGGGACATCCATCATCAAGCTCTTATGCCTTTAGTTGCCCAAGTACCCTGACACAAACTTTTTCTGCAATTCAAGGTAATTCTCGCATACAAATTCCTTTATCTTTGTCGATTTTATCAAATATTGTTGTCTTACCGCTAAAAATTGAGAATGGGCCAATAGTTGCATAGGAAATCACCATTTTCGTTGACTAGGCAAAAGATACATTTGGTATATGTTTGGGCTTTTTCTATTATATCTGTTAGGTTTTCCAAGTTCTGTGATTTGGATATATGTACAAGAACAAGTGAATATATTTTGTTCTGTTAGCTATTTGTCTCTATTATTTTGTTCCCTATTTGGTAGTCATTTTTAACTAATTTTCTTGCTGCTTCTATTTGTAAGAGGTGCAAGCTGACTGAGAGTATTTTTCTGTTCAGCAAATAGATCAATTGAATTAGCTTCTTGTGCACTGGAATTTCTTGATAAATATTTTTTGGTGATGTTTGGGTCCACCCTTGGATCTCCTTATCCATAAAAGTAGAGCGTTAGTCATATGTATTATCAAGCTTTAGATTTATGCTTTGATGTATCTAGAAGGAAAGAGCCATAAAGTTGTCGGTGAAGAATATCAAGTTCCCTATCTTTACATGTTTATTGAAGGCATTCACCGCTGTAGTGTATGCATTTTGTGGCGTGAGACAACATTCTTATTGAAATAAAATTCTGAGATAAAAATTATAGTGCCATGTTCTGCTAGATGTTTCATGTTAGGCTTTAGTGAGAACGTACCTTGATTTTGTTAGTTTTGCTGCTCACGCAGTTAGACACCATAATTGGTAATAAATTTGAGCATGCATTTTTACACTGTCATTTTAACGGAAATTTTTACACTGTCATTTTTACACTCTCATTTAAATAACAGGTAATCTAGGAAGCACAGCTGAAGCAATGGAAGATGATCACATAGTTTTCACTAGCAAAGGTATACTTGTGCTGCTGATGCCTTTTTTCTCTACTACTACTATAGCACACACTACTCAAACTATGTAGTAATTTCATTCTTCGAATTACATTTAGGTGCCGTTAATACTTCCCAGTGCAAGGAACCCACGTCGGTGCAATGTCCAGCATCTGCATCAGTGGACAGTTCATCATTGGCCCCTGATGACTCCATATGCTCGGGTTCCCCAACAGAAAGCTTTAATGTGGCTGATGATAATTCTCAGATCACCGAAGAAGAAGATGATGAGTACTTTGCATTTGCTGGGAGAGGTACTAAAAATGCCATGGATGTCTTATTTCCCTACATATGTATAACACAAAAAATGTAGTACCTATATAACACAATCTCTTGTGTATGCAGTGGACAATGAAGATTGCGATGACATGGTAGATGCTTTTACAACAGACAACATTGCTCCTGACCCCTATGACCGTGTCTACGAGAATATACCAGAAAGTACTCACACGCTGGTGCCAAAACCTGACTGCAAGCATTGTGGCACAAAGAGGTTCCAATATGAGACAAATGGATTTTGTTGCCAGTCTGGAAAAATTAAGTTAGCACAGTCAGAACCACCCTTGGAACTTCAGATGTTGTACACAAGTTCAGATCGTGATGCTGTGCATTTTAGGGATAACATTCGCTACTTCAACGGCCACTTTTCATTCACCACCCTTGGAGTCAGTCTGGACAATAGATACACAAACATGAGGTCAGGAGTCTATACATTTCGAGCCCACGGTCAGATTTACCACAACATCTTCTCATTTGGTCCAACGCAAGATGGACCTAAGCATCTAGAGTTATACTTCTACGACGATGATCCAGGTCTACAACATAGGTTTCGGTGCTCCCCGAACCTAGACCGAGATGTCATTCGAAGGCTTGTCGACATCCTTAAGGATAATCCTTATTCGGAAACATTCAGGAATCTAGGTGGAGTCGATGACCTTGAGGAATATCGTATTGAACTGAACACCGACATGAGGTTAGACCAACGGAGATATAACTTGCCTATATCATCAGAGGTTGCAGCTATTTGGGTTGAGGGTAATGAACTCTGTAAGCACTTTGAGCGTAGCATTGTCCTGTTTGGTAACGACAACAAGAGATATAGCATCCAACCATATTATGGATGTTATGATCCGTTGTCTTACCCTCTATTCTTCCCAAGAGGGGAGATTGGTTGGCATCCTGGGATCCCAAAGAACGGCGTGATACGTCCAAAACGTATCTACTTTCCCGAACACTTTTGCTATTGTTTTACCTCTAACTTGTGTGTTTTGAATACAACTAATGCGGACTAACGCTGTTTTCAGCAGAATTGCCCTGGTGTCTTGTTTTTGTGCAGAAAGTCAACTTTCGGGAAAAACACCAGAAAAGATCGCAAACCTCCTATTTTACCAGAAGACTCACGGAGCCAGAAGGGGAGGCGGAGATGGGCCACGAGTGGCCCAAACCACATGGTGGCGCGGCCCAAGGGCCTGCCGCGCCAGCCTATGAGGAGGGTGCCTCGGGCACCTCCCCGAGTCCCCCTTTCGACTACTTAACCCTTCTGACCTAAAAACGTCGGGGGGTCGTCCACTTCATCCAGAAACATCACCGTACGCCGCCACCATCGCGAAACCTATTTCGGGGACCAGAAACTCCGTTCTGGCACTCCGCCGGGACGGGGAATTGGAGGAGATCATCGCCATCATCATCACCGACGCTTCTCCATCGACCATCCATGTTTCCCCCATCCATGTGTGAGTAATTCCCTGCTGTAGGCTGAGGGGGATGGTAGGGATTGGATGAGATTGTTCATGTAATAAGCTATAAGATCATTAGGGCATGGTGCCCAGTATCCGTTGTTAGTACTTATTGATGTTGTTGCAACTTGTTGAGCTTAATGCTTGTCACTAGGGCCCGAGTGCCATGATTTCAGATCTGAACATGTTATTGTTTCATAATGATATGCACTGTTTATTGATCATACCTGCAAGTTGTATACACATATTGTTGTCCGGAACCCGCGGTCCCAAAGTGACAATAATTGGGACAGCCGAGGGGAATGGCTGCGATGTGAGGATCACATGTGTTCACTGCGTGTTAATGCTTTGCTCCGGTACTCTATTAAAAGGAGTACCTTAATTACCAGTAGATTCCCTTGAGGCCCGGCTGCCACCGGCTGGTAGGACAGAAGATGTTGTACAAGTTTCTCATTGCGAGCACGTACGACTATATACGGAACACATGCCTACGTTTACTTAGTACTTGGATGCTTTATCATTATTATCTGCAATGCCTATGTCTTGATTATTATATGAGCTATCTTATCCATGCAGCGCCCGTTCATCCATCCCTATGCCTACAGTGTTTTAATCCTACTGTTTACTGCAATCACTACTGCTGTCTCTGTTTACTGCTGCTATTATTTCACCGCTACTACTGCTATAAAACTGTTGCTACTGATAATCTGTGTCGAGCAAGACTATTCACAGGTGCAGCTGAATTGACAACTCCGCTGTTAAGGCTCTCAAGTATTCTTTGGCTCCCCTTGTGTCGAATCAATAAATTGGGTTTTACTTCCCTCGAAGACTGTTGCGATCCCCTATACTTGTGGGTCATCAAGACTATTTTCTGGCGCCGTTGCCGGGGAGCATAGCTTTATTTGGGAGTTCACTTGTGATCTATACTGCTCGCTGAAATTTATTCATCATGGGTAAAGCTCGTGATGAGAGGGTCCATGTATTGCCCTCCACTACAAGAAAAGGTACGACACTTAGTACCTCTGCTGCTCTTGACTCACCATCTGTATTGAGTCAACTTGTTACACCACCACAATCTTCACGTGTTGGTACTACTGCTGAATCTGAAATTGCCTCTGATAATGTTGATGATGCTTCTACTGTGATTGATGAGAATATTTCATTAGGTCCACTTTTAGATGCTGCTATTGCTAAGTCTAAACAACTTGAAAATACTAGAACACCTAATGGAAGTCCTACTACTCCTGTTTATTCACCTGAGTTAAGGGATTATACTTGTGATGATGATCCTGATGAAACTTATGTGGAACTTGATGATGATTTTATTGATAAATGTAATGCTACTACTGGTGCAAGTAATATGAGAAATTTTCTTGCACAACATGCTGTTAAATACAAGTTGTCACCTGATCCTAAGTTTGCCACTTCTCCTATAAACATTAAAGATAAGGATTATGATTTTTCTCTTGATTTATCTCATATATCTATTGTTGAGAAAACTCCTTTTTGTGGCACTAAGAGTGAAAGTGCTGTAGAGCACATGAATGAGCTCTCTACTTTGAGTGGCTTATTTTCTGATGATATTAAGAAGCGTAGCTACTTTGTTGCTAAGATTTTTCCTTTCTCATTAAAAGATGATGCTAAAGCTTGGTATAACAACTTGTCTCCTGGTTCTATTACTAGTCCTACTGGTTTGCTTGATGTTTTCTTTCAGAAATATTTCCCTGCTAGTGCTAAACATGATGCTTTGCAAAGAATTTATAACTTTGACCAGGAAGATGAAGAGAAACTTCCAGAGGCATGGACAAGGTTTTGCTCTCTTATCAGAGCTCGGCCTGGACATGATTTGGAAAAGCATGATCTACTTGATATATTTTACAGTGGACTAACTATTGAATCTAGAGCATATCTGGATAGTTGTGCTAGTTGTGTTTTCAGGAAAAGAACCCCTGAAGAAGCTGAAGAATTATTGGCTAAAATCAGCCAGAATTATGATGATTGGACTCTACCTGCGCCGACCCCCACACCTACACCGACACCAATATCAAAGAAGAGGGGAGGTATGATTGAATTGAATGATGAAACAATGAGGGAGGCCAAGAAGACTCTCATTGAGAAGGGTATTAAATCTGAAGATGTGAAGAACCTTCCACCTATTGAAGATTTGTGTAAGCCAATTCCTCATCCATCCATAATTGAGGTTCACTCTCTCCACAGGTTCGATGAAGGAGATATTCCCTACTCTAAACCACCTGATCAATGCTTAGATGAATTTGATAATTATGTTATTAAGCAAGATAATTTTAATATGAGAGTAGAGAATCATTTGCATGAAAATTCTCTAGCTATTAGTAAGTTGCATGATATTGTGGAGAGAACCTCCAATGATGTTAAGATGCTTATTAAACATTTCCATATGGTTCAAACTCAAATTGATCAACTCACTAAAGTGCAACAAGACATGTTAGCCAATGCTTCTAAGGAAAAATTAAAACCTGTCTATGTTAGCACTAGAAGTGGAGCTCATACTCAGGATCCTTTATATCCTGAGGGACATCCTAAAAGAATTGAACAAGATTCTCAACTAGCTGAAAATCCAGTTTCTCCTTCTAAGAAAAAGAAGAAGAAACATAAAAATGTTGTAGAATCCTCTGAAACTGTTAATGATCCTAATAGTATATCTATCTCTGATGCTGAAACTGAAAGTGGTAATGAACTTGATAGTGATAAGGATAAAAATGATGCTCTTGATAAAGAAGTTAGTGAAAAGGAACCTGAAAAGCATACTAAAAACACAAAGTACACTAAGGAAGATTTCATTGCTAAGAAACATGGTAATGAAAGGGAACCTTGGGTTCAAAAGCAAATGCCTTTTCCAACTAAGAAACTAAAATCAAAGGAAGAAGAACATTATAATAAATTTGTGAATGGATGAAACCCTTGTTTTTGCAAATTCCTTTGACTGATGCTATTAAATTGCCTCCTTACTCAAAGTATATGAAAGATATTGTTTCTAACAAAAGGAAAATTCCTAATGAGGAAATTTCTACTATGCTTGCTAATTATTCTTTCAATGGCAAGGTTCCTAAGAAGCTTGGAGATCCAGGTATACCAACCATCCTTGCTCCATCAAGAATAATTATGTTAGAACTGCTCTATGTGATTTGGGAGCAGGAGTTAGTGTTATGCCTTTTTCTCTTTATAAGAGACTCTATCTTGATAAATTGATACCTACTGATATATCTTTGCAAATGGCTGATAAATCTACTGCTGTTCCTGTTGGCATTTGTGAGGATGTCCCTGTTCAAGTAGCTAACAATTGTTTAATTTTGACTGATTTTGTTGTTCTTGAAATGCCTGAAGATGATAATATGTCTATTATTCTTGGAAGACCTTTTCTAAATACTGCAGGTGCTGTTATTGATTGCAATAAAGGAAAAGTAACTTTCAATGTTAATGATAAAGAACATACTGTTTATTTCCCCAAGAAAGTTGACAAGATTTATGGAGTCAATACCATCTCCAATTTTAAAACTATCAAAGTGGGAAGTATTGATTGCCCTATATATGATCATCAAGAAGGATATCAAAACATTATGATTGGATCCATATCAATACAATACAAGGTAACATGAGTGTTCATGATGTTTAAATCATTTGTGTCATGTAAATTTATTTGGTGCCAAGACTTGATCAACCTTGCTATCAAATGTATTTGCATACATAAAAGAGCTAAACAGCATTTCTTTCTTCAACTTTGTTTTACCTACTGTTGTGTTACTGAACTTGCAAAGTTTTAGTTGAAACTGGTCTTTATAAAATTCTATTTCTGCTCTAAGTTTATTATTTAAATATCCAGAAAATGTGCAAATGAAAGTTTTCAAAAATCTGAAAATTATACCATTTATTTTTTAAAGTGGAATGTGGGAGTGCCTGGAGCTGACCAGGGGGACCCACCATGCCACCACACCACCCCACCGCGCGGCAGGGGTGTGGCCGCGCCGTGGCATGGTGTGGGCCCCACCTGGCCCTCCACTCACCCATCTTCCTCTCATTTCTTTCTCTCTCCCGAACAAACACACCACCATTGCTCAAACCCGTGTTCTTGCTGCTCTTGCTCGAGATTTTTCGATCTCCTTGCTCAGCCCATCTTTGTTGCTGAAATTTGGACCATTTGCTCTCCGGTATGTGACTCCTCCATGTATCCAAGTAGAATTTTGTTTAGTAGAGTATACCTTGAGTATTTTGCTGCTGTAGGTGACTTGTTAAGTGAGTATGCATGCTTGTTCTATGTTGATATAATCAGTTTTGATGCATGTTTAGTCCTCTAGCAAGTCATATAGTAGTTCCCCTCATTTGTATGCTTCAAAGATAATTTTTATGATATGTGTCAAAAATTTCAGAGGATGGAGGGAAATGAACACCAACTAAATCAATATGAATTGGTGGTTCCTGAGGTCATGGGGATCCATCGTGAAGAAGGAGTGTTCCCATCCTGCTATCCATGCTTGGAATTTATGAGAAGTTCGGGGATCTTGCGTGATTTTCGTACTCTTGTCTCTAATACAGGATTGAGTGATTTTGTAGAGGGAGAACCCTACCAATATGCAAAGTTAACTGTGTCTGTGGTGCAGGACTTTAGATTTGATTGGTCTTCACCTAACCCTATGGTTCACTATAAAATTTACAACAAAAGTGTCCACTTGCCTTTTGATGCTTTTTGTGCAGCAATTAGGGTGCCGCAATGGGGATCACGAGGGAGATACATGGGCAACCCAAGCATTTGACGGACCTATACGAGGTAATATGTCAAGGAAGAACCTACTCAGATGAAAGCGGTAAAATTCGAAGTATTCAATTTCCATGCATTCGATATTTTGCTTACTTCATTACGAGGTGTGTACTTGCTAGGAAGACTGCAAATAAATTATCTATTCCTGATTTAGCTTTCCTAGCAGCAGCCTTGCAACATGATAAGAGTTATAATTTGGGTGCCTTGATAGCCTTTCGCATTGCTGCCAATCGCGAGAAAGGTGGATTTTGTGGAGGACTCATTGCTTCTCGTTTATTAGCTATGCATGGTGTAGTAGCTCTCCCTAATGATTTGCAGCTTCCTTTAGAGAGGCTCGATTTTGCTTCCATGGGGAGGCATGGCTTTGTTACTAGTTGGTCTACTTTGAATAATCTATCTTATGAGGTGCCTTTTGCCAAGAAGGGGAGGTGGAAAATGGTTAAATCTGAGCGAATAGTCGCTTTGCCTGCACCACGTTTGTTTGATCTTGGTTTCAGGAATGTTTGGTCAGTCACCGAGGATGAATTCGATGCACACTTGAGGGATCATGCCCTGCACACAGAGGACGATGGAGAATGGGGCCGAGGACTCCACTCAGTTTTCCGGGACTGGGGGCTCGCGCCCCTATCCTGGGAATGCTGGACCCTCTGCCTCATCTTCCTCAGCGGAGCCGGATATTGAGCACACCCAGTATGACCCGCCGGCTTGGAGTTCTTACCCGCGTTATTATTGATCTCCACTTAGGCCAAAAGCCTAAGCTTGGGGGGAGGTATATCGACATCTCACTCATTTACATATCATATCTTGTCGATACTTTGTATATCCATGTTGCAGTTTTCTTTCTTTTTTTTAATTGTTTACCTTTTATTGCTGCATTCCAAAACACAAAAAGACCAAAAATATTTCTGTTGTTTCTCTTCATTTGTTTCTTTAAGTTTCAGTATTAGTTTACTTAGTTTTAAAATTCGGTTTGTTATTCAAAAATCCAAAAATATTTTGCTTTATGTTTGTTTCTTTTTGCTCTTGTTTCAAAAACTCGAAAACCCAAAAATATTTGTTGTTTCTTTTTGGTTTTGTATAGTGTTTTCAGAGTTGGACAGCTATCCGTGACTCCGATGGAGCTTGGTTTTCATTCTTATCATTCGAAGCAACACAAGTGAAAAAGCAATAAGGATGATCTACAACAACTTGAGTTGGGGTGAGAGGCTGGTATGAACTCCATTTGTTTTCATTTTTGTACATATACTCATCTATGTGAGCATGCTTAGTTGGTTCATGTGAGGTATATGTCATTTAGTGGATGCTTAGTAGTTCTTGTTCTCTCATGATCGGTCCCAATTTATTAATAGTGGTAGCATGTTATGTTGATGTTTGCTTGCATTGTTCTATTCATAGAGGGTATGACATTGTGGTATCCTCCTCTGAAGAATTCATTCGAATTGACTTGGCACATGCTCATGCATGCGTATGACTGAAAAACAAAAGTCAATTAAGCCTTGATGATTTATTTTGACTCAGAGTTCTTGTATCACTTTTATGTCTCAATTAATTTCATTTTGTCGCAAGCATGATTATGACGGTTATTGCTCTCTTGATTGTCGCTTCCCAGTCTATTGCTAGCCTTCACTTGTACTGAGCGGGAATGCTGCTCGTGCTTCCAAAACCATGAAAACCAAGTTATTCCAAAGTGTCCACCATAAATACCTATGCATGGCATTTCGAACCATTCAAGTAAATTTTCATGTGCTACCTTTAAAACCTTCAAAGTACTTCTCAATTTGTGTCAATGTTTTATAGCTCATGAGGAAGTATGTGGTGTTTTATCTTTCAATCTTGTCATTTACTTCTGACAGACTTTCACCAATGGACTAGTGGCATATACATCCGCTTATCCAATAATTTTGCAAAAAGAGCTGGCAACGGGGTGCCCAGCCCCAATTAATTACAACTTTCATTAATAATTCTCTTCACATGTTTTGCCCTGATTTATCAGTAAGCAACTTAATTTTGCAATAGACACTCCTCCATGGTATGTGAATGTTGGAAGGCACCCGAGGATTCGGTTAGCCATGGCTTGTGCAAGCAAAGGTTGGGGGGAGTGTCACCCATAATGAAACTAAAATACATGTGTAAACAAAAGAGAAGAGGGATGATCTACCTTGCTGGTAGAAATAACGTCCTTCATGGGAGCCGCTCTTGAAAGTCTGGTTGACAAGGGGGTTAGAGTACCCACTACCATTCGTTGACAACAACAAACACTTCCCAAAACAATTTTGCTTCTGTTTTAAAAATGAAAAGCTCTAGCACATGATAATCTCTGCTTCCCTCTGCGAAGGGCCAATCTTTTACTTTCATGTTGAGTCACCACCCTTTCTTTGAGCACTTTCTCGAGAGCATAGTTGTCATTCTTAGTGTAATATGCTTGTCCCAGAATGTGGTTAACTATGATATAACTTTGATGCTTTTATCTTTGATATCTTTGATTCTAGTCTTCCCATGAATTTCAGAGGTGCCTGGGCATTTATGTTTTGCTGTACAAAAACGGGCAAGCGAGATACCATCTTGTCATATCCTATTATGAGCATTACAATCTTGTGAATTAATATGTTTCATGTTTGTTGCTATTAGTATGTTGGTATCTTTTCATAGTTTACATGCCTATTGAGTGACATTATTTGCATTTGCCTCATCTTGAATTGCTTAAGCATTTGTACATATAGTGAGAATATATGCATCATATGAAGCAAATGTGTTCATGAAAGTCTTTTATCGCACTCAGTTGTTAACTGAATTGCTTGAGGACAAGCAATAAGCTAAGCTTGGGGGGAGTTGATACGTCCAAAACGTATCTACTTTCCCGAACACTTTTGCTATTGTTTTACCTCTAACTTGTGTGTTTTGAATACAACTAATGCGGACTAACGCTGTTTTCAGCAGAATTGCCCTGGTGTCTTGTTTTTGTGCAGAAAGTCAACTTTCGGGAAAAACACCAGAAAAGATCGCAAACCTCCTATTTTACCAGAAGACTCACGGAGCCAGAAGGGGAGGCGGAGATGGGCCACGAGTGGCCCAAACCACATGGTGGCGCGGCCCAAGGGCCTGCCGCGCCAGCCTATGAGGAGGGTGCCTCGGGCACCTCCCCGAGTCCCCCTTTCGACTACTTAACCCTTCTGACCTAAAAACGTCGGGGGGTCGTCCACTTCATCCAGAAACATCACCGTACGCCGCCACCATCGCGAAACCTATTTCGGGGACCAGAAACTCCGTTCTGGCACTCCGCCGGGACGGGGAATTGGAGGAGATCATCGCCATCATCATCACCGACGCTTCTCCATCGACCATCCATGTTTCCCCCATCCATGTGTGAGTAATTCCCTGCTGTAGGCTGAGGGGGATGGTAGGGATTGGATGTAGCGTACCTGCACTTAGAAATTGGCAAGGTACCTGTGTATAGTGCAAACCCCTGGATCGATTCATTTGCACACACAGTCTAAGATGAATTATCACAACATTGTATCAATTATTACACATGGATCCAGTACTTAGGAAAATATCCTTTACAAATTGCATAGCATGAAGCTAGCTTTGAAAGAGTAAAGCAGCGGAAAAATAATCTTCATGGAGTCCTCATCCTTTGCATGTGCCACAGGCGAAAACATGTTGGTTGCAGACTCGGAACCTTAACGAAACTCACTCGTCGTCAGAACAATCTGCAACAAAATAAAATTTTGCAACAGAGTGGGTCAGATACCATTAAAAATGGATCTGGCAAGTGACACTATGTGGACACTTAGTGGAATAACTCTATAGCCTATATGCATATTTGGCTGGTGGAGTTCAAGGCTGTTTTGCATAAAAGCCAATTTTTCCTGTCTCTTTATAAACACTTTTCTTTTGTCAAAACAGGTATGGCATGAAAACCACCCTCTTGTCTACCTTTATTCAACCTTCAATATTTTAACTTAAGAAATTGGAATGTCGGGAGCCTCCGTTGTCATCCTTGATCAGCTGCTCAAATTGTCCGTAACCGGGGACACGGCTAAGTACTTAGATTTAACTCTCGAGAGGTTGTGCACTTTCACCACGAGACCCAACAAACCCAAACTATCCTCAAGCACTCAATTTGTGCTAAGGAAAAGGAGAGAGTTGAGACGAGACCATTGGGAAACAGTCCCCTGTTCCTCTGGCAGACCCATACAGACATTCATCCGCTAAGACCTGCCGGAATCAGGTTCCTATAACTTAGTCAAGGCAGAGCCATAATACCAAGTGGCTGCACTGGAAGCTTCTTCACTTAGACAAAACATTGGTCCCTTTAATACCCTGGGTGGCAACCACAAGTGACCATCCCTTAGAGGTCACCCCTAAGAGATGACACTCAACCCTTCCATCATCTTTTCAAAACCAAGTCCACCCAGGTGATAAATTACTTAGTAGAATTAAACTTTAAAGAAAACACATTTGCATAGCATCAAATAATCTACTAAGTTATCAAAAGGGGGTTCTAGACACAACCAGTGTAAAGGTATGGTGGGTTGAGCATATAGCAATAATACTATCCATCACATGCATATAAAGAAATACACTAAGTAATGCATATAAAAATACTTAGGAAATTTATGGGGGTGTGCCACTTGCCTTGGCAATAGGGAGTGTAGTAGTAGCAGTTGCAACCACCTTCGTATCTCTCCGAATTTCTAACACATCAAACAAACCACAAATAAACATACAATCATAAATGCAACACTTAGAAAAATATGACATGCATGGAATGCAAAAATGATACACAGAATTATGATGAGAAGGACATACAAAACAAACTAAGGAAAAGGACATAAAATAACTTAATCCCATTGGCTAAGGCAAGGTCAAGGTTGAGCAAGAAATAACAACTTGAAAAGTTGTAAGGTTAGTTTAAATCTTCACACGCTTGATCTTCAAAACATCTTCAACTCCTTTGTATTCTTCAATGGTCTTCAATTAACACTATGAACTTAATCTTAAATACCAAGGACTTGGTCTATGTCCAAAGTGAGGTAAGAACAGAAAGGAAGAAGATAGTAGTTAGTCTTCCAAGAATCTTCTCCTTGCTTTTTCCTTGATGTGATAACTTCATTGCAACTTGTAGACTTGGTGATTCTGAAGACTTGATGATGTTGGCAGCATCAAAGTTGATCTTGGATATAACTTAGCCACCATGAGATCTAGGCGAGGAAGAAAGAAAAGAGAGAAAGGGAAGGAAGACTTAGAAAATGTAGCTGGTTGGTCTTCATGAACTTCCTCTTGATTTCTTCTAAGTCCTTTCTTCTTGGAGATGCTTCTGGAGTCTTGTTTTCTTGGCTAAGTCCTTCTTTGGTTCTTGATTGTTTCCACTAATTTCTAACTTAGTGGTTTTAACTAGAGGGGTCAAAAGAGCTAACATTCATCCTCAAAATTTCTAAGGAGATGCATGCCATGCTTATGTAAATGCTCTAAGGAAATGCAAGGCAAGTAAGATGGTCAAAAATGACTAAGGACCAAGGTCATAACATTTGGGTCGAAATTTAACTAAGGACTAAAGCTAACGCATCAAGTCCAAATAATTTCTAAGGAAAGTAAACAAAAATAAGAAGTGCAAAATAATTTCTAAGAAAAAGGTATGAAAACAATTAGTTGATAATCTTTCTAAGTACAAACCTTTGTCATATCACGTACTTAGGATATTTTCTAAGGAAACAACTAAATTTTCAAGATGCTAAAATTTTCTAAGGACAAGATCTAGTATTAATAAGATGTTGAAAATTTCTAAGGAAATTTCTAAGGGAAAGTGTTGTCAAAATTTTGTTAAATATTTTCTAAGGCAGAAAATTACTTTGTTTGGAGAGGCAAAATATTTCTAAGTACTTTTTGTAACTAAAGTGATCAAAATATGACTAAGTCATTTTATTAGCCGAATAGATGAAGAAAATAGTTTTAATCAATTTTAATTATTAAAATAACACCTAAAAAGCAATTAATCAATATTAATTACAAAAATCATAGAAAATACTTTTACAAAATTGGTAGAATATTCCTACGGCCAAGTATTAATTAAACAAAGTTAAAGCAATTGGATTTTCCCAAAAATCAATTTTTAAATTTAAGTTAAGTCAAATTCACTTAAACAACCATTTTTAAAATTGAACCAAAATAAGTTTGACAAAACATAAAAATAATTATGCCAAAAGTTTCTACGTGTCATAAGCTTTCCAAAAATATTTTATTTACATATTATGGACTTATAGATTTAAAACTATTAATAAAATAATGTTTTACATGTTTCTGTAAATAAAAAGTTAGTGCACGACTAAAATACAAGTTTTTATTATACCACTGTATTCTACACGTTCATACGAATCCATAGACTACAAAAACATTGAAAACGGAGTTACGGTTGATTTGATATGAATTTTACAAGGTACGCATATTCTCTGTTTTAGAAATACGAGTTTACAGGAATTCGTGACACATGTCGCATCGTTATTGGCCCGTCGGAACTGACTAGGCGCTGACTGTGCTGCTGACTATACATGCCACGCGGCGGCATATGATTCGCCCGTACCCCTTCATCTAATGGTTCTAATCTACACCGCGGATCAGTGATCTGACGGCCAGGAACGAAATCATCCTGGACAGCAGTTGTGCTCACCAGAGAAACGACGACGGTGACGAACTGCGGCTTGCTTGCGATCGTAGACGGCGTACTGCTGCTCCTTCAGGCTTGGAGACGGCAGGAATCGGCAGAGGTGATCACGGCGAACTCGATGGCGTACTTGGCGACGTCCTCGGCTGCTCCAAACGACGACAGCGACTGCTCTCCGAGCTCCTGTACCGGCGGCGCTCCGGCGACGATTACAAGCTTCCTGGTACACCGTTTTCAAAACGAAAACTTCAGGAAGGTGAGGAACAAAGAGGGTAACAGGGTGGACAAGGTAATAGAGGATAGGGTTGTACGAGACGGCGGTGACAACCTCCGAAGCTCGTCAATGGCGGCGGCGGCGGTAGATCGATTGCAGCCCGAAATTAGGGCAGCCTGGCGGCCGGTTGTTGGGGGAAAGTCGGGGGAAAAGATGCGTAGGGTTTTGGGGTTTATATAGACGAAGTTTCGTGGCAAACGGATAAGAAGATTGGGAGGAATCGAGGATTTTGCGGGGCTGTTTGAGACACGAACGTGTTCGTTCTGGAGTTCTTCGAGGTACGTGATGTACCTGGTGATGAAAATGGGCTGGAAGACGGCCCGCTTCGCTGGCTGCACGCGTGCGGTGTGCGCAGTTGGGCTGCGGCCCAACTAGCTCATCCGAAACGTTTTTTTTTTTCTTCTTTTATTCTTTTTCCTGTTTTCTTTATAACTTTTGATTTTAAACTCGGAATTGAGTCAAACCAATTTCTATAATTTTGTAAATTCAAACTATTTATTTTGAAACTTCCAAAAAGCATTTCCAAAATATTTTGTCAACTAAAATTTTGAAAAGTGTTAAAATGAATTTTGGACATAATAATGTTATTTGAAAACTATAGGTTTTTATAAATTCCTTTTGAAGTTATATTTTAAACCAAAGCAATTTAGGAGTAACATGATTTATATCCCTCAATAAAATAATCTTATAAAAACTCAAACAGTTTTAATAAGGGTTTGATAAATCAAAATGAATTTAGAACTCATTTTAGAATCCAAATACTTATTTTGTTTCAAAAGCAAAACTATAAAACTTGAAAATAGAGAATAGGTGAGTAATAGAATAATTCTCAATACAAACAAACTATTCACACCAACACACTTTTCTATTAGAAATCATTTTGATTTCCAAACTAGGTTTTTAATAAATAAACAATATGACACTTGATGTCAAAAGTAAAATAGGTTTTAAAACAAATCAAAGGTGGCTTTAAATACCACAAGATAAACATTTGCAATTACTTATATTACAATAGATTCAAACGATTTCACAAACAATTCTAACAGAACAACACATTCATAAAAGTCAAAAGAAAACTTGGAGCATTCTTTGCTCTACTAATATATTTTGTTAAATATGTTTTCAAGTGGAATTATTATTCTCACTTTTTAAAATATCCAAATGCAAACAATGCTATATGATGATGAATGTATGCATGAATTTTCTTTTCAAAGCAAAATACATAATAGTTTTAAAAAGTTTTAAATTTTTCTGATTTTTCAACTTTTTGAAAAACTTGGGATGTTACAGACTACCACCCTTAAAAGGAATCTCGTCCCGAGATTCGGGAAGGCTAGCAAATGTTTGTGACTGGGATATCTGGGTGGCTACCACCCTTAAAAGGGATCTGCGTTGGTATTAAAATTCCAATGGCCAAAATTACAACCTTATCCCATTACATTGACTCTGGTCCTACTTGGCTAAACTTAAGTTTCTCTGGGTGCCTTCATTCCTGGTTTTACATTGATATCTGATCCGCTTTTTATCTGGTGTGGTGAGCGTGACCGCTTTATTGGCTTGATCAATCTGACCATCATATTTAGATATCCAGTCCTTGCCTATGATTATATCAAAGCCTTGTAGGTCCAGCACAAACAACTCACTTGGGAAGTTATGTGTCTCAATTCCCAAGGTCATGTTTTGGCATACAGTGTTTGCTGGCATTTTTCCTTCTGTAGAGCTTACCCGGATGGGTCTCCTAAGTCCTCGATTGGGGATCTTATTTTTACTCACAAAGTCCTTTGATATGAAGGAATGTGTTGCTTCAATATCAAAAGTACTAAGGCAGGATAAGAGTTGATCATCAATCCTATGATGACTGGGTCTGGTTTCTTGAGAACTCTCTCTATGTTTATAGAAAACACATGTCCCTTTCGAAACTGAATTGGCTTGGTCCCATTGCCAGTCTTCTTTTCTGGACAGCGGTGGGAGTAGTGTCCCATTTTCTTGCATTTGAAACACTCTACCCGACTGAGGTCCTTCTTATTGGGTTTTGGGTGTAGATTCTGACTACTGTTTACTCCCATAAGGTGCTCATCTTCGAGGTCATAAACTTCTTCAGTATAAGCGGGGCTATGGTGACCATGGTTGAGGTGGTGGTCATCCTCTTCATGCAAGCCGTGTTCATTAATATTACGACAATGGTGGTTATGGTCTTCATGGTGGTTGGACTCAAAACAAACATGTTCCTCATGTGAAGTGCTCCATTCCTGCTCTGATGCTGAGTGATGGTTTTCCAATTCCTGCTTCCTCTTCTTGCTTGCATGTTGCTTCATTCTGCCTTCCAGGGTTATAGCTTTGTCAATCAGTGACCGGTAGTCAGGGGCATGGGCAATTGTTAAATAAATGGCTAATTTACCATCCAGACCATTTAGAAATCTCTTCCTCCTTTTGTCATCTGTATCAACCTCATCCGGTGCATAACGCGCTAGGTTATTGAACTCATTCATGTATTCATCTATAGTTCGATCACCTTGTCGAAGGTCGAGGAATTCCTCCTTCTTTAGATTCATCAGTCCTGATGACATATGTGCAGCACGAAATCCTTCTTGGAACAAATCCCATGTCATCTCTTCAATGGGGTAAGTGATCTGGTAGCTGTCCCACCAGTTTGCTGCAGGTCCTTCCAGTAGATATGCCGTGAGTCTAACCTTCTCAGCATTCGTGCATCCAATTGTGACTAAATCCTTATTTACTGAACGTAGCCAATCATCAGCCAAAATAGGTTCAGCAGTACTTGAGAATTTCCTTGGTCTAAGCTTCAAGAATTTGGTCAGCATATCCACTTGAGATGGGGGTGGTGCTGGAATGTCCTTGGTGTCTTCTTGGTTTTGGTTCATTAACAAGCTCAACTGATTCTGTGCCTCTATTATTTGATTTGTCATTGTCTTCAAATCAATGTTGGGGCTTTGGCGAGGCATCTGTTTGAGTTTAGCATAGATGAGTAAAAGATAGATAGATGCTAGGGGAGAATCCTACCCAACACAGCAGAAAGTCAAACATCTTACAAACAACATCTAACCAACAAAAACCACAAGGTTCAAAACACAGAAAAACAATCTAGTATTGGCATACCACCTAAGTTGGTATGATCAATACCCTAACACGATGTCGTTGTTCTAATAAGGTGGTAGTTTCTAGTCTATCTCCATCTTGAGTGCTTCAAGTTCTTCTTCAGTTTTCTTCAAAATCTTCTAAGTGCTTGAACTCATAATCTGATTTCTTCCATGATCTTCCCTGTAGGTAGTGCTTCATGTTGAGTCGTAGCATTTCTTCATGAAGTATCAGACTTACTCTTGGCCATCACCAAAACATGTCTTCATGGATAAAGAAGTAGGTCATCTAGAATAAGATAAGAATTTTCTAGAAGGTTGATAGTAGATGAGAGTACTAGAAAGATAAAATGAAAAGTTTTGTTTTTAGTAACCTGAATAAAAATAGATTTTAATCCAATGGTCAAACCTATTTCTATCCATGTCTAGGGTCTCGAATCTACAGGCAACACAGTGCTCTGATACCATCTGTAGCGTACCTGCACTTAAAAATGGCAAGGTACCTGTGTATAGTGCAAACCCCTGGATCGATTCATTTGCACACACAGTCTAAGATGAATTATCACAACATTGTATCAATTATTACACATGGATCCAGTACTTAGGAAAATATCCTTTACAAATTGCATAGCATAAGCTAGCTTTGAAAGAGTAAAGCAGCGGAAAAATAATCTTCATGGAGTCCTCATCCTTTGCATGTGCCACAGGCGAAAACATGTTGGTTGCAGACTCGAAACCTTAACGAAACTCACTCGTCGTCAGAACAATCTGCAACAAAATAAAATTTTGCAACAGAGTGGGTCAGATACCATTAAAAATGGATCTGGCAAGTGACACTATGTGGACACTTAGTGGAATAACTCTATAGCCTATATGCATATTTGGCTGGTGGAGTTCAAGGCTGTTTTGCATAAAAGCCAATTTTTCCTGTCTCTTTATAAACACTTTTCTTTTGTCAAAACAGGTATGGCATGAAAACCACCCTCTTGTCTACCTTTATTCAACCTTCAATATTTTAACTTAAGAAATTGGAATGTCGGGAGCCTCCGTTGTCATCCTTGATCAGCTGCTCAAATTGTCCGTAACCGGGGACACGGCTAAGTACTTAGATTTAACTCTCGAGAGGTTGTGCACTTTCACCACGAGACCCAACAAACCCAAACTATCCTCAAGCACTCAATTTGTGCTAAGGAAAAGGAGAGAGTTGAGACGAGACCATTGGGAAACAGTCCCCTGTTCCTCTGGCAGACCCATACAGACATTCATCCGCTAAGACCTGCCGGAATCAGGTTCCTATAACTTAGTCAAGGCAGAGCCATAATACCAAGTGGCTGCACTGGAAGCTTCTTCACTTAGACAAAACATTGGTCCCTTTAATACCCTGGGTGGCAACCACAAGTGACCATCCCTTAGAGGTCACCCCTAAGAGATGACACTCAACCCTTCCATCATCTTTTCAAACCAAGTCCACCCAGGTGATAAATTACTTAGTAGAATTAAACTTTAAAGAAAACACATTTGCATAGCATCAAATAATCTACTAAGTTATCAAAGGGGTTCTAGACACAACCAGTGTAAAGGTATGGTGGGTTGAGCATATAGCAATAATACTATCCATCACATGCATATAAAGAAATACACTAAGTAATGCATATAAAAATACTTAGGAAATTTATGGGGGTGTGCCACTTGCCTTGGCAATAGGGAGTGTAGTAGTAGCAGTTGCAACCACCTTCGTATCTCTCCGAATTTCTAACACATCAAACAAACCACAAATAAACATACAATCATAAATGCAACACTTAGAAAAATATGACATGCATGGAATGCAAAAATGATACACAGAATTATGATGAGAAGGACATACAAAACAAACTAAGGAAAAGGACATAAAATAACTTAATCCCATTGGCTAAGGCAAGGTCAAGGTTGAGCAAGAAATAACAACTTGAAAAGTTGTAAGGTTAGTTTAAATCTTCACACGCTTGATCTTCAAAACATCTTCAACTCCTTTGTATTCTTCAATGGTCTTCAATTAACACTATGAACTTAATCTTAAATACCAAGGACTTGGTCTATGTCCAAAGTGAGGTAAGAACAGAAAGGAAGAAGATAGTAGTTAGTCTTCCAAGAATCTTCTCCTTGCTTTTTCCTTGATGTGATAACTTCATTGCAACTTGTAGACTTGGTGATTCTGAAGACTTGATGATGTTGGCAGCATCAAAGTTGATCTTGGATATAACTTAGCCACCATGAGATCTAGGCGAGGAAGAAAGAAAAGAGAGAAAGGGAAGGAAGACTTAGAAAATGTAGCTGGTTGGTCTTCATGAACTTCCTCTTGATTTCTTCTAAGTCCTTTCTTCTTGGAGATGCTTCTGGAGTCTTGTTTTCTTGGCTAAGTCCTTCTTTGGTTCTTGATTGTTTCCACTAATTTCTAACTTAGTGGTTTTAACTAGAGGGGTCAAAAGAGCTAACATTCATCCTCAAAATTTCTAAGGAGATGCATGCCATGCTTATGTAAATGCTCTAAGGAAATGCAAGGCAAGTAAGATGGTCAAAAATGACTAAGGACCAAGGTCATAACATTTGGGTCGAAATTTAACTAAGGACTAAAGCTAACGCATCAAGTCCAAATAATTTCTAAGGAAAGTAAACAAAAATAAGAAGTGCAAAATAATTTCTAAGAAAAAGGTATGAAAACAATTAGTTGATAATCTTTCTAAGTACAAACCTTTGTCATATCACGTACTTAGGATATTTTCTAAGGAAACAACTAAATTTTCAAGATGCTAAAATTTTCTAAGGACAAGATCTAGTATTAATAAGATGTTGAAAATTTCTAAGGAAATTTCTAAGGGAAAGTGTTGTCAAAATTTTGTTAAATATTTTCTAAGGCAGAAAATTACTTTGTTTGGAGAGGCAAAATATTTCTAAGTACTTTTTGTAACTAAAGTGATCAAAATATGACTAAGTCATTTTATTAGCCGAATAGATGAAGAAAATAGTTTTAATCAATTTTAATTATTAAAATAACACCTAAAAAGCAATTAATCAATATTAATTACAAAAATCATAGAAAATACTTTTACAAAATTGGTAGAATATTCCTACGGCCAAGTATTAATTAAACAAAGTTAAAGCAATTGGATTTTCCCAAAAATCAATTTTTAAATTTAAGTTAAGTCAAATTCACTTAAACAACCATTTTTAAAATTGAACCAAAATAAGTTTGACAAAACATAAAAATAATTATGCCAAAAGTTTCTACGTGTCATAAGCTTTCCAAAAATATTTTATTTACATATTATGGACTTATAGATTTAAAACTATTAATAAAATAATGTTTTACATGTTTCTGTAAATAAAAAGTTAGTGCACGACTAAAATACAAGTTTTTATTATACCACTGTATTCTACACGTTCATACGAATCCATAGACTACAAAAACATTGAAAACGGAGTTACGGTTGATTTGATATGAATTTTACAAGGTACGCATATTCTCTGTTTTAGAAATACGAGTTTACAGGAATTCGTGACACATGTCGCATCGTTATTGGCCCGTCGGAACTGACTAGGCGCTGACTGTGCTGCTGACTATACATGCCACGCGGCGGCATATGATTCGCCCGTACCCCTTCATCTAATGGTTCTAATCTACACCGCGGATCAGTGATCTGACGGCCAGGAACGAAATCATCCTGGACAGCAGTTGTGCTCACCAGAGAAACGACGACGGTGACGAACTGCGGCTTGCTTGCGATCGTAGACGGCGTACTGCTGCTCCTTCAGGCTTGGAGACGGCAGGAATCGGCAGAGGTGATCACGGCGAACTCGATGGCGTACTTGGCGACGTCCTCGGCTGCTCCAAACGACGACAGCGACTGCTCTCCGAGCTCCTGTACCGGCGGCGCTCCGGCGACGATTACAAGCTTCCTGGTACACCGTTTTCAAAACGAAAACTTCAGGAAGGTGAGGAACAAAGAGGGTAACAGGGTGGACAAGGTAATAGAGGATAGGGTTGTACGAGACGGCGGTGACAACCTCCGAAGCTCGTCAATGGCGGCGGCGGCGGTAGATCGATTGCAGCCCGAAATTAGGGCAGCCTGGCGGCCGGTTGTTGGGGGAAAGTCGGGGGAAAAGATGCGTAGGGTTTTGGGGTTTATATAGACGAAGTTTCGTGGCAAACGGATAAGAAGATTGGGAGGAATCGAGGATTTTGCGGGGCTGTTTGAGACACGAACGTGTTCGTTCTGGAGTTCTTCGAGGTACGTGATGTACCTGGTGATGAAAATGGGCTGGAAGACGGCCCGCTTCGCTGGCTGCACGCGTGCGGTGTGCGCAGTTGGGCTGCGGCCCAACTAGCTCATCCGAAACGTTTTTTTTTTTCTTCTTTTATTCTTTTTCCTGTTTTCTTTATAACTTTTGATTTTAAACTCGGAATTGAGTCAAACCAATTTCTATAATTTTGTAAATTCAAACTCTTTATTTTGAAACTTCCAAAAAGCATTTCCAAAATATTTTGTCAACTAAAATTTTGAAAAGTGTTAAAATGAATTTTGGACATAATAATGTTATTTGAAAACTATAGGTTTTTATAAATTCCTTTTGAAGTTATATTTTAAACCAAAGCAATTTAGGAGTAACATGATTTATATCCCTCAATAAAATAATCTTATAAAAACTCAAACAGTTTTAATAAGGGTTTGATAAATCAAAATGAATTTAGAACTCATTTTAGAATCCAAATACTTATTTTGTTTCAAAAGCAAAACTATAAAACTTGAAAATAGAGAATAGGTGAGTAATAGAATAATTCTCAATACAAACAAACTATTCACACCAACACACTTTTCTATTAGAAATCATTTTGATTTCCAAACTAGGTTTTTAATAAATAAACAATATGACACTTGATGTCAAAAGTAAAATAGGTTTTAAAACAAATCAAAGGTGGCTTTAAATACCACAAGATAAACATTTGCAATTACTTATATTACAATAGATTCAAACGATTTCACAAACAATTCTAACAGAACAACACATTCATAAAAGTCAAAAGAAAACTTGGAGCATTCTTTGCTCTACTAATATATTTTGTTAAATATGTTTTCAAGTGGAATTATTATTCTCACTTTTTAAAATATCCAAATGCAAACAATGCTATATGATGATGAATGTATGCATGAATTTTCTTTTCAAAGCAAAATACATAATAGTTTTAAAAAGTTTTAAATTTTTCTGATTTTTCAACTTTTTGAAAAACTTGGGATGTTACATTGGATGAGATTGTTCATGTAATAAGCTATAAGATCATTAGGGCATGGTGCCCAGTATCCGTTCTTAGTACTTATTGATGTTGTTGCAACTTGTTGAGCTTAATGCTTGTCACTAGGGCCCGAGTGCCATGATTTCAGATCTGAACATGTTATTGTTTCATAATGATATGCACTGTTTATTGATCATACCTGCAAGTTGTATACACATATTGTTGTCCGGAACCCGCGGTCCCAAAGTGACAATAATTGGGACAGCCGAGGGGAATGGCTACGATGTGAGGATCACATGTGTTCACTGCGTGTTAATGCTTTGCTCCGGTACTCTATTAAAAGGAGTACCTTAATTACCAGTAGATTCCCTTGAGGCCCGGCTGCCACCGGCTGGTAGGACAGAAGATGTTGTACAAGTTTCTCATTGCGAGCACGTACGACTATATATGGAACACATGCCTACGTTTACTTAGTACTTGGATGCTTTATCATTATTATCTGCAATGCCTATGTCTTGATTATTATATGAGCTATCTTATCCATGCAGCGTCCGTTCATCCATCCCTATGCCTACAGTGTTTTAATCCTACTGTTTACTGCAATCACTACTGCTGTCTCTGTTTACTGCTGCTATTATTTCACCGCTACTACTGCTATAAAACTGTTGCTACTGATAATCTGTGTCGAGCAAGACTATTCACAGGTGCAACTGAATTGACAACTCCGCTGTTAAGGCTCTCAAGTATTCTTTGGCTCACCTTGTGTCGAATCAATAAATTGGGTTTTACTTCCCTCGAAGACTGTTGCGATCCCCTATACTTGTGGGTCATCACGGCGTCAGCTTGAATGAGATACTTCAATCCCGCAGTGGTCGACAGAAACCAGGTACATATAACGAAATTAGCAAGTATTATTTTTTATTATCCTCAATGTACTTATTTTTCTTAATTACTTATTTTTGTTATCTCTCATTTCCGTAGGTGCATATACAAGTAGTCGATTATTTTTTATTATCCTCAATGTACTTATTTTTCTTAATTACTTCTTTTTGTTATCTCTCATTTCCATAGGTGCATATACAAGTAGTCGATTATGTGTCTCAGTGAGAGACTACTATTGTTACAAGTTTCAAATACCGTGGTGTATTTAACGCCATGCTATACGGTAAACGGCTGTTCCAACAATATGTGGTCGACATGTACATCAAGGTTGAAACCTCCAGGTTGGACTATATCAGAAATCACCAGAAACAAATACGTGCTGATCTATACCAAGGTATTGTTGATAGCCTTCAAGCTGGGGAAAACCGTGTGGATGCTGTCGGAAAATGGACTATACTTCCTACATCATTTATTGGGGGGAAGAAGAGATAGGAGACGAAGATACCTTGATGCAATGGCCTTGGTGCAAAAGTATGGGAAACCAGACATCTTTTTAACCATGACTTGCAACCCGAATTGGGATGAGATAATTAGTGCGTTGGAGCCTGGACAAACCCCACAAGATCGCCCTGATCTCATTGTACGAGTATTTCGAGCAAAGTTGGAAGACCTCAAGATACAACTTTTCAAAAAGCACATGCTCGGTAAGGTAGCAGCATATGCCTATGTTGTCGAGTTCCAGAAAAGGGGTCTACCACATGCTCATTTCGTCCTAATCATGGAGGGGAGGTACAAGCTAACATGCCCAGAGCAATATGATTGTCTCATATCTGCTGAATTGCCAGACAAATCCAAGTACCCTGAGTTGTACAAGATGGTCGTCAACCACATGATGCATGGCCCATGTGGAGTATTAAACCCCAAGAATGTGTGCATGCAGAATGGTAGTTGCAAGAACTACTATCCACGGCCATTTAATGCGTCAGCCCTTCAGGGAAAGGATTCGTATCCCATATACAGGAGGAGAGATGATGGACGTCGTGCAAAGGTACGAGGGAAAGAATTAGACAATAGGTGGGTTGTTCCGTACAATCCTTACCTGCTAAGAAGGTATAATTGCCACATCAATGTCGAGGTTTGCTCAAGCATAAAAGCTGTAAAGTACCTCTTTAAGTACATATATAAGGGGCATGATCGAGCATCTGTTTCGGTCGACGAGGTGGATAAAGATGGGAGCGTTGATGAAATAAAGCAATACAGAGATTCCAGGTGGGTTACCCCACAAGAAGCATTATGGAGGATCTATGGTTTTGACCTTAGTGAGATATTTCTATCTGTTAAACAACTACAACTCCACCTCCCTAATATGCACATGGTGTCATTCCCAACAGGTGCAAATCTGAATGATGTCCTCTCGCAAGAAGGAGCTTCCAAGACCATGTTAACTGAGTATTTTGAGGCCAACAAGAAATATGAGTTGGCTAGGGGAATATTATATAAGGATTTCCCTGCATCTTTTGTTTGGGTGTCAGGTAGCAAGTATTGGAAAAAGAGGGATGAACGCACGCAGATTGGGAGAATTGTGTCTGCACATCCAGCTGAAGGGGAGAGATATTATCTTAGAGTGCTTCTAAATCATGTCACGGGTGCTACATCCTTCCAAGATCTAAGAACAGTGAATGGTATTGTTTTCCCAACATTCCGTGAAGCGGCTGAAAATAGGGGCCTTATCGAGTCTGACAATAGTATTGACGATTGTCTTAACGAGGCTGAGGTTTTTCAGATGCCGTCTTCCCTTCGGAGGCTATTTGCTACTATATTGGTCTTTTGTGAGCCTAACGATGTGTGTGGCCTATGGGACCGACACTTGGAAGCTATGACAGAAGACTATCGACTAACCCATATGTCCCCCCATGCAGCTGAGCAAATGGCTTTGTTAGATATAAAAAATATGCTTCAGTCGATGGGGAAGGAAATATCGTCATTCCCTCTTCCAGAAATTGATGAGTCATATCATGCCCCAGATAAGGAGGCTAGGGAGATCATAGAGGAGTCCACGATCGAGGTGGACCCAGAACACATTGGCTTGTCATCTTTCCTAAACCCAGAACAGAGATATGCATATGATGAGATACTTGCGACAATCGGTAGTGGCCAAGGAGGTGTGTTCTTTGTCGATGGTCCGGGAGGCACAGGAAAAACATATATATACAAAGCACTACTTGCAAAAGTACGTGGTGAGGGCCAGATAGCTGTTGCAACAGCGACATCGGGTGTTGCTGCATCCATCTTGCCCGGAGGGAGGACTGCACACTCGAGGTTTAAAATACCATTGAACATTGAAGACGGTGGGGTCTGTAGTTTCACCAAGCAAAGTGGCATAGCTAAGCTTCTTATGAGGGCGTCCCTCATAATTTGGGACGAGGCCTCCATGACGAAGCGGCAGGCGGTCGAGGCCCTTAACAATAGCATGAGGGACATCATGGGTCGACCTGACCTACCATTTGGTGGAAAGACAATTGTGTTTGGGGGAGACTTTAGACAAGTGCTTCCTGTTGTTCGTAAGGGAACAAGGTCACAGATAACTGATGCGACCCTACGTAAGTCTTATCTTTGGAATAGTATGAGACAACTAAGACTTGTCCGTAATATGAGGGCTCAGGTTGATCCATGGCTTGCTGATTATCTTCTGCGTGTTGGGAATGGCACCGAAGATACTGTGGATGATGGTTACATACGACTCCCAGATGAGATTTGCGTACCATGCACTGGTGACGCCTCTGATATTGACAAGCTTATTGAAAGTGTTTTCCCGATGCTGCAAAATGAAAACATCTCGGATCCAAACTACATAACATCCCGAGCAATTTTGTCAACTCGCAATGAGTACATTGACAAGATCAACATGAGGATGATAGAGAGATTTCCCGGGGAGGAGATGGTATACCATAGTTTTGATCGGGCTGAGGATGATCCACACAACTACTATCCTGCAGAATTCTTAAATTCATTAACACCTAACGGGCTACCTCCCCATATCCTAAAGTTGAAGATTAACTGCCCTATTATATTGTTACGGAACATTGACCCATCGAATGGGTTGTGCAATGGGACTAGGTTGGTTGTCCGGGGGTTCATGAGGCAAAATTTACAAAGAATATAGTCTACAAGGAAGTTCTCAATGTGTAGGCCAAGGTACCAATCACTCAAGTACAATTTGGTGGCTGTTAATACTTACTTCAATTTATACCATGGTCAGTCATCTAAAATTGTTTTCCATCTACAGGTCCGAAGTTTGTGCATGGGACTTCCAAAAGCAAGTGGGAAAGTACTGGAGTGGCAGATTTTGCTGGAACGATGATGCCAGAAGGTAATCTCACCTCTTTGCACTATTCACCTGACAGATTGATGAATGCATTCTGACATAACTAAATTAACAGAGCTACCTTGCATTGCACATCGTGTAGCAGCATCGGTATTAGTGGTGCATACTGCATCTATGTACTGTATTAATTAGTGGTATCTTTGGATTATTTGAATTACTTACCCGTCCTTTAGATATTAATTGGCTTATTTTTTTAAAGTATGGTGCTTTAAAAAGCTCAAGTATAATGTGGTTGATTATGAAAGAACCAATCGCTCAAATACAATTTGGTGGCTGTTAATACTTCAATGTTTACACCAGGTCAGTCATCTTAAATTGTTTTCCATCTGCAGGTCCAAAGTTTGTGCAGGGAACTTTCAAAAGGCAACTTGTAAATGTCAGCATCCTGAAAATCAAAGAGATCACGCCGCATTGGTAGAGGTGAATAGACTGGAGGTGTGTGGTGCACTAAGAAGGCAAAGCAGAGGGTGAAAGTTAGACTGATTTACTCTGGTTCACGAACAGCTTTGTAGCAAAGTTAAATACTCTGCTTTTTTACCGTCTTGGGGATACTCCCTTTTTTAGATGGAAGATACTTTGCTTTGTGGTAGGGAGAGATATCGTGTGTTACTTCTGTCCTACTCTTGTACATCTAAGTTAGTAACGATTGCAGTTCTGCTAGCTAACTGAAGTTCAGATTTGTGTATCACTTTCTTTGTTGATATAATTTAACTGAATTTCAGAGTTGTATATCTCTTTATTTTCCTGATGTAATTGAACTGAAGTTCAGAGTTCTGTATCTCTTCCCGTGTTGCTGGCAAAACGAATTTCAGAGTTTTTTATCACTTCTTTTTCTTCATGTAAATTAGCCGGTATACGTACTGAGATGCCAATGGTCGAGTTGGGCATACCCAGAACGTGTGGACACATGCTTGAGGAAGGCCAGCCCCTGTTCCCAGAGGTCCGTGGTGCAGGCACACTCCAGCTGCACCTCCGACCTCCTGGTGTTGTCACATGATTAATTCTTGATTACAGGTGATCGTCGATTTTATTTGCATCATGCCAAAAGTTATTTCGTGTTTGTATGTTAATTTGTAGAGTAATAATTATATAGTTCAACATAGGAAGCGAAACAACTCGAAAAGAGAAATAGCATGTGCGATAATATTTGTGCTACAACTGAGATTTACTGGATTTTTATCTTTATCTGGAGTTATTATTCTGATTATTTTCTTGATCCCCATGTTTGAAATGGTTTGTCGGAGAAGAAGCATCATAATTCCAATACAAATATATTGTTTAAGCTTCCAATTATAACTCCTTTGCATATATCATGATGGCTACGTGCTAATTCTTTTTTGAGTGAACAGAGGCAATGTCTTGCAACAAGCATAGACAAGGACGCCGTCGACAATGGTTTGCAGCATTGACCCAGAAAAAGGTGACACATACAAAAATAATCATATCACGTAAAACAAAAAACTCGATTGATATAAATTGTCCCCGTAAAATTATTGATAAATGTGATGAATAATAATACTTTGCTTTATTTAAGATCGTTATAAGAATGAAAATAATTAATTACCGTGGCAATGCACAGGCATTCAACTAGTCCTGCCATACGACGGGTCAACAAGGCCGTGGGCACGCTGCGCAAAGGACGTGGAGAGCTTTGCTTCCACGACTCCCTCAACGGCAGTGCCTCGTGAGCTCCCTTCGGTCTCACTGGCCATTACTCTGCCCATCTTCCTCTCCCTCGCCGGCAAGCTCGCCTTCCGGCCCTCTTCCGGGTTCCGGCGACGCACCATGTCCGCCGTCTCCTCAGGCGTTAAGTTCGTGGAGGCCAAGTTCGCCGACGGCTCCGACGCCATGTGCCGTCTCGCCGCCGACGACGATCTCGAGACAGAGGCATCCGCGCGGCTGCTCCCGGTCGTTGATGGCGACGAGAAATTTCCGACCGACGCCGTTGCTCGACGTGCAGGTTATTAGGCCCGTTGGCGACAGCGTCGGCATGGTGGTTTTTGGCTTCGGAATCTAAAGCGATCACCACTACCATTTAATTTCGGGTGCTTCCTGTGCGCCATAGCTGTTCTCGTAAGATGGACCTGTCATAGGGGAGGAAGTACATGGCTCAGGCCTGCTCCATGGTTCCAAAGCATGCAGCGCGAGCTACACTTGAGGACCTTTGATGTCCGAAAGCTGCCCCAGGTGCTACTGGTTTTGATTGGTCTCACGATTCATGGCAGGTTAGCAGCTAGGCCGTCTCTATTACCGACGGTATAGTATCAGCAGTGTTTAACATTTCGATTTGGCTTTTTTTTTCGCCCCTGCCAGAGATTCGAGAATTTCGCGAAATTGACGAAATTTCGAAGAGAAAATTCAAAAATTTCGGTCAGATTTTAAGTCTGGAATTTAAATTCATTTGGCAAAAATTAAAACAAGTGAGCAGAAATCGAACTCACGACCCTGCACAACGCTCCAGGTCCCTTAACCACTAGGCCGCTACAAAGTCAGTAACATATATACTGACTTTCACTTCTTATATGCGTTGTGTATCGATTTTTTCAAATTATATCGAAATTTTTGGACGAATGTTTGCTTTCTCGTCCTTCACCGAGATTCGTAAATTTCGCGAAATTCGGTCGAAATTTCGACGAAATATTTTCCCCTGAGTATCAGTCCGAACTGCTCTCGGCGTCTCGGTGCTTTTATCTGTTGTCTTGTTCCGGTGATCCGGTCAGTCAGCGTTCACCGTCACCGCGGACCGGGATTTGGCATTCTTGTAAGGATGGTTAGGTTGAGATCGTACGACTCGCGAGCAGCAAAAATTATCTCTTCGAGCATGCATTTGCTGTACCTTTTAGGTAAGTTAGTTAGATGTCTGGTGAGGTAAGACAAGCCTGGCTTGCTTGCAAGAGCACCCTAAACACTTGAATATTGCATTGGTTTCCTTTTTGTTTTTGAAGGAAACAAGGACATGAGCTTGGGGCAGGTTCAAAGGACGCCACCGATCTAGTTAATATAAAAATTGCACACTTGCGAATAAAGAAAAAGAGGGGCACTGAGGCGTTCCTGAGTCTAAGAGGCCGGCCAATTATTACATGCATATTGCATTGTAGTTGTTGGTACCTTTTTGTATATATTTTATCAAAATTTATTAAGTTCGATTTCAACCAAAAAACGTATGCGACATATGTCGGTTAGGAGGGAGTAGTATAAGTTTTGAGGTTTATAGGAAGATAGGAACCAGATAACCAGTTTTCTTTAGAGCATCTCTATCCGGGTCAGGCTAATTTTATCTCCTACATGCTTGCAGACACGTCCGAACGTGTTCGTGGATAGGGGGCGGCCAACCCTAATTTGTTCCCTCCCGCAACCACATCCCGCATATCCAAACACATGCACCACCGATAGGGGGCAGGTTCAAAGGACGCCACCGATCTAGTTAATATAAAAATTGCATACTTGCGAATAAAGAAAAAGAGTGACATTGAGGCGTTATTACATGCATATTGCATTGTAGTTGTTGGTACATATTTGATTTGATCAAAATTTATGAAGTTTGATTTCAACCAAAAAAATGTATGTGACATGTGTCGGTTAGGAGGGAGTAGTATGAGTTCTGAGGTTTAGAGAAACCGGATAACTAGTTTTCTTCGTCAGAGCATCTCTAACCGGGCTTGGCTAATTTTACCCCCTATATGTCTGCAGACACGTCTGGACGTGTTCGTGGATAGGGGTCGGCCAACCCTCATTTGTTCTCTCCCGCAACCACACCCTGTATATGCAAACCCTCAAATCCATGTAAACACATGCACGTTGATCATAATTCATCACAAATGCAACACAAAATTGAAAATAAGTCTCAATTCAACATAAGCTACAATAACAATAGAAGTTAGCAATGCATAGATAAACAATACAAGAATTAATCAAAGGCCACTAGGGCGTGGTTGATCTTCTTTTTCATGTGCATGATCCATTTTGCGCTCTCATATCGACTCCTCCGTGAATCTTGCATGAATAACTTTTTTCCTTCTTAGTCACGCGGGTATCATTTATGTTCGCCTTTTTTGAATCCATTTCATGCAATTATCATGCTTCTCCTATTCAATCGTTGCCCTCTCCAACCCCACCTTCTCACAAAGTCTCTCTCAGTCAAACTCAGTTCTACCCTTTTGCACATCAAGGAGAGTTTGTACCTATCTTCCTTTTCTTCTCTTTTTCTCCTAAAATTGCATCAAGGTCATACCTTTGGTGTAGAAGATATCTGTCCATGTGGTCGCCATCAGGTATCACCCTTTTCTTCTCTCACCTCCTACCCATCAATTGTATTTTTTCCTATTTTGATGAACAGACACTTGTCCGTCCTCTACCACATGATTTTTCTCTACTCTAATAGATAAATAGTAGCTAGAGATCCATCGTTGTTCTACATATTTTTTTTGTAGAATTCTTGAGATTCTCGAAAAGGGTGCACCACTATGGTTTCCCGTTTAATTTCGTCCAACAATGGGACAAAGTGAATGGTTTATTCTGGACTTAATGATACAAAGTGTAACCAAACCCATCTAGTAAGCAATGTATATTTAACACACTGCAATGAAAGGCAAACACATAATATAATTAATAACATGCAAGCAATTCGTGCATGGCTATCTACGTCGACGCCATTTTGATTCCTATTTTTTACTTGTGCTTAAAAACCGTAAAAATTGTTAACATATTTTTAGATCATGGCCAATATATGTTGGAGAAATCCATCATTGCAAGTGGAATGGATTGCATTCGGCTCCACAGAGTGCTTGTGCTCCATAGATATGCACTTTTGTGTTTTAAAAAATCGAAATAAAAATTCTGGTTGGAGCTAATGTTGAGATCTATAGTTGTGCAAAATGTCAATGAAAATCGTAGTATTTTTGCCTGGGCGGAAAAGACAAATCTACAGTTTTTAATGATGAACAGTGCGAGTTTCAAATATTTGATTTCCCAGATTTATCTTTCTTGAAAATGACCTACTTTTTTATAAGGGCAAACTGTGGGAGAATGTCCCACTCTGCGCAATGGACATTGTTAAAAGATATGTTTTACGGTACATCAACCAAACGTGGGCCATTCAAGCGAGACGATCGGACGGTGCAGATTAAAAATACGACGCTAAATATTTGCTAGTATATTTGAGCCTGAAGTGCATCCTGTGCGCCATAGCTGTTCTCGTAAGATGGAACTGTCCTAGGGGAGGAAGTACATGGCTCAGGCATACTCCATGGTTCCAAAGCATGCAGCACGAGCTACACTTGAGGACCTTTGATGTCCGAACGCTGCCCCAGGACCCAGGTGCTACTGGTTTTGAGTGGTCTCACGAATCCCGATTCATGGCAAGTTATTTACGGCATCACAAGTCCTCAAGGGTCAATAACCCTCATCGGATTGACCCTGAGCGTAAAACTTGCCCAGTTAATTTTAGCCATCAGATGAGGCATATACTACATCTCAAAATGTGTAGTATGATGTAGCGTAAAACATCCCTTGTTAAAAAGATAATTACAGGGTATGTACAAAGAATTTTGAAAGGTAAATGAAAAGCTAAGTTTAAGTCTCTAGCCAGGATCCGGTCAGTCGTCAGCGTTCACCGTAACGGCGGACGAAGCAGCTAGCTAAGAGTAACTTACGATAACTAATCTGCTGGCATTGGAGACGGCTAGAGAGTAGTGAAATTTGCAGCTAGGCCATCTCTATCACCGACAGTATATATATCCGTCCGAACTGCTCTCGGCGTCTCGGTGCACTTTTATCTGTTGTCTTATTCCGGTGATCCGGCCAGTCAGCGTTCACCAGTCACGCCGGCCCAGAATTTGGCATTCTTTCCAGGTAGGTTAGCTGTACCTTTTAGGTAAGTTAGTTAGATGTCTGGAGAGGTAAGACAATCATGGCTTGCTTGCAAGAGCACCTTAAACGCTTCAATATTGGTTTCCTTTTTGTTTTTGAAGAAAACAAGGACATGAGCTTGGGGCAGGTTCAAAGGACCCCACCGATCTAGTTAATATAATAATTGCACACTTGCGAATAAAGAAAAAGAGGGACACTGAGGCGTCCATGAGTCTAAGAGGCCGGCCAATTATTACATGCATATTGCATTGTAGTTGTTGGTACCTTTTTGTATATATTTGATCAACATTTATTAAGTTCGATTTCAACCAAAAAACGTATGCGACATATGTCGGTTAGGAGGGAGTAGTATAAGTTCTGAGGTTTATAGGAAGATAGGAACCAGATAACCAGTTTTCTTCGTTAGAGCATCTCTATCCGGGTCAGGATAATTTTATCTCCTACATGCTTGCAGACACGTCCGAAATTGTTCGTGGATAGGGGGCTGCCAACCCTCATTTGTTCCCTCCCGCAACCACATCCCGCATATCCAAATACATGCACGTTGATCATAATTCATCACAAATGCAACACAAAATTTAAAACAAGTCTCAATCCAACATAATTAAGGTACAGTAGAATTTAAAAATGTCTACATAAACAATAAAAGAATTAATCAAAGGACACCAAGCATTCTTTTTCATGTGCATGATCTAGTTTGCGCTCTCATATCGTCCAAAAGGCTAGCGTTTTGAAATGTGATCCTGGACTCCTCCGTGAATCTTGCATGAATAACTTCTATTCTTCTCAAGCACACGGGTATCATTTATGTTCGCCTTTTTGAATCCATTTTATCCAATTATCATGCTTCCCCAATTGAATTGTTGCCCTCTCCAACTCCATCTTCTCACAAAGTCTCTCTCGGTCAAACTCAATTCTCCCCTTTGCACATCCAAGAAGAGTTTATACCTCTCTTCCTTTTTTTTTTACCTTTTTCTCCTAAAATTGCTTTAAGGTCTTACCTTTGGTGTAGAATATATCTGTCCATGTGGTGGAAATTTTGCTTGCCACGCATCGCCCTTTTCTTTTCCCACCTCCTACTCATCAATTGTATATTTTCCTATTTTTGTTAACAGACCCTTGTCCATCTGCCACCGCTTCATTTTACTCTACCCTAAATAAATAGACTGTAGTTAGAGATCTATCGTTGTTCTACATCTTCTTTGTGGAATTCTTGAGATTCTCGAAAAGGGTGCACCACTATGGTTTCCAGTTTAATTCGGTCCAACAATGGGACAAAGTGACTGGTTTATTCTCGACTTAATGATACAAAGTGGTAGCCAGCAAGCAAGGTATATTTAGCACACTGCAATGAAAGGCAAAGCAAATAATAGAATTCATAATATGCAAGAAATTTGTGCATGGCTATCGATGTCAACGCCATTTTGATTCCTATTTTGCACTTGTGCTTAAAAATCAGGAAACTTGTTCCCATATTTTTAGATCGTGGCCATTATATGTTGGAGAAAGTCTTCATTGCAAGTGGAATGGATTGCATTCGGCTCCACATAGTGCTTGTGCTAATGATAAAATCCGTGGAGTTTCTCGCACAACTTTGAGCTATTTTTCCCGGTTCCACATTTAGGATCCATGCTCATGGCCAGGCTATAAGCTATGATCCTTAATAATTGATATGTAGAAGAAATAAATCTTAACCGTGTCTGGCCTTTCTTCCGACGGGTGGTAGGTGCACTGAGTGGCAGATATGCCCGTCGATGGCCGTGACCATTGGAGTTAGGGAGAGTCTCACACCACATTCGGGGACACATGGTACTCCTCCCGTGTGAGAAGCTTTTTGGGATGTGCAACTGCAACTTCAGGGCGTCCGCTCTGTTCGTGATTGATTGAGGACGTGGATATTTTTGGCGTGGGTGCGGGCACCGGAGTGGGCACGCTGAACTTCATCTCCGCAGCGCCCTTCTTCGAAACCTCCTCCTTCTCCACGTACTCGCGGACATGCTACCGGCCCGTCTACCCTTTCAGGCGATGGTCTCCGGCTTGATCTCCGTCGACGACCACTGCTCCATCGAATCGGATGAGCGGTCTTTCTCCACAAGGTCCACGGCAACTTTCTACTCCATTATTTTCCTTCCCTCGAGGGCGGACGGAGGCTAGGACGGCAGTGTCCGGACGGGTCTGGGTAACCCCATCTCCGCCACACCTATAAACTGAATACGAGAGTTGCCAGACAGACCAAATTGGTTGGGCTGAATTTGAGGGTCCGGTTGCTATTGGGACTGTGTCCGTGCTGTCCGCTGGTTGGAAATACTCTCATCCTAGTTTAGGCTTGCCGGCTGACATACTCATGCGCGCGAAATTACGACGTGTGCATGAGAGGAAGGTATATATTACGCAAATATATATGGATGTCAATGGTCAAACTATTCTTGCGCAGGGCTCTTACTCGGTATTAAATTGATTATTGATTATCTTTGCGAGGGTGGGACACAAACTCATGGTCGATATATACGAAATATACGACGACCTTTTATTCCTTGCTGCTGCTTGAAGCCTGGAACCGATGCGGTGAGAGCGACGAGCAAACAAAGAAACTGACAATGCAGCCGCGCGCGCTTCAGTGTGGACGGATCATGCATGGATCGATTCGTCGGCATAAACAACTAAATCTCACCGGTCCCCAAATTAATGTAATCCGCTTGCTTGCTTCCCTCCCCATCTGTCCCTGTCGTATGGTCTGCTTGACCTTGTAATGGCGACGCTATACCCACAATCACCCTGCCTATAAGTACCAGCTCCTATACCTCTGCTCATTCCAGATCCTACAAGCATTCCACAACTATATCACCAAGCTGATAGCTAGCCAGCATTGCCACATCGATCATGGCGAGGCTTCACCTATCCGTTGTCTGCGCCGTCCTCTTCGCGCTCGCCGCCCCGTCACTCGCAGGCGACCCCGACATGCTCCAAGACGTCTGCGTCGCCGACATGGAATCCAGTGAGTTACCCAGCTAAACCATTCGTCTTAACTTGTCAACCTCGTTCCTCCTGCATCTTTGTGCTGATGTGAATATACGGTGCGCGGCAGCCGTCAAGCTCAACGGATTCCCGTGCAAGGCTAACATCACGGCGGACGACTTCTTCTTCGCCGGGCTCAAGAACACCGGCAACACCAACAACGCCGCGGGCTCCAACGTGACGGCGGCCAACGTGCTGTCCTTCCCGGGGGTTAACACGCTCGGCGTCTCCATGGCGCGCATCGACTACGCGCCCGGAGGCCAGAACCCGCCGCACACCCACCCGCGCGCCACGGAGATCATCTTCGTCACCCAGGGCGTCCTGGAGGTCGGCTTCATTACCACCGCCAACAAGCTCTTCACCAAGATCCTCAACGTCGGCGACGTGTTCGTCTTCCCGCGCGGCCTCGTGCACTTCCAGCAGAACAGGGGATACGGCCCTGCCTCCGTCATCGCCGGCTTCAACAGCCAGCTCCAGGGCACGCAGGTCATCGCCAACACGCTCTTCGCCGCCGCGCCACCGGTGCCCACCGACGTGCTGGCCAAGGCCTTCCGAGTCGGCAACGACGACATAGACGCTGTCAAGGCCAGGTTCAAGTAGGGCGCCTCCGTCCGGCTGTATCGGTTTCCTCAAGAGAAGAATTTCTATGTTGGTTTCTGAATAAGGGATACCCAAGTCACGTGAGCTGTGCGTGTAATTGATTTTTTTTTGCGATAAGTTGTTCGATTTCTTCATGCGTACTATGTTACATTCGTTTGTCTTTGAGTACCTACTTTTGTTCTGTGTAGTGTATGGTTCAGTAGCTTACATTTCTTGATTGATGTGTATGTTACATTAGTTTTTCTTGAAAATGGCCTACTTTTCTGTAAGGGCAAACAGGGGAGATCGTGTGTCGCGTCGTTCATGAACGCCGGACCGTCTCCGAGTACGTCCAGCAGGTTTGTCAGAAGCAGCCACGGCCGCTACAGCGCTCTCGACTTCTTCCGCGCGGCGTGTGAACTTGGCCTCGTTTCACTGCAGGACGGCGCGCTGCCGTGAGACGAGCCGAGCAACCAACACTGGGTGCTCAGCGGGTGCCTTCCTCCTGTTGGCGGCGACGGACAACGTCGACCCTGGCGCGACGGCGGGGTTAACGCCGACTACCTCATGGACGAAGGCGGTGTTGTTGGGGCGGGCTTGGGCGCTTGGCCGCTGTTGGTCGGCAGTGGAGGTGCATGTCCTGTGGACGGAAGTCGAGCGGTGCACCGGCCAAAGGAAGTACTCTCATTAATTGTTTGACATTATCCTGTCCCGAGGTGAACTCGGAGTCGGAGCCCGATTCATCAACTGACTAGGTTCTTCGGCTCTTCTCGTCCTACAAATTCAGCAAGACTACGTTGAGTTTTCTCCCAACCAAATCCTACATACCTGCTCCGGCCGATTCGATCGTCTCCACCACAAATCCTACGTACCAGCTCCGGCCGATTCGATCCTGTTCGACTTCGTTCTCAGTCTCCTCTCCTGCAACTGATATGGAGCACGGCGGCTACAACACCCGCACCTCCGAGGTGGAGTCGGCCTTCCACAGCGTAGCCGGTGCCCAAGACCTAAAAAGTTTGTCAGCTCGTCAGCGATGCTCTAACAAATAACGCAGGCACCGGTCTCACAACGTGCTGGTGCCCAAAAACAAAACGTGGGACCTACAAGAGGATAGAAACCTTGACCAAACCAAGCTCCACCAGTTAAAAGTTCAGTAATATACTAATATTTTATTGGCTGATGAGTTGGGGCATCGGAGCATGTAGATGCTCCGGTTCCCTCAAATTTTTTTGTGGCACCAGCTTAGCAATGGAAGGCATCGGTGCTCGATGCCTCAAAATGGGTTTGGGCACCCGTAAAAGCCAACGCTGAGGCCTTTTACGGACATGGACATCATGGACGTCATGCAGCGGGTGGCACGCAGGCATGGTCCCGCCCGCATGACCTCTGTCTACGGCCGTGCCGCTCGTGCCCCAGCCCCGGAATATCGCCTCTCTGCGCGTCGTCATCTGGACGGTGTCTTTTGAGTTCTTCGATGAGCACAGGGCTGCTGTCAGAGTAGACCGTGGCGATGATCACCCGTACGGCGGCCGCCGTCCCGCCCTCGGAGGCGGAGATCGCGAGGCTGCCGGTGGCAACGGCGGGGGAGGTGAGGGAGAGCGACTGTGGGGTGTGCCTCGAGAGGTTCGAGCAGGGCGAGGGGCTCAGGAAGATGACCTAGCCCAGCTCCCACGGCTTCCACGAGAGCTGTATCTTGAAGTGGCTCAGGGTCAGCCGGCTCTGCCCGCTGTGCCGCTTCGCGCTGCGGCCGAGCACGAGGAGAGGAGAACGACGACCCAGGCGAAGGAGACAGACATGGAGGGCGATACATGCGAACAACAGTAGAGCCGGCGGAGGAAGAAGCTGACGCGTGCTAGTGCTAATGTACTGTCTTCCTAGCTAATGTAGCACTAGTAGACTAGTAGCCGTATGATCTTTTGCTTGGGATGTACCGATGTATTTTTGTAGGGAAAACGGGAGCTTTATTGATCAAATAACAAGATTTTTTTTTAAATCTTCGACGAGTAGTCTCGACACACAGGTCGGGACAGTCCCATCTAACACATCACACTCACCCTTGCCTAATTGCGCCAACTCATGCGCAACCTTATTGCTCTACCGACCAACCTTCTTAAGTTCGAAATCAGGAAGCCCACGCAAAATTGATTTTGCTTCAGCTACCATACACCTCCCATAAGTATCAGACGCCTGCAGCGCCAACAGCACATCTGCACAATCAGTTTCCATGATTGCAGGCAGTCGGCATCTCCACTAGGGGTGGGCGTTCGGTCTTTTCGGTTAGTTCGGTTCGGTCTTTCCGGTCTTTAACAATTTCAGTCATCTAGAAATGATACCCGTAATAAATTCGGTCTTTTCGGTTTTCTGTTCTTCGGTCTTCGGTCTATTCGGTTCAGTCTTCGGTCATGACCAAATAGACCAAAATATAGGGCGCGAGAAGAGGAATCGGCGCCCGGGACTGGGAAAGTGGGAAGCGATCGACTGGTCTCTCATGCACGGGAGAATCTACAGTACGCTGGGCTGAGATACCCAGTTGTTGAGCCTAGAGACTAGATGGTATGGTTGGTTTAGTAGTTGGGCATATAGACTAGATGTACACATAAGCTGGGCTAACACACAAATTCGGCTGCTTCCGTACGTAATTCACTCAAAATAAAATAAAATCGGTCTTTCGGTCTATTCGGGTTATCTATAAGTGATACCCGAATTTCTGATCTAATTTCGGTCTTTTCTAATTTGCTACCCAAATTTCTAACGGTCTTTTCGGTCTCGGTCATTTCGGTTTCGGTCTCAGTCTTTTCGGTTTCGGTTTTCGGTCTTCGGTTTTTATGCCCACCCCTAATCTCCACTCCATCAAACGTAGACCTTCAAAGCAAGCAATTAACTCTGCCTCCTCCGCACTCGCACACGCCTCCATCTTGCCTCAGTATGACCACACTGGATTGCCAGTATGATCATGCGCAATGATGCCAATACCAACAGAGCCAGAGTGTGCATCCCAGCTTGGGATGTACCGATGTATATATACCGATGTAGTAGAAGACTGTACCTTTTTTACCTATTCTACACGGGGGCACGGGTACTTTGAGTAACTGTAGGCCGCAGATAAAGCTGGACGCGCGACAACTCGGTCCAACTCGCGGCGAGCCAACAAAAAGCTCGGTCCGGAATTGTCGATCCCGAGCCAGCTCACGACGGCCGGCAAGCCGCGGAACGGAGCTTGGCCCGAGCTTTCCACCAGCCCGGTGCAGCTCGTGAGCCTGGCGGTGGCAGCTCACTAACGGGTGGGGCCGTCTTCCCCGGCCGCGACCGAGGAAACATCAACAGTGGCTGGAGCAGATGAGGGGCAGCAGCTCGTGAGGGGGGGGGGGGGGGGGGGTTGGGGGCTCGGGGCCGAGCTACAGGAAGGTGGTGGCATTGGGGCGCCGCGTGACCCCTAGCTGTCTGTGCTTTGCTCGATGGGGAATGACCGAACGAGAAGGACACGATCTTTCCCTAACCTAACGGGTTAGAAGTCCTTGCTATGCCTTTCTGGGCTTGAAAGAAATATAGTTTGTTAAAAAATTGCTGGCCGGGCGAGCCCATGAAAGCTCGGACCGATCCCAAAAGCTTGGTTTGGGCGTCCGGCCATAGCCATAGATATACAAATTCCCTCGGCGCTGAAACATGCATGTGTTACATTTTGTGTGTTCCTAAAGGTCATGAAAATATTATTTTTAGGGTTTAATTAGGGTTGTACCTTCCAACCACACTCGTGTAGAGAAAGGTAAGAAATAGCGTTTATCTATTTAATACGTTATTATGTAGGTGCTAGTATTTTATTTTTTCCTTTTGCTTTCAACTATGGAAAATAAACACGGGTAGGACATCACTCACTTGGATGCATTCTTTGGGTCTCGAAAGCAAAAGAATCTAGATCCATCGGATAGGCAGTAGATCAATGATAGATCCGGGGTGAAATGGGTCAAGTGCCGCAAGAAGTTCAAAGACGTCCACTGTTCCGGTGACTGTGCCATTTGACCCTGTGTTTGCTATGCTGTTAAGACTAGGCCTGAAAAATGGTGGGACAAGAACATTACACGCTACAGGTTTATTTTCCCGAAATTATTTCAGGGAAGCACTACATATACAAATTACTATTATCATCAAAATGACAATAGTCAGAACTACAGAAACAAGAGATTCCAATCTGAATATACGTTCTAAATATAACTCTATATACAAATCTTATAAAAGATTTATATTTTGAAGGGAAAATCTAATTAGCAGGCGCCCTGTTATTTGGCTAAACGCGACGCACCCTCGCGCGCCGCGGATATCCAGAGAACAACCCGCCAGTCGTTCGATACGATGCCTATGCGCTTCCGGATAAGGTCGCCTCGCTCTGCCTCTCGATTTCCCCCAAATCGCGCTCCCCGCCATCGAGCTGGACCTGGCCGCCGCGGGTCACCATCTCCCCCAACGCCGGAGGTCGACGAGCTCGTCCGCCCCGTCAAGAAGCTGCGGGAGCAGGATTCTAGCTGCGCACCCGAGCCGGTCGCGGTGAGTACTCTCCGCCTTGGGAACACAGTTCGCCGAAGGCGCCGTGGGGCGGCAACACGCCGGTCGGGTCCGGCGCGGCACCGGCGCGTGCCGTAGAGCGGCAGATGGAGCCACAGCTCGAAGTTGTCGTGCGCGAGCGGTCGGCAGGTCCATGCCGCGCCACCCGGCCGGTGGCAAAAGTCCGGACAATGGTCGCCCGCGTAGCGCGTAGGTGACGCGCCTCCGGCTGCCAGTCGTGGTTCTACGCGCACGCGGCCGCACCTTGAACTCGTCGTCCACCTCGCCCTCGTATTGGCCCAACGCGATGAGGTGCTGCAGAGTAGAGTAGCCCGGCTGGCTCAAGCAGGAAGCTCCGGGAGTTCCCAAAAACGCGATTGTACAATTGTGAATTGTTGATTCGCTGTCATGCTATAGCAAGTGTATGTGATTGCATTCGTCCATATGATTTCTTTCTCATTCTTCCCATTGCAATAACCGTGGAGATGGTTAGTTTTAGATGCCTTCTCTATAGTATTGCGCTTGGACTACATATGTTTCAAATGAGTGCTACTGCTAGCTCGATGTACTGGCTGCAGTAGTAACCTGTCGATATGCAAACTTGTTCAATTTTATGGTGTAGTTTTGCATTAGAGTTAAATATACTCCCTTCGATCCGAAAAAGAGTGGCAACTCACATTTATGCATGTTATGTTGATTCTCACGACAATTTAGCGGATAGGGGGAGAGTATCTGTTGGGACGATGATAGAGGTGATAAAGTGAAATATTTTACAGAACCTCGAAGTATAATCCTTGATAGATCAACACTAGCTAGCTTACTACACTATTTTGAGAGTAAAAGTTAAACAGAAACTTAGCAAAGGGAGAAAGCACATGTTGATAGCCGCAGATCATCATTCGCAACAACGTGGAGCAGAACAATTACTACCAAAAAGTTACGTTGTTGTAACAGTAAAGAAATAATTTCAATTATATTACATATGTAGTTAGCACAGTTGTACCGATAGTTACCCTACTCTCTCGGTAATAGTTATCCGCCCAGTACTGATATAGTTACTCATCCAGTACTGGTGAAATTACCCATGTGTAGTTATTCACCATTAAAATGGATGTAGTTACCCTACTCTTTCGGTAATAGTTACTCACCTAGTAATGATGAAGTTACCCTAATACTGATGAAATTACCCATGATGCAGTTATCCACCACGAAATCGATTTAGTTACCATACTCTATCGGTAATAGTTACCCGGCCAGCGTTGATAGAGTTACCCACCTAGAAATGATGGAGTTACCCACGTGTTTATGATGAAGTTATCCGCCATGAAATCGATATAATTTATCTTACTCTCTCGGTAATAATTACTTACCCAATACTGATAGAGTTACCCACCCAAAAATGATAAAGTTACCCATGTGTTCATGATGAAGTTATCCGCCACGAAATCGATGTAATTAACTTACTCTTTCGGTAATAGTTACCTACCCAGTACTGAATGAACTATCCACCATGTACTGATGGAGTTACCATGTGTTCATGGTATGGTTATCCATCACGAAATCGAATTAGTTACCATATATTCTTTCGGTAATAGTTACCCACCAAGTTTTCATGCAGGCTAGAGAAAACCTAGTAACTCCATTTCACTAGAGTAAAGTTACCAACCTAGTACTGATAAAATTACCCACCAATACTGATAGAGTTATAATTTAATCTAATACTGATAAAATTATCCACCCAATACTGATAGAGTTACCAACTCAATACTCATAATACTCATAGATACCCACCTGGTACCGATAAAGTTACACACGTGTTCATGATATAGTTAAACACAACAAAATCGATTTAGTTACCCTACTCGACTGCTAAAAGTTACCCAACTAGTACTGATAAATTTATCAATCTACTACTGATAAAGTTACCTACCCAGTACTGATGTAATTACCCACCCAATACTCAAGAATAACCACCTAATACTGATAAAGTTAATTATGTGTTCATGATATAGTTACCCATCCAATACTGATAGAGTTACCCACCTCTTTACTGATGGAGTTGTCCATTTATACATTCATGTTATATTTATCCACCATAAATCGGTTTAGTTACCATGTTCTCTTAATAATTGTTACCCACCCACTACTGATAGAGTTATCCATCTGTTTTAGGGGTGTGGTTATCACAATTAAATCGACAAAATTATCACCGTGATACTTATGGAGTTGCACATGCGTTTTAGTGGATAGTTATCCACTTATACATGATAATTTTATCGCTCCAAAGAGTAACTTCAAAACGCAGAAAACTCGAAAAGAACAACCAAAAATGGAATATAGTTTCAAACGAAAATTAATCGTTACTTGGATAGGTAACTTACATACTACAGACTGGTAACTAATGTGTTAATGGGTGGGTAACTTTTGGGTCCAAAAAATATTTTGTCGGAATATATCATAATGGGATCTAGTTTCGAAGATCTCGGCGCGACTAGTCTAACGGTGAAACCGGATCATAAATCGGATAAACGGTTTAAGCTACAAAACATTTTGAATTTTCTAATTTCACATTTAATGCGCGATGATGTCAGCAGTTTCGTCTTTTAGTGCATGCATGCAAACCATGACTATTTCTCACACACGCACACACACGCGAGATGACTAATTGAGTTTTTCCTAATCTTGAAGGAGTGCTAGGTAGTCCTTCTGAGGGAGTACCTCGCAGGCCGAACCACGTTCAAGACATTTCCAAAACGACCAAACCGAACGGGATTTGTTTGGGCCAAGGGTGTATGGCCGTGCACCGGTCCACTACCTCTGCAAGGCCCTCAGGCTGGCCTGCCTTTGTCCACTCGAACCAGAAATGGAAAACAGAATCTGAATTGGAGCAGGAACCGGATACGAACGGGATCACACAGTCCGAATCGAGTACCTCCAGCTCGAGCGCGCCAGTTGGAACCGGATACGAACGCCGCTGCTTGATGGCCTCGCGGTTCAAATATCAGCGCATCGTGCTCCTCCTCCTCGAACAAGCCTGCCAAGAGACAAAGAGTACTGCTCCAAAGGAGGACATTTAGACGACGCAGGAGCTGCAGTACAAGCCCGCCAAGTACCAGTACTCGAAAGAGGAGGACACATAGATAACCGGGTCGGACAAGGACGTGTTGGACATGGAGGAGGCCGTCTACGCCAAGTACCGCCAATACGTTGAATCTTGGTGCAGGGGTTCGTTCGACAGGAGGAGTAAGTAATACAAACTAGCCTAATACTCCTGCTAGACATGAAAAAACAACCCGCAATTAGAGTGTCTGTTTGTGATTTGCTTCCAATTAATACATATAAGTTCCTCACTTTTTACTACTCATTCACGTTACGATGCATAAACTTTTTTTTTGAAACGAGTGTTACGATGCATAAACTGACTTAGTTTGTTTTGTTTGCTTGCAGCCGCACTGAGCTCCTTGATGTTTCGCACTACACGCCCAGGCAGATCCCGTACAATATTGTTACCACTGACGCCATCCTCCAGGTCTTCTCCTTCAAGATCGCGAGTTGCGAGTTCAGCTGGCCGCTCTACGTGTACGGCGTCGTCGCAGCGCGAGACCACGTGGATGACCACCGCAACATTCTCTTCGAACGGACGAGAAGCTACGCCCAACTAGTCTTCCGAGATGTATGTACTCCTTGTTATTATTCTCCTTGATTTCCCTCTTATTTTTCCTCTTGAATCCGTGCTAATCGATGATGATGATGATGCTTACTTGCAGGATCCCTTCTTGGGCTTGTTTGGCCCATTTCGGGCGATCTCGGCTGTGGATCCAGTTGAATTTGAGGTCGAGCTAAAACTTAAAGGCAGAACACAGTCTCGAGACATACCGTTGATGACGAAAAGATGCCATTACTCCTGCTCTTACGCTGGCTTCCATACTTTTACCTTCAGCAACTGCCTTTGCGAAGCCGAGCTGAGCATCGAGCAACCGGGTAATTCAGTCCAGGCCACTTTCTTGAGTGTCTGCGTTGTCGAAGGCGGTCCAAGCACTTTCAAATATGGTGGCAGAGTGTATTGCTGCTCACTTGCTCACCAAGTCATGGTCACGGACAGCCAAGGCGCCGTCGAGGAGGTCGTTGATCCCCTGTCCAGCCAGGTTGTGTTGCAAGATTCCCGTGATTGCGCGCGTGGGAAAATGCCAATGGATAACACCGGTCTCCTTGATCTTGCAAGGTGTGTTATTTCCGTACCAATATAGACATGCAGTGACTACTCTGACCAGTACAAAGAAAGCCTGAAAGTTGTCGTGCAAGCCTACTCTGAATCTGGTGATATTGCTGCGCAAGCTCATGTCAACTTGAGGCCCAAGCTTAGCAACACAAGTCGAGTTGAATGTGTCTTTGGCAACTCCAAGGTGGAAATTATCATTGCTTGGTCGGTTCTGCTACAGAGCAAAGCTTATCTTCTCTGAGGGAGATATATTTGATGGCACTCAAGCATTTAATGGGTCGGTTCTCTACTTAAGATGTCTACCTATTTGGGTGTCTAATCAGTTATTTAAGATGTCCAACAACTATTTGTGTGTCGGTCTTCTATGTTTGGTATCCAATAACTATTTGCGTATTTGACTATAATGTACAACATATATGTTTTTTGAATGATCATCGGACGAGTGAGAAGACCCTCCACCTGAATTGTATTCAATTGCTCCATATAAGAATTTGCAATATATTATAAGATAAGGTTCAAGTGAATTGGAACACATGGCATACACGAGAGAAGAGACACAAGATGAAAACATGCGCGCATACGTACACCCACACCAAACTCAGAAGCACACACGCGCACGCACACACGCACGCACGCGTGCGCACACACACACATGAAACTCAGAGAAGACTCTGAGCAAGTTTCCGATGAGGAGCGTACCCTAGTCAAACACCATCACAACTACATGAACCTAACCTACACATAAGAGAGAGACAAGCTACAACAATATTTGGATGGGACCCTAGCTCACTCGTCTCGACTCTAGCCACCACCAAAGATGGGAGGGAAGAGGCCTGTCAACCCTAGATATGTAGGAGTAGATAGGATGTATCTAGGAGGAGCGCAATATAGTCATGCATAAGTGTTTGTTATTTGACTATATGACACCAAATTATACTCACCCACGCCAATTCCCAAAAAGCACCGCAAGGTTGAGAGTGGACTTTTGGAGCCCGGGCAACATGGATCCGCATGATTTTCCAAAATTCGAAAACGGCCTTTTAAAGTTTCAAAAAATTCTGAAAAGAATCTTAGATGTAGATGACGATGTATTCTAACAGTGTTCAAGATTCCAATTTGAAAAACTCTGTATTTTGGGTTGTGCAAAATTGACAAAATCATGGATCTCAAAAAGTGCACATAGCATACTTTGAAACCTCAAACATTTGACAGATTTTGTCATTTTTGTGTAGCCAAAAATACAACGTATTTCACCTTGAGATTTTCCCCGTTGGTGGAATGCATCATTGCCCACATCTATAAATTGTTTTTCGGAATTTTTTGAAACTTCAAAATGTCAAATTTGAATTTTAAAAATTACCAGGAGCCATGTAGCTCGGGCTCCAATAAGGTTTTCTTGCAAGATGCTCCTTTCTTTCTATTTCCTAGAAAACTGGTTATGTCGTGTTAATTCCGCTTGTATTTTCCTATCTAAGATCTTCTCATCCTCAATGATGTCGAGGAAGGTATCAAAGGGGTAAATCAGCTGGTTTATCACTATATCGGCCTATTTATCTTATTGGTCAGACACCGGTTAGCAATAAATTGGCAGATTATTCGGAATATCGGAAGTAGTATCCTGAATAATGGATTATAAAGGCACCAAGTGGAGCCAAAGGTGAGCAGAGCAGTCAAGTATCCAGCGCCGAGCCACTCTCGTTTTTTCTGCGCACATAATTTCTTTATGTATCTCAAATCTGAACTTCAACTCTGTTTTTCATATATGTATCACATTGAGTACTAGACTACAATAGATAGCTAGGCCAATTAGTTCATCTAAATATCAGTGCCCCAGAACGCATCGGCCGGCGAGAGGCAGAGACACGACGGCCGAGGGCTGCCTACCACCGTAGGGCGCCCTCCTTGTCCTGGTCGGCGTCGAGGCACGGCGGAGGAAGGTACGTCAACAAAAGTTCATCCCGACCATTGTCGGTTGGGTCCCACGTAGTGTATGAATGTCGAGATGAGCTTACCACTCTCAAAAGCAAATCTCCAGTTGTGCTGCCCGATCGTGGAGACGACGGCTGACAAATCGTCTTCATCGTCGATGGCGATGGACCGGGCCGTCGTGCTGTCGCCCCTGTTTGAACTTCGCCTTGGCGCGTACTTGTGTCGCGTCGTTTCATGAACGCTGCGCCGTCTCCGAGTCCTACAAGTTTGTCAGACGAAGCCATGGCCGCCACGGTGCGCTCGATTTCTCCCGCGCTACGTGCAAGCGTGCCTTTGCCACCCTGGACGGCACGCTGCCGTGAGGCGATCCGAGGTACCAACACTGGGTGGTCCGCGGTTGCCTTTCTCTTGTTGCCGGCGACGGACACCGTCGATCGACCCTGGCGCAGCGGCAGGGCGAACGCCGACTACGTGGTGGACGAAGGTGACGACCCGAGAGCGGTGGGCCTGGCCAGCAATCGTTGGTCGGCGGTCATGTCCTGCGGTGGTGCACCGGCCAGGGGATCACCTTCACCGGCCACGTGAGCCATCTATCTAGAGCAGAGGAATAACGAAACAAATTGGTCGATCGTGATTCTTGTTGGTATCGGTATGCGCTCTGTTATCTATGAGGAGACGAGCTCGGATTCGATTCGAGAGAAAGTACTACCACCCGATCGTGGCCGGACCGGCCGGAGGTGACCTCGGATCCCGACTACTCAACTAACTCGGCAGGTCGACTCGTCCTATAAAAGTATAAATTCAGCAAGCCCCCCGTTCGTTTCAACCAAATCGTAAACTCGCCTATGTACGTGTGCTCCGGCCGATTCGATCGTATCCATCCACCACCGTCTCCTCTCGCGCTACTCATCCATATGGAGCACGGCGACTACGACACCAGCGCCTCCAAGCTGGACTCGGTCACCATGGACTTGATCCAGCGGGTGGCACGCAGGCATGATCCCGCCGGCATGATCTTCGGCTACGGCGGTGCCGTTCGTGCCCCAGACCCGGGATATCGCGTCGTCATGCGTCGTCATCATGGTGTCACGGAGTTCTTCGATGCGCACGGGGCTGTTGTCAGGGTAGACAATGGCGACGACCCGTGCGGCAGGGCCCGCTTCGGCGCCGTCCCGGCCTCGGAAGCAGAGATCGCGAGCCAGCAGGAGAAGGAGCAGGAAGTGAAGAACATCAACACACGGAGCTTTGGGACGTCGACCACAGAGCCGGCGGCGCCTGAGGAAGAAGCTGGCACATGCCTGCCAACCCAAGGAGTAGCAGCAAAATCATCTTTTTCATATTAGGACGTGGTAAAACGTTGGATCTGTTCTACAAACATTGAGTACCCTTGTTATGTACTACTCCCTCCGTTCCAATTTAATTGACTTCCTATCCACCAAAATACACTTTTGGTGCATAGGAAGTCAATTAAATTGGAACGGAGAGAGTACCTGTATGCTAGAATTTTGTGCTTAAGAAAAGTGGTAAAAGTTATATATGGAGGCTCCTTTTACGGTACATCAAATCATTTGGGCCATTTATTTTAATGATTCAACAGTCCAGACGTGGCGATAGCACACCAGAACTGATCTGGATGATGTTCTAAATGAATTGCAGTGTATCTTTTTTTATAAAGGAAATATTATAATACCAGTTACGCCTAGCCTTTTCGACAAGTTAATGATCGATTAATCTAACAAGGAACTTCGGTCCGGCCCATGCGGAGGAACCAATGCATGCATGCATGTAGAGAATCTTTCTTTAATACGAAAATTCAAAATAAATTATCTCTTAAACCGTTAATCCAATTGACGATCCGTTTTCACCGTTAGGTTCGTCTCGGCGAGTACTTTAAAACTAGAGATCTAAAAAAAGTTGTCAAAACATATCATTATGGGATTTAGTTTCGAAGATTTCGTCGCGATAAAGACAACCGTGAAAACGGATCTAAATTTCAAGTTGCGGTTTAACAGATAAAACTTTTTGAAATTCGAAATCCAAAAGGAAGGTACGTGATTGCTAATGCGGGGCACATGCCCTTATAGTAACAAAGTCCTTTAATTTGATAAAAAAACAAAGTCCTTTAATGATTAGAGCAAGTCTACAAATCAATTAAAGATGCACACAACCAAAAAAGAAAGTAAGAAAAGGCCTAGAGAAAGCAGTCAGAGCCTCGCAACAGCAATAGCCCCACTGGTGTGACGACACCTCTTCCCCAAAACAATTTCTACAATGAAGCCTTCAAAATAAAATAAGAATGTGCAACACTGTTGACGTCCGATCTAACCATCAGAACCTAGAGTTTCACCTAGAGAAGATCCAATCTGCATACAATACCTCCAACAAGGAAATGACTAGGAAGGCTCCATTGCCACTACAATCACCGAAGGTTAGACCTAGGTTTTCACCCCGAAAACTGAGAAACGGAACTTAAAGACCATCGTCAAAAAATTGAGAAAGCGGTTGGCACCCCACCTGGCAAGTACTGTTGCAAATGCCGCGAAGCACTGAACACCAGCACGCGTACATCAACACCCTATCCTTCTTGATCCTTGCCATCACCAGTACTTTGCGAAATCGCTCACAGGAGTGTGGAGATCATCCGGCCTTCAAACCAGCTTGACCGCCTTGACTGTAGCAATCACGGTTGATTGTCGTAATCGGCATACCCTAAGGTGCCAACGGAAATGGATCTTGGAGTCGCCAATAGCGGCAACAACAACAGCGCCACCCCTAGTTTGGTTGACAATTATGCGCATCGGCGCTAGAACACCAAGCAACATATCCAAAAGCCAAGATGTGGACGCCTGACGCACTCAGTGTCATGGATCACGCCAACCGCAAGGGCTAGTGACTGGCGATCTTGGAGCTTTGGCGACCACAACAAGGGACGACATGTTGCGCCAGGTGGTGCGGCCGTGCTTCGAAAGCCACGCCTGGAACGCCGTTGGCGAGATCCTGGTCAGAAACGACAGTACCAATACGTGGATTAGATCAGGACAGGTTGAGGAAGAAGGCAATATGTTAGGGATCAAGTTTATTAGGATAAGGGGGACTCACACCGCCGCCGTCCGAGCCTGTCCGGCCTCCTCTAGGTGTGGCGGGGTGAGGGAAGATGCAGGAAGGGGCCGGCGGCGGTGGAGGTCTAGGATTTCCCGTGCCACCTCAATTTTGTGATGCTATTTTTGGAGATGAGAAGATTATGCGGCATGCCATGCATATGTTTCTTGGTTTCAAACTTGTTAAAGTTCATTGGAACCGAAGCAAAGTAGCAAATGAGATAAAAGGTCTTAGTACATGACAAGGATATACATCTCGGGTACCCTACCGTGAGGGTACCTGGTGCACGTGATGACTAAAGGCCCAATAAGTGAAGAGACAACTCGAAGCCCAAGACGAGAGGCCCAACAAGATGGAGTACCCTCCAAGTTTAGACCTAGACATAGTCGGTTTATACTTTCCTTATGTGTAAACTAGGTCGGTTACAAACTCTCGAGACCCAGCCTATTTAAAGGCTGGGAGGGGTCACGATCTAGGGCCAAGCCATACTTGAACCACCAAAGCTCTTGCGAGATCGTCATCTCGCCGGAGCCACCTTGTAACCTCATAATCTCCAGCGATCAATAACAGACGAGCAGGAAGTAGGGTCTTTACCTCCACCCGAGGGGCCTGAACCTGGGTAAATCTTTGCCTCTGCTTGTCAGCCGACGAAACTATCAGTACTACCACGTTCTCTCTCCATAATCTCAACACTAGGTCCTTAACCATGGGATTTGATGAGGGTACACCTCATCAATTGGCGCCGTCTGTGGGAAAGAACAGTGCTGGACTCACGGTTTCTTTGGTTCCGTCGGAAAACGGTGACTCGCCGATCGGATCTACAAACGGCAACTCGCCGGCTGCATCGACAAACCAGAACTCGCCGACCCAGGCAGCACACGGCAACTCGCCGGCTCACTCGACAAACAGCGACACGCCAGCTTCACCCGCAAAAAGCGCATCGGATCCTCTGATGGATTTCGAGCCACACTCGCCAGGATTCCAGGAGGCCTTCTCAGATCTCGAGTCAGATTTGGGTTTAACCGTTGGTTCATTCAATTTTTTCGTCAACAAACTTGGTGTGCAGGACTTGACGGATCCACGCCAACTCACGACTTCCGCACCCGAGGCTCCATCGGTTGCGTTCCCTTCGACTGCGGATCCCTCAACCGCGTCCATACCATCGTCGATCCTCGAAGCTTGCTCGTCCGCAACAACCATGTCCACACGGGAGATGCACGAGCTCATCGAAGAACTTCAGGGCGAGGAGGCCGAATCAGCATACCGCACAAACGATCCCGAGCTCGATCTCTCGCTCGAGGATAGTTTCGACTGCGAGATCTCCTTCAGCGACTTCGACGAACTCGAAACTCATATCGACAACCACGTCGACTCCGAGATCTGCACCAACAACAACAACCTCGACTCTGAGATTCATAACAACTTCGTCAACACCGAGATGAGCATAGGCGATGGAGGCATCAACGGCGAGGTCCGTCCAGACGGACCACTCGACGGGCATATCGACTCAGACATGAGCCTCGATGAAGAGGTCGAGTCCATGACGGGATTGGAAGATACACATACATACCCTCGGGTGATACCCCAGCAGGTTTACGTCGCCATCACCGCAGAATCATCAGATGCTGCGGCCAGCCGCAGGCCTACAGAATTCTCGTGCACAGTTACTATACCGGACGGAATCACAACTCTCACAATCACTGCTGAGATGGCAGCAAAAGCAGACAAAGTCATCAAGGAGTGCACAATGATGCCAGCAGACGCAACACAAGAGGAGATGCTGACCTTCCAGTACTTCAACTGACAGGAGTCACTTCGACTGCGGCAGGTCAGAGCAACACTCGAAGAACGCAAAAACCAAGCTAGCTTATCGAGTGCGCGAAGAAGACAGCTCTCCCTAAGCTCCACTGGGCGAGCAGACACAGGACCCAGATCAAGGTTGTCACACCTCTCGCCAGATGAAAGGGCGGCGCTCACCCGCAACTTAGGCAACTCTTTCATGACATACGATGAAGAAGGAGTGCCAGTACCCAAAACAGCTGCGGGTGCCCTCTTCACCGCTGCAGCGTACCTAGAGGCAATCAAACCTCTAGCTGATGACCCTAATGCAAAACTACATCGCCAGCAGATCAAATCACTCGCCTTAGCGGCGAAGGCCATACGCCAAATTCCAAAAACTCCAGGTGGGAGTCGAGATCGTGCCCTAGTCGACGCGCGTCGGGAAGAGCATAATCACAGTGATCGCCACCACCACTCGAAGGAAAGAGCGGCTCGCGTAGGCGCAGGTCCAGGAGCAGATCACGCAGATCTTACAGTAGCGACTCATACTCTGATCGAGATCCCGAGCCACATGTGTCGTGGGTTTTTCACGTCAGGTGTCATAGATGACTTCGTAGGTGTGGGATTACGCGAGTCAAGCATCTCCGAGCTTGGGATCGCAGGAACAAAGATCAACACAGATTTACCCAGGTTCGGCCCCCTCAATGTGAGGTAAAAGACCTACTTCCTGCCTACCCTAGATTGGTATTGATATGATAATCGAGGTGTTACAATGGAGGCGATCCGATCTGGTACTCGCCGTATGAGCTAGGGTTTAGGGCTTGATAGCTTGACCCGCTCTAAGTCCTGCGAGTCCTCTTTATATACACAGAGGCTCGCTAGGTTACAAAAGGAAACTTCCCCATAAGGAATACGTCCACAGAGGCCTACTCGGAGACTACTTGGTCTTCACGTCCTCCGGGATATGTCTTCTAGATCTTTCCCCTTATGGCGGTTCAATATTGGGCTTGCTCCCAAGTGGGCCTTTGTCCGTGCGAGTAAGTTAAGTCGCACTGGGCCGCGGGTTAATCCAGAAAGTATTCCCCCGACATTAGCCCCCAAGCGTGGCCTGAACTTCATAGTATTTCTTGATCTTGAATGCTTAGGCCGCGCTTTTCCTTGTTTCGCGACTTATAATTGTGCAGTTTGGCCTTGACTCGCACCTGGAAGATCATCTGACTTCGTGAGCTTCTTTGTTAGAGTATCCTGATAGCTTCAGAACTTGATGACGATCATCTTCAAATTTTTGATGATAATATGATGTAGCCCCCAAGGATTGAGAGGATGTATGTGGTAATCATCTCAATTCTTCTCAGAGAACTCTGAAGGTCATCACCTGTAACTTGATATCATGAATAAAACAATTGTTAAGTTACAAGTAATTGTAATTGGTGTTGCCGTACTATAAGCAGTACATCGACCTCTAGTTAGGCCATCTGAATCCTTAAGTGGGCACTCGCGCGACTCAGTATTTCCTAGGAACATGTGTGTTCAGGGTCGAGAGCGGCCATGATAGGCAATCAAGCTCGATTGACGCCACACCCCAGTACTTTGGCCACATAATGCGAGTAGCAATCCAACTTAAGGTAAATTTGATAATTGCCAATAAATGGCTGTTTCAGGGTAACAAAGACCCCAAGAAACATAATGATATTGCCATGATAGGCTAAGCTATGATAAGCTTTGATTATGATGACACATAAGGTCGCGCCTAGGTGGCAACCGAGTGTTATACATAGGGTTGGATCGCGCGTAGGTGGCGATCCATGGTGATACATGGGGTCGGTCGCGCCTAGGTGGCGACCAGAGATGATACAAAGTTTACGGCCGCGCCTAGGTGGCAGCCGGTTTCTGATACAAGGGTCGATCGCGCCTGGGTGGCGATCAGATGTTGCATAGGTCGCGCCTAGGTGGCGACCAAAGTTGAAGTTCTAGCCCTGAGTGGCTGTGATGATACTCAGCTATAAAGCTGGAAAGGATGATGCTTGGCTCTGATTAGCCTTTTCTTATGTATAGTACGGTCGCAGGTGTGCGACGTTCCAAGGGCGAGGTGCCTCGAGACGATCCTCGAAATCATGGCGTTCGCTGCTTTCTTCCCTTACATCCAGCAGGTAGTACGACCCATTGTTTAGCTTCTTGCTGATGATGTAGGGTCCTTCCCATGGAGAGGACAGCTTATGCATTCCCTTGTGATCTTGTTTAAGTCGCAGTACTAGGTCGCCTTCTTGAAAGGTGCGGGTTTTGATGCGTCTGGCATGATAGCGTCGCAAGTCTTGTTGATATACGCTGACCTTGATGCTGCCAAGTCTCTAACCTCTTCTAATGTGTCCACCGAGTCTTGCCGAGCTATCTCATTATCTGTCTCGATGTAAGCCGCAACTCTTGGTGAATCATGTATGATATCGCTGGGCATGACTGCTTCTGCTCCATAGACCATGAAATATGGTGTAAATCCTGTGGATCTGTTAGGGGTTGTTCTTAAGCTCCACAGTACTGCTGGCAGTTCTTCCACCCAACATCCTGGAGATGCTTCGACCTTTTCAATAAGGCGCGGCTTAATTCCATGGAGAATTTCCTGGTTAGCTCGCTCAGCTTGTCCATTGCTCTGCGGGTGTGCTACTGACGTGAGGTCCAATCTTATCCCATTGTCTGCGCAAAATATCTGTGTAGCCCCTTCAGAGGTGTTGCTCCCATTGTCTGTAATGATACTATGGGGGTACCGAAGCGGAATATGACCTTCTTCAAGAACTTGACTGCTGTTTCAGCCTCGCAATCTCCCACAGGTTCTGCTTCTATCCACTTTGTGAATTTGTCCACCATGACAGAGGTGAGTTTTTCCGTTTGAAGACCGTCTGAAGGCCCTACCATGTCAAAACCCCATACGGCAAAAGGCCATGTGATGGGTATTGTGCGAAGTGCTTGAGCTGGCATATGATCTTGCCTAGCGTATCTTTGACATCCATCGCACACTCTGACAATTTGCTCTGCATCTGCTAATGCTGTTAACCAGAAGAATCCATGTCGGAACGCCTTTGCCACCAAAGATCTTGACGAAGCATGATGGCCACAATCGCCTGAATGAATTTCGTGCAAGATTTTTCGTCCCTCTTCTGGTGAGACACATCTTTGGAATGCTCCTGACACGCTGCGCTTGTATAATTCGTTGTTGATGATTGTATAGGCCTTTGATCGTCGTATGATTTTGCGCGCCTCAATTCATCGTCTGGCAGCACTCCGCGACTTAAATATGCCATGTATGGCTCTGTCCATCCTGGCTGTTCATGCAGGGCTGCGACTAAAGTTGAATCATCCTCTGGCTCTGCAATGTCAATCTCTGCTGGAGGTTTGACTGATGGATTGTGCAGTTCATCCAGGAAAACATTGGGTGGGACTGACTGTCTGTTGGATCCAAGCCGAGACAGGGCATCTGCAGCTTCATTTTGTCTCCGATCAATATGTTCAACTTGGTATCCAGTGAAATGTCCAGCAATTCTGTCCACCTCTCTCTATATGCAGCCATGTTCGCATCCTTGCTGTCCCACGTTCCGGAGACCTGCTGTGCCACCAAGTCTGAATCGCCAAAACAGCGTATGCGACTGATGTTCATCTCCTTTGCTATACGTAGACCATGAAGCAGTGCCTCGTACTCCGCCACGTTATTTGTGCAGTTGAAGTGTATCTGTAACACATACCGCAGCTTGTCTCCCTTGGGAGATGTTAGAACAACTCCAGCCCCCGAGCCTTGCAACTGTCTTGACCCATCAAAATGCATGGTCCAGTATTTGGTTTCTGCCATGCTAGGAGCGACTTGGATTTCTGTCCAATCGTTAATAAAATCTGCAAGGGCTTGCGACTTAATTGATGTGCGCGGCTCGTAGCTGATGTGATGTGGTCCCAACTCGATCGCCCACTTAGCGACTCTTCCAGTAGCTTCTCGATTACGAATGATATCTGCCAATGGTGCTGAACTAACCACAGTTATTGGATGCTCTTGGAAGTAGTGCTTCAGCTTGCGACTCGCCATGAACACTCCAAACACCAACTTCTGCCACTGTGGGTAACGCTGTTTGGAAGCTGTGAGGACTTCGCTCACGTATATACTGGTCTCTGGACAGGGTATTCCTTTCCGTTCTTGTCTCTCCACAACCATGACAGCGCTCACAGCACGGGAATTTGCCGCTATGTATAGTAGCATTGGCTCTTTATCCTTTGGAGCCGCCAGAACTGGAGCATTTGTCAATTGATGTTTCAAGGCTGTCAGAGCTTCGTCGGCCTCTGCGTCCCAAACGAAGGTGTCTGATTTTTTCAACAGTCTGTACAAAGGTAGTGCTTTCTCTCCCAATCTTGATATAAAGCGACTCAAAGCTGCTACGCAACCGTAAGTCGCTGCACATCTTTTATCTTTTCTGGCTTTTGGAGATCCATCACGGCCTTTATCTTGTCAGGATTGGCCTCAATGCCTCTTTCTGATACTATGAATCCCAATAGCTTTCCTGCTGGTACTCCAAAGACGCACTTTGTGGGGTTGAGCTTCATGTTGTATTTTCTGAGATTTGTGAATGTCTCTGCCAGATCACAATAAGATCCTGGCTAACTTGCGACTTAACCACAATATCATCCACGTAGGCGTGAACGTTGCGACCTATTTGCTCATGTAGCAATTCTGAATGCATCTTTGGTAAGTCGCACCTGCGTTCTTCAACCCAAAGGGCATGCTGACATAACAAAAAGCTCCGAAGGGTGTGATGAAGGACGTCTTTTCTTGGTCCTCCCTCTTCATCTTGATTTGATGGTAGCCTGAATAGGCGTCCAAAAAGCATAACAGCTCGCACCCAGCAGTTGAATCAATCACTTGGTCGATTCGCGGCAAAGCAAATGGATCCTTTGGACAAGCTTTGTTAAGACTGGTGTAATCAACGCACATTCGCCACGTACCGTTCTTTTTCATAACCAATACTGGGTTTGCCACCCATTCCGGATGGTATACCTCGTGATGAATCCTGCAGCCAGCAAGCGAGCTATTTCCTCTCCTATTGCCTTTCTCCTATCATCGTGGAAACGCCGTAGTGGCTGCTTCACTGGTTTAGCCGCAGGGTTCACTTTGAGGCTATGTTCTGCTAATTCTCTTGGTACCCCTGGCATATCTGACGGCTTCCATGCGAAGATGTCCTTATTTTCCTGGAGAAAAGCGACGAGGGCCTTCTCCTGCTCTTCTTCCATGTGTGCTCCAATGCTGGTTTGCTTGGATGAGTCGCCAGGAACAAGATTTATCTGCTTAGTGTCCTGGGCCGCTTTGAATTTCATTGGTGGCTCGGCAGATGGCGTGGTAACCACACTCATGTCGTTTGGGTCCACCTGCGACTTATAACCTTTTAGCTCTTCCGCGGCACAGGCGGATTCTGCGAAGGCCGCATCTCCTTTTCACATTCTATGCTTTTTCTCTATCTCCGTACACTGTGATGACCCCTTTTGGTCCTGGTATCTTCAACTGTAGGTACACGTAGCATGGCCTGGCCATAAACTTAGCAAAGGCCGTTCTTCCAAACAAGGCGTGATATGGGCTTTGGAATTTTACCACTTCGAAGCTTAGGAATTCGCTTCTAAAGTTCTCTTCTGTCCAAAAGTTACCCCTAGGGTTATTTTCCCCACTGGCCGTGCGGACCTTCCTGGGACAATGCCGTGAAATACTGTTGACGTGGGCTGCAGGCTGGAATCCTTGAGTCCTAGACGCTGGAACGTATCGTAGTACAAGATATTAATGCTGCTTCCTCCATCCATAAGCACTTTGGTCAGCTTGTATCCTGCAACGTACGGTGCCACAACCAGTGCCAACTTGCCAGGTTCCCGTACTTGTGGCGGGTGATCGTCGCGACTCCAGGTTACGCGTATTCTGACCACCTTAACCAATTGGGTGTTGCTGGTATCACGGCGTTCACCTGCTGACTTCTGCGGCTCAATTTCTCTTCCCTTTTGGAGGTATCGATAACTATTGTGTGATACTGCCCCGTTGCCTGGGGTTACTCGCGCCGTGCTGCCCAATATTTGTGTTATGAGCCGCACTAGGGTTTCCTTCATGGGAATTCCCCCCGTTGTGTTGGCTCTCTTCTTTCCACTTCTTGTAATAGTGGCATTGCGCCTTGGTATGGTCCGCTGGCCGTCCATCACCTGTCGCATGAAGGTCGCATGGCCGGTTGAAAACTTCTTGCATATTGATTGGACGGGAGCCGTATCCTCGACCCCTTCCACGCTGGCCTCTGAATCCTCCACGCGCATTGGCGACGAGCCCTGAGTGACCATCTTCGTTTTTGCGTTTGTTTTGATTCGCGTTGTTGTGGCTTGTTTGCTGCTGCTGGGGCTTGTTGGAGTTTTTCTTTCCTTTGCAGCAACCTCCTCTTCTTCTCCGTCTGACGCGTCTCTGGTTTTATCTGAGCTGGCATATTTGTTAGCCGCAGCCATCACCTCGCTGAGGCTCTTGACTTTATCCTTCATGCGACCCAGCTTATGAATCAGCGGCTCAAACTTGCAGTTTTTCTCCATCACCAGGACGGCTGAGCTTGGTGGTATATTATCTGAGGAGTGTATTATTTCTGCCACCCTTTTCATCCAATGGCGACTTGACTCGCCTTCCTTCTGGACACAACGCTCTAGATCTTCTATATTGCAGAGTCGTTTGCAAGTTCCTTGGAAGTTCTTAACGAAGGCATCCTTCAGTTCCTCCCAAGTATTTATAGAGTTGGGAGGCAAATTTTGCAGCCATATGTGCGCTGCACCTTCTAGCATCATGTTGAGGTACCTTGCACATATTTCCTCTGAGGCGTTCAATGCTCATCCCATCTCGTAATTGTTCAGCCAGTGGTTGGATCCATGCTGGCGTTGTAGTTTGCCACCTTGCGTGGCCCTTTGAAATCTTCAGGAAAAGGTTCCGATCTGATCCTTTCAGTGAAACACGCGGTCCCTTGAGTCGCGAGGACAGGGCTGTGGGCGCGCCTGCGGGGTTATCTGGGCCGCGTTTGCACCACTGGCATATTCGCCTGCGCTTCTGCGACTTGCTCCTGCTGCCTCTGTGCGACTCCTGATACGTTCTCTGGTGGCCTGCTTTGGACGCTTCTTTCTGCTGCAATCCTGTGATTGGCTGGTACGAGGGGCAGCTGTGCTTCGGCTTCCGCCCTATTGGCTTGTTGCAGGACTGCCGTACTTAGCATCTGAATCGCGCGCCGCGCCTCAGCATTGACCGGGTCATCGCCTGTTGGTACCATCTGAGTCAAGATATTAGCCGCAGCATACATATTATCGACAGGGTTCTGGTAATGGCCCTGCGGGGTGTGAAACCTCCTTGGTTGTTGCTGGGTCTCTTGATTTGTTGGTACCCTTCCTTCCGCAGTCGTCTGGATTCCCGTTCCCGCGGCTGGAGTGAGCGGGATTTCCACTGTTGGTTGAGTCGCGCGCAGTTGTGTTTGCGGGTCAACCTGTCGTTGAGTCGCAGCCAGCGCGGCTACTCTCTGCCGCTCCTGTTGGATTCCTTGGTTTATCTGATCGAGCCTGCGGCGCTCTTCTTCCATCCTTCGAACCTCATACAGGAGCTCGGCCCTGGCGGCCTCAATTTCTGTTGCACGGAGGGCGGCGTTCGTGGCTGACACGGGGACAAGAAGTGGGTTGCTTGGGGGTGCCGATGCCTCGGTTTCTCCAGCAGTTCCTGATGCGCCTGCTCCTCCGGTCGTGTAAACCGCGACTTGCGCCGTCTCTCGATCTGGTGATAATGCGATTTCTGGTGGGTAACCCCAGCAACTTTCTTCAAAGGCAGGTATAATGGACCCAAACTCTTGCGAGTCCATGCTTTCCACGGATTCTTCCCCATCATCGGCGACTTCTTCTACTGAATCGCCTTCTTGGACCGATCTAACGGACCTGCCACCGATGAAGCCGACGAAGACGTTGATGGATCCAAACGGGATGACGTGGCCGGTCTCCAAGTAATCTGCTTCCGGCCCCCAGCTTGAATCGTCGATGAGGGGTGTGCCATTGACCGTGATGATACGGCCAACAACAAGATCTTCAGCTCCCTTCATGGATCCTGCGCGGAACGTGACGCTCTTGACCGCAGGCCCCACGGTGGGCGCCAACTGTCGTGGGTTTGTCACGTCAGGTGTCATAGATGACTTCGTAGGTGTGGGATTACGCGAGTCAAGCATCTCCGAGCTTGGGATCGCAGGAACAAAGATCAACACAGATTTACCCAGGTTCGGCCCCCTCAATGTGAGGTAAAAGACCTACTTCCTGCCTACCCTAGATTGGTATTGATATGATAATCGAGGTGTTACAATGGAGGCGATCCGATCTGGTACTCGCCGTATGAGCTAGGGTTTAGGGCTTGATAGCTTGACCCTCTAAGTCCTGCGAGTCCTCTTTATATACACAGAGGCTCGCTAGGTTACAAAGGAAACTTCCCCATAAGGAATATCCACAGAGGCCTACTCGGAGACTACTTGGTCTTCACGTCCTCCGGGATATGTCTTCTAGATCTTTCCCCTTATGGCGGTTCAATATTGGGCTTGCTCCCAAGTGGGCCTTTGTCCGTGCGAGTAAGTAAGTCGCACTGGGCCGCGGGTTAATCCAGAAAGTATTCCCCCGACAACATGGAGCTCTGTGCTTCACTCGACGCGTCCGCGAGACACGGATGCCTAAACTCACATCTGAACAGCCCAAGTACACGGGTCGACAGGAACCTTCTGGATGGCTGGAAGACTACAAGCTGGCTGTCGCGTGCCAGCGAGGTACAAACACCACGGCCATGCAGTACATACGACTGATGCTCGAAGGCACAACCCGCGACTGGCTCAAGGCCCTACCTCCATCAAAGTACGACTTGTGGGATCACTTCCACGATGACTTCATCAAAAACTTTGAGCCTCTATGTGAGCGCCCAAAAACGTTCGAGGAACTGCGGGACTGCGTGCAACGTTCAGACGAAACGCTGAGGTCATACATCAGACGATGGACTGAGATACGCAACTCAGTCGGAGTAATTTCAGAGGACATGGCCATGGATGCTTTCATAATGGGACTCGGGATCTCAAAGAAGCACTCGGTCGCAAAAAGCCAACCTCTGTGGCTAGCCTCTTGATGACCGCGACTGAGTGGGCAGACGGAGAGGACATGGCGCGCACCACACGCGGGTCCTCACCCCGTGACAATCATGAAAGCGGCAGTCGAAACCGCAGAGACTCGTACAGAGACGACCGAAGGCGCAAACGTTCAAAACGTCACTACGACGATGACAGACCCGAATTCATGGCGGCTGGGTTCTCCACACCCCGCAATGACCAGGACAGAAGCGACCGACGGTCGGAAGATCGTCGAGATAGCCGAGACCGCGGCCAACGCAGTGATAGCTACAAGAGGAAGGACTGGCGCAAGTCACGGGCACAATCTGAGCGATCATTCGAAGAAAAGATGGACGCTGATTGCAGATTCCACCTGTACAAGGGGACGACGGAAAACTGCGATCCAATCACTCGATGAGAAACTGCAGGGAGTTCGACCAAATGGCGACTGATTACGTAAATCGCAGAAAGGCAGCAGCCGCACAAGCACCTGCACCCGTGCCTCAGCCAACAACGTGCCTGTTCTGATGGCACCACCTCCACCACCACAGCCTGCTGCAGGCGGAAACCTCGCGGGTGCCATACAGCACATACCTCGGGTGGACGAACCACAGTACCCTCCGCCCCAAGGGCAGGTGTACATGATACAGAAAGGTCGACCTTCCAACAGGGAGCAAAAACTTCGCACTCGACAAGTAAACATGGCAGTCATGTCACCTCCCGCTGTAACTGAATTCTTGAAGGGTTCTAAAACCACAATAAGCTTCAGCAGAGAGGACCACCCTCCGTCGGTTGTTCGTCCAGGGCACTCTGCTCTGGACTCGACGCGCAAATTGGAGGCTACGCCATGTCCAAGGTATTCATGGACGGTGGCAGCGGCATAAACATCATCTTCGCAGATACGCTCCGCAAAATGAACAGGTCAGTCGAAAACCTGCCAAGGTCCTCAAATACCTTTCACGGTATCGTCCAGGCAAAGCAATAAGCCCAGAAGGCACCATACAACACGACGTAACGTTTGGAGACAAGAACCACTTCAGGACAGAATCGATTGAGTTCGAAGTTGTCGACAGGAAGTCACAATACCATGCTATACTTGGACGCCCGACGTTCGCTCGATTCATGGCGGTGCCACATTACGCATACCTCCAGCTGAAGATGCCTGGACCAAAAGGAGTAATCACAGTCAAGGGGAACTTCCAAAAGTCTGACTCTTGCGACCGAGAATTCAGCAAAATCTCTGAGATGTTTGGCATGGAAGCAACACTCGCTGATCTAGCGGTCTCCAACGATCGAACACTTATGCCAGAACAAAAAAGGTGGCAGTCGACAGAGCATTCAATGCCACCAATGACACAAGATCGCATCAGGTGCACCGACTGACCCGACCAAGACAGTCAATGTCTCGTCGAGTCTGCCTATCGCATAGGAAAGCGCGCTCGTCGAATTCCTCCGTGAGAACTGGGATATATTTGCATGGTGTCCAGCAGACATGCCAGGTATTCCCAGGGAATTCGCCGAGCACTCTCTCCAGCTACTTCCAGATGCTAAACCAATCAAGCAAACAATGCCGCATATCCGGCCCAAAAAGAACTGCAGTCGAAGCCGAAGTCGACAGGCTACTCGCAGCAGGATTCATCAGAGAGATCAAGAAATCACAATGGGTGGCCAACCCCGTACTTGTAGAGAAGAAGCACACAGATATCCTTCGGATGTGCGTAGATTTTACAGCACTCAATAAGTGTTGTCCAAAGGATCACTTTCCACTACCTCGAATCGACCAGATCGTCGACTCCACCGCCGGGTGCGCTCGCTTATCCTTCCTGGATGCCTACTCGGGTTACCACCAGATAAGGATGAAGGAAGAAGATGAAGAGAAAACGGCGTTCATAACCCCACTCGGGGTCTACTGCTACACCACAATGCCTTTCGGGCTAAGAACGCAGGCGCAACATACCAGCGCATGATGCAAGATTGCCTCAAGAAGCAAATTGGGCGAAACGTCCAGGTCTATGTAGATGACATCGTCATCACCACAAGAGAGGAAAACACACTACTCGATGACTTGCGAGAGACATTCGCAAACCTCAAACGCTTCCACATCAAGCTCAACCCGAAGAAGTGCACGTTCGGCGTGCCAGCCGGGCAACTCCTCGGGTATCTAGTCTCAGCTCGAGGAATCGAGGCAAACCCGGAGAAAATACAGGCCATCTTGACGATGCAAAGGCCTTCAAAGCTCCATGACGTGCAAAAATTAGCGGGTCGAGTGGCAGCGCTCAGTCGATTCATCAGCAAGCTAGGCGAAAAAGCACTCCCGTTCTATCGACTGATGAAGAAAGCAGATAAATTCGAGTGGACGCCAGAAGCCGAAGCAGCCTTCACGATCTCAAGCGAGTCCTCACAAGCCCTCCAATCCTCGTCGCACCAAGGGAACGCGAGCCATTGTACCTATGTCTCTGCAACTAACAGGGTGGTAAGCACGTACTGGTAGTGACGAAGGGAGGAGGGACACGCCCAAAGCATACAACGTCCAGTCTATTACTTGAGTGAAGTGCTCTCCACATCAAAGCAGCGGTACCCGCACTATCAGAAGCTGGCTTACGCCGTGTTCATGTCCTCAAGGAAGCTGACGCATTACTTCTCCGAGCACCCGATCACTGTAATCAGCACCTCAGGGATCGGGGACATCCTCACAAACCCCAACGCAACTGGGCGAGTAGCAAAATGGCTCATCGAGCTAGCACCAAGAGACATCAAGTATGATTACCCGAAGGCCATCAAAGCACAAGTTTTACCTGACTTCCACACCGAGTGGATTGAAGCTCAGCTCCCAGGAGCACCAGATGTGTCCAACTCATGGACTATGTACTTCGACGGCTCAAAGAAAAACGAAGGCGCAGGCGCAGGTGTTATCCTCATATCACCAAAAGGCGACAAGCTCCGCTACATCCTACAAATGGGGTTCGAGTTCCCGTCCAATAACGAAGCAGAATATGAGGCTCTGATCCATGGCATGAGGATGGCCAAAGCCCTCGGGTGCACTCGACTGATGATCTACGGCGACTCGAATCTGGTGGTGCAGCAAACAATGAAGGCCTGCGACGCAATCGCAGATAACATGATCGCCTACCGTGACTGTACAACATCATGGAGGGCAGCTTCGAAGGCTGCGAGTTGCGGCACATAGGGCGTGAGAGCAATGAAGAAGCAGATAAGTTAGCCAACATTGGTGCGACCAAAGCACCAGTGCCACCTGGTGTCTTCTTCGAGCGCATCGAGCACAGATCATCAAAAAGAAGCGAGCAACTCCTACATCAGCCGCACCAGCCAAGAGCAAGCACCTAGCACAGAGGACCCACCAGTCGAGGTACTCCTCATCGAGCCAACTTGGACTCAACCCTTCCTCGCATACATACTCCGCGGCGAGGTACCCGAAGACATAACAGAGTCAAGACGCGTCACTCGACGATCTAAAGCATACACTGTCATCAACGGTGAACTTACAAACGCAGCATATCAGGTATGTTCCAACGTTGCATAGCATTTGAAGATGGCCAAGCCATCCTTCGTGATATTCATGCAGGTACTGCGGGCATCACGCCAGCAGTCGATCACTCGTAGCCAAAGCCTTTCGCGCAGGCTTCTACTGGCCCACAGCACTCAAAGACGCGGAGGACATAGTCAAAAGGTGCATCGGCTGCCAAAAATTCGCCACAAAGCCGCACGCACCCGCATCGGCGTTGAAGACAATACCATTGGCCTGGCCTTCGCCCAGTGGGGGCTCGATATGGTTGGGCCACTCAAAAAATCCTCCCATGGAGGGCATACTCACCTTCTGGTGGCGGTCGACAAGTTCACCAAGTGGATTGAAGCAGTACCTATCACAAGTTCGACTGCCACTACAGCAGTCAATTTCATAAAATCCATCATATACCGCTTTGGTGTGCCAAGTAGCATCATCACTGACAACGGTACAAATTTCACGGCTGAGGAATTCAAATCCTTCTGCAAAGAGCAAGATATCACGCTCAATTATGCATCTGTGGCGCACCCGCAGTCAAATGGCCAAGTCGAAAAGGCCAATGGGCTTGTGACGAGTGGAATCAAGAACGCCTCCTGGTGCCACTCAAAAGGGTGCGGGTGCTTGGGTAGAAGAGCTCCGTCTGTGCTATGGAGCTACGCACAACACCCAACGCCTCAACACAATTCACTCCATTCTTCATGGTGTACGGTGCAGAGGCAATCCTGCCATCAGACGTAAGGTTCAATGCACCAAGAGTCGAAGCATACAATGAAGAAGATGCAGACGAGGCACTCGAAGACGCAGTCGACTTGCTAGAAGAAGCACGTAACACGGCGCTCGCACGCACAGCTGTTTATCAGCAGGACCTCCGCAACTACACAGCCGTCGACTGCGTACCAGGTCCTTCGAGGTTGGCGACCTGGTACTTCGACTGAAGCAAAAGAAGGTGCACAAACTCGCTTCTCCATGGGAAGGACCCTTCATCATCACCGAGGTCATTGGTGGTGGAGCATACAGACTGAAGCACGCGAAGACAGGAGAACTCTCGCATAATCCTTGGAACGTTGCGCAGCTGCGCCGTTTCTATGCTTAGATTGCTCAGTCGCACAATGTAATAGGCACATATGTCGGATGGCTGCAGGTTTCAGACGCGCTCTTTTCCTTACCAGGGTACCTAAGGGGACTGGAAGGTTTTTAATGAGGCGGCCTGCAGCTTAACATTCAAAATGGAATATAATCATGATTCCTCATATTTCTCCCTGCTTACTACTCGCATAACTTGATTTCACAAAATTAGCCTCACCCGAGCACTCGGGGGCTGCGCTATCTCAAAAAGCATGAGCTTCCGCTTGTTCACAACATAATACCCCAGCCGCACTCGAATACTCGGGGGCTGGGTCATAAAAATCATACATAAACACAAAAGTTGCTCAACCCACTCAATTATTCGGGAGTTGAGCCTAGAAGCATCAAGTGAAGCTTCAAGTACTGCAAAAATTCACAGCCGCACACGAATACTCGGGGGCTGTGCAGCTTATGTTTGATACTCTAAAGTATTTCTATCAACCTCACTCAAAATGCACGGGGGCTGGATAGTCCTAATTTTACAGCAAGTTGCTTCATACACCCCGCTCAACAGGCTCGGGGGCTGCATACATGTAAACAAACAATGTACAATATCACAAGTGTTGCGTTTTACACTTTGGGGTCACCCCCCATACACATAACCTATTCAACAGGTTCTTCCTTGGGCTCGGTCCATTTTTCCTCCTCCTTCAGCACACGATGGATTAGGACCAATGCGTCCACCGTGTCTCTTGGTAGTGCTCCTCCATGGCACAGGACCACCACCTGGTAGGGGTGCGGGTCCCATCGCAATCCTTTTCAAATCAAGGTGCGGAAGGTGCGATCGCACAAAGCAAGAGCAACGTTAGCCCCGCTAATCAGTTGCTCGCGCACAAACTTCTTGATCGCCTTGCCTTTTCGAAATTTCTTCAGCAGTGCAACAAGGCCCTGTGGTTGCTCATTCAAAGGAAACAAAGCTTCGTGGACTCGAAATAAAGCCAACCTGCAAGTCTCCAGTCGAATGGCAGTGCGCCAAGCCCGGTCCAGAAGCCTTACCAAAATGGCGCTCCTCGCCCTGTCTGACCAAAGGGGTGGGCGGAGTACTCAGTGCTACTCGCATGACCATCGAGTCGATCCTGAATCCGTGCCTCCTCCTTTATCGGGTCAGAGCAAACACCTGCGCAAAAACAAAGGGCTCATCATCGCCCAGTCGAGTCACCACAAAGAATAGATCTCGATGATCCAAAAATATCTTACATTCGAGTTGCAGATTTACTCTCTCCAACTCCTCAAGCAAAAAGGCTCTCGCTCTGTAGTTGGGGATGGCCTCGACTGCAACTCAGCATACGCATCTTGTGTTTCCTTCTGCTCGTGAGTAACCTCGGAAAGCTTTTGCTGAAGATAGTCCATAATTTTCTGGTCATTCACGCTTCGCGACTTCGAAGAACCACCCACAACAGGGCCAGTCGATGGTTTAGAGGCTCGGTTCTACAGTCAGAATAATTAAATGCATAAGAAGCATAAAGAGCTCAAGCAAAAGGCTCGGGGGCTGCACCTCCCGATTACTGAAGTTCATATTTCATAACAAGACAGATACGATGTCTGATAATTTACATATAGCAAAAGCAAAATGACAAAATTCCTAGACCTAGTCAAACAAAGGGGTCACTAGCTAAGTCGTCGACTTCTTGGAGGAAGCTTTCTTCGCCTGGACCTTGGCTGCACTTTCTTCAACAGTTGTTACCAGCTGTTGGGCATATTTTTTGGCGGCTTCCATCCAAGTGCCGAGCCCGACGGTTCTGCCATCAGAAGCTGCAAAGGAATATGGTAGCTCTTCGCCGGGGAAGAAGCTGCCATGGAGGGCGCCCAAGGCACTCGCCGCCTGCGTCAGCATCTCCCCTGCTCTGCTACTGGTAGCCTCCGAGACAGCCACACTTTCATCAAGTGAGGTGCCAAGGCTTTGCTTGCCAGTAGCAGTCGGGCCATCCATCACGCCTAGAATGTGGACAAAATGATCAGCACCATATATCAGAAACCTCAAACAACTAAGAAACACAGCAAAAATTCGTACCAGTTAAGCTGGTGCTGGCGGCAGAAAGTCGACCAATTGCCGACTCCTCTCTAACCTCGGCTGTTTTCAGCCTCTTCTCTAGATCAGCCACTCGACGGGTGGCGTTGTTCAAATTTTCTGCCGCATTAGCGGCGGCCTCTGCAAAACAAACACACATGGTCAGCAGACTGCAAGAGGAATCAGCCTCAACAAGTGGTAATAGCATAAAGAGATACGCACTCTTCGCAGCTTCGAGTTGCTGCTGCAGGGTGGCGGCTTCCGTCTCCTTGTGCACATATTTGGCACCAGCCTTCAGCAACTCTTGCACAAATGCCTAAGTGCATGACATGGGCAAGTTCATAACTCAATAACTGAGTCTAGGCAAAAAATTGGCACTCGATGAGGATTAAAACTACAGCAAGTATAAACTTACATGCTCCAAGAAGGAAGAAGTCGACGCAGGGACACCTGCAGCCGCAGCTCCACTCTCAGTTGCTGCAATCTCCGGCTCGGGTGGTGTAGCTGTGGCTGTAGCAGCAGGAGTCGTAGGGGTAGGCGGCTGCTCTGGTGGCAGCGTCCGTGCAGTGGATGCTGCGCTACTCTTTTCCGCCGTTGGTAGCGGAGGCATATCCTCATCCGAGGAAACACTGTATCACATATTATAAATATACAAGGTGGCATTATTCATAAAGTGACAAAGCATGGGCACGTAATACTTACTCTTCAGTAAGGTCGACCATTCGACCAGGGTTAAGCACACCCACGCTCGGGCGCGATTTCTTCGGTGGTCGTGGAGGAAGCGAGCGAATCGGAGGCACCTCGAGTGGCGCCGTCATCGACTCCGTCCTGTCTTCCTCCTTTTCCTCTGAGTCAGCGGTGTCTTCCTCGTCGCACGACCGCTTCTGCTTGCCCTGCACCTCAGCATCGCCCTCATCGGCATCTGGCGTGTGTGCGGTGGCGAGTGAGGCCATCTCATCATCAGAATCTGCCTCGAATGGCTCATTGTCTGGCACTGGGCCGCTCTCTGGCAAGGGAGGCATCGACTCATACATTTTGTGTCCCTGCACACATAAACAGCAAAGGATTTAACATCACACATGCATAACATATCAACTGAGATATAGTATCAACTGTTACCTCTGGTAGAGGGTTGCTGGTTTCATAAGGAGGAACATGCGAGTTCATCTCGCAGGGATCTTTATCAGTCAATTTGGTAAGGCTTCTTACCAACTTCTCCGCCTCCGCATCAGAAAGCTCTACTGCGCGTGAGCAGGTTGGATCAAAAGCACCACTGTATCCCCACATAGCATGTGCTCGGGCTCGAAGGGGTTGCACTCGCCTCTTGGCCATAATGGCTAGCAGATGGATGCCCGTGACCTCTCGACCAACAGTTGTCTGAAGCTTCAGCACCTTCTCCATCAGACTGTCAGCCTCTTCGGATTCGACTCCGGTCGGCTGGGCAATCCAGGATGGCCTCTTCTTCACCAGGGCGTCTGCGTCAAAGGCAGGCAACCCGAAGGATTGGGTGCCTATGGTCACATCCTTGATGTAGAACCACTTCTGGCGCCATCCTTGCACAGACTCCAGGAAGTTGATTTTGAAGTACTCGACATCATGTCGAGCCTGTACTCCAAAACCACCAGGTCCCTTGGCGCTGTGCTGGCGCTTGACGTTGAAGATGCGGCGGAACTGACCAAAGTGGGGTGCGACGCCCAAGAAGCACTCACAAAGGACGAAAAAAACACACAATGTGCAAAAGCCCATTGGGCGTAAAATCGTGCAATTGCACTCCATACACGTGCATCAGTGCACGCAGAAAGTTGTGAACAGGGAAGGAGAATCCCCTGTTCACAAAATCAACAAAGCAGACCCGCTCATTGGGGCCTGGGCGCGGGATTACCTCGGCGCCGGGGATACGAACTTGCAAGGTGTCCTCAGGGATCAGCCCGTCGTTCCGCAGGCCGGTGAGCATCCTCTTGCTACAGGTGGACTTGGTCCAAGCGCCCTTGTCCCTCTTCAAACCGCTGGCAGCGGCTCCAGCGGCGCTGTCCGCCGATGCGTTCGCAGCACTCTTGCCCTTTCGGGTGGTAGGCTTCGTCATCGCAGAGGTGGTTGCAAAAGCTTTGCTAGGAGGATATGGCGATGCGCGAGGAGGAAGAAGAAGCAGCGGCGGAGAGCAAATGGCAAGTAAAAAAATACTATTTACGCTGCCGCACCCTTTTTAACCTCAGCGCAAAAGAATCCGCACCGTCGATGCGAGATCGTGGGCAAATAAGCAAATCCAACCGTACACGTGGCAGCTACGGAGGGCAACAGTCGCCGGCCATTCCGCCCACTACGCACGGGAATCTAGGAACTACCATCATGGCCCCGGAGAAATCGTGCCTGAACGGTCAAATCCAGTCCAAACGGCTGCACAATGGGCCCACAAGACGTGTCACGTCCCATCTATCGCAGCATAGCGCACGCCACCGCGTGTCAGGTGGCGCAGTCGCCATAAACATCATCCCTGACGTCATTGCAGCAGATTCGTTCAGAAAAGATTTCGGGTTCGCCCAAAGCATATTAAACACTCGATTGTTTTCGAGTGTATGGTCACTCGACTGTCTCTTTGATCAAAGACATCTTACTCCCATCGGGAGCGTATCAAAAATTTCTTCGACTAAAGATGCTCAAGACCAAGTGATTCTGAGATTATCCTCCATTGCAACCAATAAAGCACAATCTCGGTGGCTACTCCCATCGGGAGCGCTGCCGAGCACCCGATAAAGTAGTGTCAAAGGGTCAGTCGACGAATATATCGACTACGTTCATATGCAAAATCATACTCGAAACATTCCCGAGTTGCGTCCGTCGCAAATACCTCGGATGCTGCACGCATAGTGCAAAGGTAAGACCCGCCGAACTTTCGAGCTGGGCTAAGGACCGTTTCAGCAACGTCAATCCTTATACTTTCCGTGTCAGCAGACATGATGAAAAATCCTGACGGACGCGTTGGGTAAAATTCAAAATTATACTGCAGATCGACTCAGTAAGACCTCAGCGGCCTAGTCGAATCTGACCAGTTTGTTCCAGATTCGAGTCCGGGGACTCGATTTTGATTGAAAGCTAGTAAGGTTTTACCCAAATGTGTAGTTGACCAGTTCCGATCCGTCGAGTGAACTGGGCCTGCTAAGCTATTATCCCTTGATCATCATAAGCAAAAATCACAGTCGATGAAATACTCGACATAGCCAACATGTGCTATTCATACAGGAATTCCAATTATAATATACATAAAACAAAGCATATGACGTGCACTTACGAACGAGTCCATGCCTGATTCTTCGAGTCAGACAAGTACTCGGGGGCTACTGACAAAGATATACATCTCGGGTACCCTACCGTGAGGGTACCTGGTGCACGTGATGACTAAAGGCCCAATAAGCGAAGAGACAACTCGAAGCCCAAGACGAGAGGCCCAACAAGATGGAGTACCCTCCAAGTTTAGACATAGACATAGTCGGTTTATACTTTCCTTATGTGTAAACTAGGTCGGTTACAAACTCCCGAGACCCAGCCTATTTAAAGGCTGGGAGGGGTCACGATCTAGGGCCAAGCCATACTCGAACCACCAAAACTCTTGCGAGATCGTCATCTCGCCGGAGCCACCTTGTAACCTCATAATCTCCAGCGATCAATAACAGACAAGCAGGAAGTAGGGTCTTTACCTCCACCCGAGAGGCCTGAATCTGGGTAAATCTTTGCCTCTGCTTGTCAGCCGACGAAACTATCAGTACTACCACGTTCTCTCCCCATAATCTCAACCCTAGGTACTTAACCATGGGATTTGATGAGGGTACACCTCGTCAGTACAAGAGGTTATTTTCTAATCTCTACCAATATTGAAAACAATAGAGTTAAAAGGTCTTGTTAAAGTTCATGTTGGATGCATTTTCGAATGACCGTGTAAACTGTTTCAGTTCGATTAATGGAATCCCTTCTTCCAAATAAAAACAGTTGACCAAATTTGTATATGGTGTATACCTATATTGTTTGAATTCAAATATTTATTTGAGTATATGACACCACATGCAGTAACATACGCACCCACGCCAATTCCCAAATGGCACATCAAGGTAGTTGGATCTCGTTCTCGGGCCTAGCTTTCCGAGGAAGACCGGGATACACATATACCTCGTTCTTTTTGACGTTATGCAACTTGAATTGATCAGCAATCAAAGACTGCAGAAAAGCTATAGAGTCAAGATGAAGTAATTTATGACCCGGCCGTACCTCGTTGTTTCCATAGAATTGCTGCACTAGCAATTTAGACCAAAAGTCCGAACTGATGGAAAGAGTCTAGGCAATATATTTATATTCAACACTCTCCCTCATCTCATCTCTCGGCTATTTTAGTCCTTAGCGTGGGATAGGAGCGGGTCGCAGGATTTTTTTTTCCTTTTCTTTTTTTAATCTGCTTGAGCAGGGTCTCCAACTCGAGACTTCTTGGCTCTGATACTATATAGAATTACTACACTAACCATTTAGACCAAACGGCCGAACTGATGGAAAGAAGCTAGACAATATATTTATATTCAACATTACTCGCTGGTCCCCGTATCGTCAGCCTGCGCTCATGCTCCTACATGCAGTATGTCTAGCAGCATGTTCTGATCGCCGGGGGCAATGCAGCCGGCTGGCACTTTCCCGCAGGCCGCAGGTGATGCATGTAAAATGCATACATGAACTTTGCATTATTTTACTTCTATTCCAATCATATTTGCATCATATAAGGGTTATATCAATGTTTTATAATGATTTTGGGAATATTTCATAGTTTTCCCATTTATTTGGAATTAACCCTGTTTTCCAGAAAACGTCTTTTTTAGTGTTTCAGACTTTCCGGGAACTTCGGGACTCCAAAAAGGGCAAGGCCAAAGAGCACGGTTCAGAATTTTCGAGACGAACGCAATGGGCTCAAAATGAAGGCCAGAAGCCCAACCAGTTGGAAATGAGAGGGCCCCACGCGGCCCCTGTATCTGGGCGCGTGGGACCACCTCTTTTGGGCCTCGAGGCTCCGCCGCCATCGATATTTGCTCCACCGACCTAGTCGTGACCTAAAAACGCCTATAAAAATTGTCCCTCGACGTTCTCTGGAAGGAGGCAGCGGAGAAACACAGAACCACGAAACAGAGAGTCAGAATGCTGCCGCCGGAGAAGATCGGAGGGGTGAAACACCGTCGGAATCGCCTCCGGAGGGCTCCACCCCCTCCGGCGTGTTCATCATCAACATCTACAGAAAGAACTTCTTCACCATCATCACCATGATGAAGGGGGAGTAGTCCACCCCCTGGATTTGGGTTGGTGGTGGTAACTTATGTATCTCTCCTCTCTTTGAGCTTCACTAATTAGTACCGTATGAGCTGCTGAACATGATTATGGTCATCTATGTAATACCTTTGTGGTGAATATTGTGGTATGAGATGATTTGTTATGCATTTACTGTTGTGTTGGAACTTTTATGACTTGTCATGCTTTGATAGAATATTGTTCTTTAAGAAGTATGATGTATGTTGGTACGGGATGGCCGATGTGACACGGCATAGGTATTGAGTGACACGGTACCGCCCAACATCCTTTATCTGGGGGTAAAAAGAAAGAGTATGATGTGGGAGTGAGAGCAACCATGCTAGCCTTACGAGGGTGACCTAGCAACACAAATGAGTATTTCTTTCAACTATGTGTTTTAGGACATATAGCTGTCCTAAAAGTTACCATTAAAACATGACAATTGTGTGTACTTTATCTATAACATGATAATCACCATAGATGAGAGAGAGAGGATTAAGTGAACCCATGAACCCATGTCCATTGTTCCTAGAAGAGAAAACCTTTGTCTTGTCCTCTTGCTTTGAAGAGGATTGGGACACTTTTACATTCTTGTTTTGCTACATCGAACTTCCATCCATCAACCACCTTGTTCTCCAAACTTGTTTAGTGCATAATCAACTAAAACTTGTGACACTTTAGTTGTAGGGAATAGATAACTTTTCCTTCTTGCTCCTGCGGATCGATACCTTACTTCCACATTGAGAGGTGCTACAGTGATCCCTTGCTCTTGGGGGTAATCAAGTACTTTTCTGGCGCCGTTGCCGGGGAGCGTAGCGCTTAAGTTTCTATTCTTGTGTGCACTAGACTAAGCTTGGGGAGGTCTCTTTAACTTGTTTTATATCTTGCAATCATCTAAGCTTGGGGAGGTTCCTTTAAACTTGTTTGGTTGTAAGTTCCTCATTACTTTTGCTATGGGTTTTCTGTTTGATTATACACCTGAGGAACTTTCAACATTTACACTTGAGGAACTTGAAATATTACAAGAAGCTGATGATTTCTTTTCTCGAGCAGATGCTATTAAACGTAAAAAGTTAACTCTTGCTGCCATGGAAAGAACTAATATTTTGCAGGTAGAAGAGGACAAAAACCTAAGCTTGGGGATGCCCATGCAATCTCAAGAAGATGCTGAAAAAGAAAAACTGGAGAATGAAGAGTTGGATCCCCAACTTCACCATCAACATATGATAGTAACACTCAAACTCAAAAACCTTTTGTTGGTAAACTTATTGATAATAATGAGGAGTGTTGCTTAAATATGTTATATGATAATGCTTTAGATGATGGTCCTATGTTTATTGATAATCCTCCATGTTTAGAACTTGTTACTACTTTATGTGAGGATAAAAATGATATACCTGCTGTTTGTGAAAATACTCTTACTAATGAGTCCTGCTATGTTCTTGAATTCTCCTAACTACACCATAGAGGAGAAATTTGCTTATGTTGAGAAATACTTATGTGGTTTGCAATTATCTTTAGTTCCAAATATTTGTTGCAACCATGATATTAAACTTGATATTGATCTTAATAACTATTTTGAAAGAGGGAAGCATGCTAATGAATTACAAAATAAATTTAATGATCCTCTTTATGTACCTAAATTATCTAAGTTGGATGAGTCCAATGGTTATATGGGTGAATTTACTTTTACTTCTTGCAACTATTATGAAAGAGGAGTGATAAGAGCCCTATTTATGTTACTAATAATTATATGCTGCAAGTAAATATTGTTAATATGCATTGGGAAACTTCTATTTATGGTAATTCATTCATATACAAAATGCCAATGCATAGAAAGAACGTTAGACTTCGTTGTTATTACTTTTGTGTTTTGTTTTTCTCTCAACCAGGGTTCAACTTGACTATTATTTTGATTGGTTTGAGAACACCATGGGACCCTGGTATTATGCATGGAACACTTCCCAAGGAAGAGGGACACACAAAGCTCAAGCTCCCTCATGAGCTTCGTCCCAATAAACATCAAGTAAGAAGTCTAGCTATATGGCTATAAAGAAAGCGCTTTGCGGGAGGCAACCCGGTTGTTTTTATTTGTGATTTTCTTTGTGTCCTCTTGCTGTAACAAGAGACTTTGTGTTTAGTTTAGTTTCTGGAATTTTAATCAAGTGCCAAGTTTTACTCATTTTGGTATGAAAAGTTGCTTATAGCGTTCGGAGATTTTATTCCTGCACGAATCTGTGCACGGTATGATTTTTAATTCTTATTATGTAACTCCGAATGAGCTCATATTTAAACTGAAATGGTAACTTTTCATCCTCTGTATGCATGAATTGTTTTGGAATTTTTCGACAAAGTTAAGTAGGGTAGAAAAATACGTTTTGCTGCTGCTGTTTTTCTGGACAGATTCTGTCCCATTTTGTTTGATGCATGCTTAGAGCTTTTAACATGAATCTTTTTGATCCAATTGAGTTTATGAGTAGGCATACAACATTATACATTTCTGGACATCCATATGAATTTTTGTCTAAGGATTATATGCAGCAAGAAACTATTTGTTTATCACTACTAATGTGCCCCACAGAAAAGAAATGGGAGAAACGGTGTTTTGAAGTTTTTTCACAGGGATTGGAGGAGATGCACCAAGAGCTATCCAAGGATGGTGAAGACCATAAGCTTGGGGATGTGAAGACAACCCCACTGGACCTACACACTCTCGGTTTGCACACGTCCAACTTCTGTTTTTCGATCGAAACACTTTATCGCATAAACTTGGAGCGTCTTTTTGTTTGTTTAGTTTGATTTTTATTTTTGTGAGACCACCACACTATCATTTATATATGAGAGAGCTACTGGAAATTTGGGTTGAATTATGTTGGATGCTATTATAAGATTGGGAAAAGGGATGTTTGAGTTGATTTTTAATGATACATATAGTTGCATGATTCATGAGCTTTGAATGAATGTTAATTTGCAAGTGTGTTGTCAAGAGCTATATTTTACCATGTTTGATGTTGAATTTTACTTTACTTGGTTTAACATGGATTGATTAGTTCTATGGACACTTATGCATGCATTTAGATGGTCAACTTTCTCCCTATTGCTAGCCCAAAATTACAACAAGTAAAAAGCTTGTTTCCAACACCTTCAACCAAAGTTTTTCCAGTGAGTCCACCATATCTACCTACTAGCTTTATGCTATTCCGAGTATGTTTATCATGATATTTGTATTATCTACACCTCTAAATAAATGATTATGTTATTGATTGCCATGGGAAAAGTTGGTTATATAGCTCTCACGAACTTGATGCACATTTTACTATCATTGCTATAATTAAAACATGACCCATTGTGATTAAAATTATGATGCTAGTGGCTTCATAAATGTTCGAGGTTGGGAGTTAGCCCATATGTGCTGTCACATGCAAAGCTTTCAACATGCTCCATTTAGTTGATATCATGTGCTTTTGTTATGGATGCCTATCATGGTGAAATAAGGGGGAAAAGATTTAGTTTGAATGAGTTTGTATAAATGGTTAGAGAGACGCCTGGGCCGCTAATCTAAGCCATGCATTATTCATGGTGGAAATTTACTTACATTCTATGGTGAATTATCTATGACACACCTTACAATAAAAAGCTATTCCAATGGTAAATAAAAAGGGTGTTGAGGTTTTCATCTTGTTTGTTTGTCTTGTCATTTTGATATGGGCTTGTTCCATATCCTGGGACAAGAGGTACCCCAGTTGACGCTCTTGATGATACTATTATTACTTACAATGATAGATAACTTGAACTTGCTTTTCCCAAGTTGAGTAATCATGATGTAGGTACTTGTATTCAAGGGGCATGAGGCACCCAACCTTTACTTTGTCAAGCACACTACTCATATTTGCTCTCACATTAAACTATAATCATTCAAGATGATATGATAGGGGAATGAGAGCTTGACACCAAGTATTACCACATTGCAATCATTAACTTAAGTAGAAGAGTTTGGAGGTTAGATGAAACTTATGCATGCTTTACCTCTACTCACTTATTCATCTTTCCAAAGTGTCCACCAAACTTATTCAGATTTTCATCATCACTCTATGGACCACATGTATGCAAAAGTAAGAATGTCCATACTACTATCTGTTATGTTACACTTTGTGAACTATCATTGAACATCTTTGCATTGAATACTTGATATCACTTCATAAACTATCTTGCATATTGCTACTCCTTTTAAGAATGAATCATTTGACTCTATGTAGCAATAGTAATCATCTTTGATATCCATTGTTAGTATTAAAATGCAAAGTCCATGTTAGTTTTATCACCTTCATACTCGGGACGAGCATGGGTTAAGCTTGGGGATGTTGATGCATGTAAAATGCATACATGAACTTTGCATTATTTTACTTCTATTCCAATCATATTTGCATCATATAAGGATATATCAATGTTTTATAATGATTTTGGGAACATTTCATAGTTTTCCCATTTATTTGGAATTAACCCTGTTTTCCAGAAAACGTCTTTTTTAGTGTTTCAGACTTTTCGGGAGCTTCGGGACTCAAAAAAGGGCAAGACCAAAGAGCACGGTTCAGAATTTTCGAGACGAACGCAATGGGCTCAAAATGAAGGCCAGAAGCCCAACCAGCTGGAAATGAGAGGGCCCCACACGGCCCCTGTACCTGGGCGCGTGGGACCACCTCTTTTGGGCCTCGAGGCTCCGCCGCCATCGATCTTTGCTCCACCGACCTAGTCGTGACCTAAAAACGTCTATAAAAATTGTCCCCGACGTTCTCTGGAAGGAGTCGGCGGAGAAACACAGAACCACGAAACAGAGAGTCAGAAGGCTGCCGCCGGAGAAGATCGGAGGGGGGAAACGCCGCCGGAATCGCCTCCGGAGGGCTCCACCCCCTCCGGCGTGTTCATCATCAACATCTACAGCAAGAACTTCTTCACCATCATAACCATGATGAAGGGGGAGTAGTCCACCCCCTGGATTTGGGTTTGTGGTGGTAACTTATGTATCTCTCCTCTCTTTGAGCTTCACTAATTAGTACCGTATGAGCTGCTGAAGATGATTACGGTCATCTATGTAATACCTTTGTGGTGAATATTGTGGTATGAGATGATTTGTTATGCATTTACTGTTGTGTTGGAACTTTTATGACTTGTCATGCTTTGATAGAATATTGTTCTTTAAGAAGTATGATGTATGTGGGTACGGGATGGCCGATGTGACACGGCATAGGTATTGAGTGACACGGTACCGCCCAACATCCTTTATCTGTGGGTAAAAAGAAAGAGTATGATGTGGGAGTGAGAGCAACCATGCTAGCCTTACGAGGGTGACCTAGCAACACAAATGAGTATTTCTTTCAACTATGTGTTTTAGGACATATAGCCGTCGTAAAAGCTACCATTAAAACATGACAATTGTGTGTACTTTATCTATAACATGACAATCACCATAAATGAGAGAGAGAGGATTAAGTGAACCCATGAATCCATGTCCATTGTTCCTAGAAGAGAAAACCTTTGTCTTGTACTCTTGCTTTGAAGAGGATTGGGACACTTTTACATTCTTGTTTTGCTACATCGAACTTCCATCCATCAACCACCTTGTTCTCCAAACTTGTTTAGTGCATAATCAACTAAAACTTGTGACACTTTAGTTGTAGGGAATAGATAATTTTTCCTTCTTGCTCCTGCGGATCGATACCTTACTTCCACATTGAGAGGTGCTACAGTGATACCTTGCTCTTGGGGGTAATCAGCAGGTCACCTCTAGGACGAACACAAGTACATACTGAAGGGCGCAACACGGCGGTCAGATGATCACCGTACCGACGTCGCCTCTTCCGCACGACCGCATACACCATGCATCTTGTATGGGTCCACGTCATCGAGGCACCAATCCATGTTGATGTCCCACGGTCAATGACAATCTTATCCCAGTCCTCGTGGGGGTAAAAGGAGTCGGACGTGATGCCCTGATGATCTAAGAGCTTTTCCCCGAACAGATCACGAGTCTTGTCATTTCGTTCAAGTCCTAGTCGAGGATGTCGTCGTGTGGAGATTTGTTGGTCTCGGGCTCCAGTGATTCCTCTAGTTAAAAAAACATAGTTATAAATTTTATAAATCTGGAAAAAATCCTGTATACTACCAATATTATGTACCACAAATAAACGTGCAAAATCTCGGTTCGAAAAATTTATATTCTATTCTACAAAAAAATATCAAATTGGTGGATCTAAATGTCCATACTTTCAAATCTTCAAAATATACAAGATTTGTTATTTTTGTGTAGCCCAGAATATAAAGTATTTCGAATCAAAATTATGCATGTTTGTGAAATATATCATTAGCAATATGCATTTATTTTTTCAGATTTTTTAAAACTCAAAAAATATGATTTTTAATTTTTTTATCAGAGGGAGCACAGGAACTCGGGAGCAAGAAGTGTTTTCCGATGTCGTTGGCCATACAGTGTTACACTAGGAGGAGCTCCTCATGACACTTATGACTCCTTGGAGTCCGGCCACACCCGCATTTATAGCTGGACGTGCGAACCTAGCTTTTCAGCTCACTCCGAGTATGACCCGGCGAGATGGACCGAGCCGAGTTGCCTTTACTGTACCCATAGCGAGCTCGCACCGAGCCTGGCCGCCAGGAAGAAGCAGACGGCCCGTTAGGTTAGCTCTTCCTTCGTCCACTCGTTTTGTACCCATCGAAAAACAGAGAGTGAGCCAGCCGCCAGCAACAGAGGGAGTATGTAGATGAAGTCAAGATGTTTGCATGCATGCCATTCGGACACCATCAACATTTCCCTCCTCACATTTAGGTCTGTTTGTATATAGATAGGGGAAGCTAAGAAAGCAATATATAAGCATTTGTGTAGTAGGATTATGTAATCTATTGAGCTAAGTAGTACAGTACATGTTTTGATAAAACACCATATAAATTTTTACTTACGTTGCAAAACTCAATTGCAAACTTCTACGACTCAAAGTATTTGCACTTGTTCCCTGTTCCTATGTGAACTCGAAGCCCGACTCATCAACTAACTGGGTTGCTCGAGAATTGAGCACAAGTCGGAGACGGACAGCTCGACTAGTCCTAGAAATCCAGGAACACCCGTTCGTTTTGCTCCCAGCATACCCAATCGTAAACTCGCCTACGTCCCTGCTCCGCCGGCCCGATTTGATCGTCTCCACCACCGTCTCCGCTCCTGCAGCTAGCACGGATATGGAGCACGGCGGCTACCACGTCATCAGCGCCTCCGACATGGATTCGCGTGTGGCCGCTCTGTGGCCTTCCACGATCAGCACCGACGTCCTGCAACGGCTGCCACGCGCTTACCCCGCCCGCATGAACTTCGGCTACGGCGACTCCGTCATCATCAGCACCGCCTCCGAGCCGGAGGACTCGCGTCTGCAGCCTTCTATGATCATCGACATCCTGCAGAGCCTGGCACGAAGGTATCCCGCCGGCGCGACCAGCTTCGGCTACTACGGCCGTACGCCAGCCCCAGCAGCATATCGCATCGTAATGCGTTACCAGATGGGTGTCTGGGAGTACTTAGACGAGCACGGGGATGTTACCAGAGTAGAGTACGACGACGCGTACGGCCCCGGCCGCTTTGGCGCCGTCCGGACCTCGGAAGCCGAGATCGCGAGTCTGCCGGCGGCGACGGCGGGCGAGGTAAGGGAGAAGGACTGCGCCGTGTGCCTCGAGAGCTTCGAGGAGGGCGAGGAGCTCAGAAACATGACATGCCCCAGCTCCCACGCCTTCCACCAGAAGTGTATCTTCAAGTGGCTCAGGGTCAGCCGCATCTGCCCGCTGTGCCGCTTCGCGCTGCCGGCCGAGCTGGAGGAGGCCGACGAATACAACGAGGAGCAGGCAGAGAGTGACGAGGAGTCCGAAGAGGAATTGGAGGAGACGGACACAGAGGCTGATGCTGCTGATGCATGCGAAGAGGCCAACACAGGGAGCTGTGAGACATCGACGGAGCCGGCGGAGGAAGAAGCTGACCAGTGTCAACACAGGGAGTAGTAGGCAGATCCGCACGGCTACTTCTTTTGTTGAGAAAAGATCGACACGGCTACTTCTTTTTTTGAGAAAAGATCCGCACGGCTACTTGATGAGTACCCGTAAGTCTGTAAATCCCTCTGTGCTAGAACGTGTTATGTTTTTCGTGTTTGTGATAGTTGTGAAAGTAATACTCTCTCCGTTCGGAAAAGGATGTCACAAAAATGAACTATAGATAGACAATTTTTGTGACATCCTTTTCCGAACGGAGGGAGTATTATATTTTTTTTGATTTTAAAGGGTTTTTCCCTGATTTCCATTAATAGAAACCAGTTATTACAAGATCCCACCACAACACAACCCCCAGCAGCAACACCGCAAACCAGCGAATTCAAAGGTTACACCCCAGCGAGCTACTTGCAGCAACTCTCAGAACAACATCACAAACTAAAACCAGCAGGCGAAAAACTAGAAAGAAACTAAAAACTACTACTGGCGCCACGAGCATCCTTTTTACTTCAAAGTCTAATTGCATTGCAGTCAACCTACACCCAGCCTCAGCCTCCAGGTCGTCAATCCGCGCGCTCCTCTGAACACCTCATCCGTGACTCGTGCCAGCAGCTTTGCGCCCCGCCGTAGCTCCATTTTTGCGTCCTCCATTCCCTGCAAATTTGCCCACCAATCAATCCAATAACATATACGTTGAATCACTTCTATCGGCTCAGCTGGCCACTTGTTCTCAAAAGTAATATTATATATGAATATGTTGTTAAGTTTATATGGACCCGAAAAGGTAAATGTTATGTAAGTTGTTCAGTTATTTAATTTAACATATTAATTGCACTAAGCATGTGAATGCTGAGTTGCTGACTACACAAATGCATATTTTGTTGATCAGTGCCAAGCAATGCTAATTGCTATCTGCTATAAAGGTACCTAACACCTCTCACTTGTGGTGCAAGTGGCACTTCCTTCAGAAGGTTCAAGAATCGTTTGGTCCAGTTTGTAAAAAAAAACTCCGCTTTCACTAATATTGGAATTCTTTGCTCCCATGCTATAAGGGTAAGAATGTGTCAAAAACAACATCTTAATAAATCAAAATTTATGTTATTTTCTGAAGATTGCAAAATATATAAATTATTTGCCGGGATATTAAGTACTCCCTCCGTTCACAATGTATGATGTTTTAGGTGTTACACATGCATGTCTAGATTCATACTAAAAATAATGAACACATGCACTTAAATGTGTCTAGATACATGTGTGTGCATGTGCATGTGCATGTGGAAAAATACTAAAACATCTTACATTTTGGAACGGAGGGAGTATCTTGTAGTATCAAGATTTTCTAACCGCTATATCCTGAAGCGTTGGATAAAGGATGCCTGAAACTGACCAAGACCTGGAGATTTTATTGAAATGATGAAAGATTTGTGAAATGGTATCAAATGTGTTAGCGACATGATTGCTTCAAGAGGTGACCCTCCAGCCTTGGAAGCCGAACCTTTTTATGAGTCGAGTGACACCGACTGGCATAGGGGCAATCGGGCATGATACCATTCAGAACCTTACTTAGGGATTAATGGAAGAACAATATATTCGGATGTAGGAAGTGGTATCGTCAGAAGCAATTTTAAGTTATCAAAGCTGAAGGTTCGTTTGGTTGTAAAGCAATCTCGTGGGCGCAAGTGCGTAAAACGTTTTGATTTCTCTGGTTGAACCTACATCTAAGGTCCAGAACAGAGTAGTAACAGTTTAATCAAACTGTTTCGTCGTTCAAACTTCAAAGCAGTTTCTGCAGTCATTGTCGTCTTAGCGGGCATAACATGACCACCTGCCCAGATAATCCAAAAGCTAGAAAAACTCAGAGAAAGAAGACATGATGTAATACATGTAACACTTCGGTGAAAACATTTTGGCAATGTTGACGCGCACTTGCGTCGTACCCTTAGATGTTGACGCGCACCTACATCTAAGGTGGTAAAGAAGAAAGCGGTAACAGTTTAATCAAACCGTTTCGTCGTTCAAACAAAGCAGTTTCTACAGTTGTTGTCGTCTTAGCGGGCATAACATGACCACCTGCCCAGATAATCCAAAAGCTAGAAAAACTCAGAGAAAGAAGACATGTTGTAATACATGTAACACTTCGGTGAAAACATTTTGGCAATGTTGACGCACACTTACGTCGTACCCTTAGATGTTGACGCACACCTACATCTAAGGTAAAGAAGAAAGCAGTAGCAGTTTAATCAAACCGTTTCGTCATTCAAACAAAACAGTTTCTGCAGTTGTTGTCGTCTTAGCGGGCATAACATGACCACCTGCCCAGATAATCCAAAAGCTAGAAAAACTCAGAGAAAGAAGACATGCTGTAATACATGTAACACTTCGGTGAAAACATTTTCGCAATGTTGACACGCACTTGCGTCGTACCCTTGCTGAAGGTGGGGGCTAAAAGCTCGTCTTTGGGGATGAAAATCCTGGACCGGATTTAGATTGAACTCGTCACTAACGGTGCACATGCGAATTTTCCTTTTTAAGGCTTTGCGTAGAAGTTGTGTATTCTCTCTTTATTTTGGTGTTGTGCTATAGGGATAGTGGTAGTCTATTGGAGTTTTTTTCACGAGAAATGTGGCCTCGAGTTTGTTATCTTTATATCTTTCCGAACTTTGCACTGCAAAAGTTGTGTGCATCGTCTCAATGCAGAGGGTGGGACTTCGTTCCCCATGTCAAAAAAATAAACAAGTCCAGTAATTGATACACCAAACCTCCATATGTGGATGATTTCAACATTCATGACATCTGAAAGCAGGCAGCAGCAGCAGCAGTTTGACGATATTTAGCTTATGTTTGAGAACTATGCCTTATTCCTTGATGTACTCTATTTATTTTGCTAACTGAAACCAATATGAGAGGTTCCTGATATATGAACCTCACTACAGGAATGGCATTCTAAGCCGACGGCAAAATCCGTCGGCATAGCACAGAATGTCGTCGGCTTAGTTCCGTCGGCTTACATGCACGTAGGCATAGCCCCTAAAGCCGTCGGCATAGGTGTAAGCCGACGGCAGCATTTTTTCCATTAATTTTTAATTTTTCGAATTTTTTTATTATTTTTAAAAACTTTTTTTGACTTTTTTTAAATTTTTTTATTCTATTTCGAAATATTCCACTTAGTCACATACTTAATCTCTAATTACACACTTAATCATAGGTCAAAGTACTTATCCTGGTCAAACTTTCCATTCGGTCACCCATACTGAATCTGCTCCAGCCCAAGCACGCTTAACTTTTGAGTTCCTTTTAAATTAGCTTCCAAATGAGAAGTTAGAACTTACTCATATTAATATCCTATCAATCATATTTACCCCTCAGTTACGATGTTACACTTTTTCATTGCTTAAATTTTAAAACTTTGTTTGAATAGGTAACAATAATTATGTAATAGTATATTTTGAATAAATAACAATAAAATGAATTTTACTTTATATTTTCCTTTTTACATTTAATATGGAATAATTCATATCTTTAAATTCGTAAATCGAAATTTGACAAATAAAATATCTAAGTCGATTAGAAAAATGAGAGAAATTCAAATATGACATCCATATCAAGATCCACCCAACTCTTGCAAAGGTTCCCTCCGTTTCGCCCGAATTGGGAGTTTTCAGTTATAAGTCCACCAACTTAATAGAGAGAAAGTGAACCCGGTGAATCCGGTCACACACCAGAGTAGGTCTGGTGAACCTATGCCGACGGCTTTGTCGTCGGCTTAGCCCAGTGTCAATTTTTTTTGCCTCGCGGGGTCTATGCCGACGGCCCCGACAAAAAGCCGTCGGCGTAGGCTTTGGCCGTCGGCATAGAGCCGTGTTCCTGTAGTGCCTTATGAATTAGGGATATTAAAACTAAGACAAGAGGGAGCTCTCTCACGCTATCAACGATTTTAGCCGTCCGATCATTGACATGGTCGTTTTTTTACCGTCAGATCTTTATTAAGCCGCCTAATGGGACGGATATCCCTGAGGGCAGCTATTCTGGGCGTCAAATCGGAGACCTCTGGTTAACTGGGCCACAAAATGCACACTAAAGCCCAACTATAGGTATGAACGTACCATCTTTGTAAAAAAACACGGCGAAGCAATGCCTCGTCGGCTCCTTCCCCTCCCCGACTTGCTCCTGGGCTAGGCTGTCACAGCCCAATTTTGGGAGGCCAGAAAAACACATTTATTAGAGAGCCAAAAATCAGGGGCAACAAAAACTTTTTTTTCAAATGCTTCACTAATGCTTGTGATTCACTTCCCATTACTTTGTTTGACTTTGGGTACTTTGTTGGTTGTGTTTGTTAACACCTATTAGTAACCTTGTGAGAACAACCTACTTAAACCCTACCTCTTGGTGATAATGTCATGAATCTTGCTTGATCACCAACTCACAAAAACACTTGGGAAATTGCTTTGTAAAAATTGTTTGAGTGAACTTGTTGTCTTGTTGTGACTTGCTAGAGGTGTGATCATTTCTTATGTTTATCTTGGAATGTTTATACTTGTTTGTTTGTGAGTGTGTGTGGGCTTAAATGGTTTGAAAACCTACAATTATTAGGACTTTATAAAAAGGATCAGAGATTAGAATCCTGTCTTTAGCTATCTTCCTAGCTACGAAAATCCTCCAACTTTGGAGACATGCCATAGTGGCAAATCATGCTCTTCTCATCAATGCACCCTCAGGGATCTCATATTCTATATCTATACTTTCCATCCAATCTATGAAAGTGTTTTATGTAAACTCCCTAGAATTTTATTTCAAAGCCCTTTTTATGGCATTCCATCTTAGTGGTTATATCCCTCTTATCTTGGCAATCTTTATATGATCACTTCTTAATCTTTATGAGCTCAATCAAATATTCTTTTCCCATCCTCATGATTTGTGTTTTACATCTAATGTGGTCAATTTTCTTATCTTGGCCATTTAAACTGTTTTCTTCTTTTCTAGTTTTGTTGTCTACTAAAAGACTCTTGTTTTCCTTGTTTCCAAAAGAAACTCAAATACTTTTCAAAGGAGTTGTTTATTAAAAATCGCTTTTGTGATCCCTATTATATCCCCTCTCATCTCAATTCAAAAATATTTGTTTTCCAAGTTTTTTTCTTATTTATTACAATTTATTTACAAAAAGGCCAGAAATGAATTTTTAAATATTTTGTGAATAAAAGTATTTCCAAAATTCTTAGGAAAATTATCCAACATTATTTTGGTCATATGTGACCCTTTTATTGAAAAATATTTGCTTATGTTATACAAAATCGTGAAGAAAACTTTGCAAAACTTTCCCTGAAACTATCTTTATTTCTGTTATAAGATGCATATGTTCAGCATAACCAATATTTTACTTTTGGTATAATTGGAAATGCATCTTCAGGAATATCTTATAATACATCTTGTTGATCATTTCAATGTCTTGTTTGAGCTTTTCATGGTTTAAACATTCTTATTTCATGATGGTTTTGTTGTCACCAAAATAACAGGTTTCTGGACTTGGAAATTTCTCTAAGGACCAAACTCTGAATTTTCTGAACCTGTTATTTTATACCATTTTCGGCTCCTTGCAAAACCATGCAAACTTTCTTATTCCGAAGTAAATTGTTGATCTTTGTGATCCTCATAGGTAGTTCTGCACCTATGTATCTTTCCTCGTAACAATATTGGTCATTTGATCACTTATCCATGATGGTTTTGTGACCTTCATGTCGTCAGTTTTCTGAAATTATGTCAACTTCTAAACTTGCTCTATACTTTTCAAATTTCGTATCTAAACCTGTAGATCTCTTGCCAAACTATCCCTAACCCTCCTAGTGATTCCCTTGGCACGTTGTGCCAGTACTCACTACGGGAGAGCGGCTCTTTGCCGTGTGCCGAAACCACACGGTGAAGGCAGAAAAACACACGGCGAAGACTTTGCCGTGTGTCACACACGGCAACGAGTACACGGGAGAGAATTGCACGGGAAAGAGCTCTTTGCCGTGTGTCAAATATCGAGCACACGGCAACGATGATATGTGGGTCCCATCTTCACTTGACGTCGGTAACGATGGTGACGGCCGGCTCCTGACACACGGGCCCCACACCCTACTCTTTGTCGTGTGCCCTGCGCAAGCACACGGCAAAGAAAATGGCTGTCACAAAAAAAATCCCCGCCCCGTCCCTCGCCGGGGACGGGCTGGGGACAGGGCAGTCGAGGGCGTCGCCGTGGGCTGGGGCGGCCGCGACGGCGAGGTACGACACTGCAAGCTGGGGCGTCGTCGTCGTTGACAACGCCGGCGTCGGGGAGGAACGTGGACGGGCGCGCCGAGCCGCGCGCGGTGGGTCGTCGCCGACGAGGAGGATGTGGGCGAGGAGGTGGCCTTGCTCCTCTCGGCCGCCAACGCCCGCGCCTAGAAGTCACCATGGTCACCATCCTCGACGGAACCGCGCCGGCGAGGGAGGCTACCGCAGCGCCAGCGGAGGAAGCTGGTCGATGTGGAGGACGGGCGCGGAAGAGCTCGTGATGGCAGGGAGCGGCGCCGGGCCGGGGACGACGAGGTGGACAGAGGAGATTGGTGCGCCGGGCCGGGGACCAGCGAGGTGGAGGCTCCCATGTCGAGGATGCTGTGCGTCTTAACCTCCTTGCGGCGGAGGAGCATGGGGAGGCCGCAGGCGACGGAGAGCACCGAGGCGATGGGGCGCGTGGCGGAGAGGGCGGCAATGGAGGAGAGCGGACGTGGGTGCGAGACGAGCGCGCGCAGCTCGAGGACGGAGGAGCACGGATGCGCAGCTCGAGCACGGCGGAGCACCGAGCTGCTTAAGGACGGAGGCGATGGGTGTGATTGGATCGTACATATTGTGTGCCACGGATTGTGGAAGAGGATAAGGTAGGGCTGCGGAGGAAAAAGTCTAAGAAAAAAAAGGCAGGGTGCCATGGATTGTGTGCTTCTTTTCAGATGTTGTGAACCGTTAGATCGTGCACGCTAGCATCCAACGGCCCATAAGCGTGATCCGTGTGGTATTTTCCTGGCCAATCAGCATGGATAGATTCTTTGCCGTGTGCCAGCACACGGCAAAGATATTTTTGGCTTATTTCTTATTTCTTTTCTTATTTCCTTTGATTATGTTGCAGTGACTATTGCATAGAATAATTTCTAATATTTTGTATTATTTATTAAATATGGACTACTTCGTGTGAAAAATGGATGAGTGCCATTTTGACACATATTTTTTGTACTTGCTTCAAAAAATGTCATTTTTAACACTTACAAAATGAAAATGATATTTATAAAAATCATTTGGAAAAAACTCAGTTCTGCAACATTGTTTGCCATATCAAGACACACATATGTGTCAAGTATGGGCACATTATCACAAACTATGCCACGGGAATGGTCATACATAGGTCATTTGAGTCGAAACTGATACATGTTTGTAGATGGTTGATCATTTTGTGAAGCATTTCTTTGGAAACTTTATCAAATTTCAAGTTTATAATTTTTACTATCAACTACTACACATAAATGGACTCCGTGCCAAAGGATTTCTTTTTTTAGTATTTTTTGGCTTTATTATATTTTTTCGAAAAAACGGTCAAAATGGGCGCCGTGTCTATTCATTGAAGCGGGTCGAATTTTTCAAAACTATTGAAAGTTCTGTGATATAACCACTAATTGTGTACCTTAAAATGATTTTTATAAAAATTTCAGAGCAAACTATCACACACTTGTAGTTCAAATTTGAATTACTTTCGGAAAATCGACATAAAGTAATTTAAATAGGCGAAATTAGGTAAAAACCGAGAAAATTCTTAATATTTCGGGATTATCCATAACACATGGTCTACTTTGTGTGAAACCTAGATGGGTGCCATTTTGCACCATATATTTTGTACTTGTTTCACAAAAAAGTCATTTTTGGCACTTAGAAAATAGAAAATGATATTTATACAAATGATTTGAAAAAACTCAGTTCGGCAACATTGTTTCCCATACCAAAACACACTTATGTGCCAAATATGGGGACTTTATCACAAACTATGCCATGGAAATTGTCATATTCTGGTCATTTGGTTTGAAACATATACATGTTTATAGACGATAGACCTTTTTGTGAGGCATTCTTTTGAAAATTTTGTCAAAGCTCAAGTTTATTATTTTTGCTATCAACTAATACACATAAAAGAGCTCCATACCAAAAGATTTCATTTTTTGAGTAATTTTTCACTTTATTTGATTTTTTTGAAAAAATGGTCAAAATGGCCACCATGGCTATTCGTCGAAAGGGGTCGGATTTTTCAAAACCATCGACGGTTCTGTGATATAATCACTAATTGTGTAGCTTAAAATGATTTTTGAAAAAAATTCAGAGCAAACTATCACACACTTGTAGTTCAAATTCGAATTACTTTCGAAAAATCGGCATAAAGTTATTTAAATAGGAGAAATTAGGTAGAAACCGAGAAAATTCCCAATATTTCTGGATTATCCATAAAATAAGGTATACTTAGTGTGAAATCTAGATGGGTGCCATTTTGCACCATATTTGTGTATTTGGTTCACAAAAATGTCACTTATGACACTTAAAAATAAAAAATAATATTAATAAAACATATTTTGAAAAATCTTTTTGGCAACGTTGTTTGCCATACCAAGACACACCGATGTGTAAAATATGGATAATTTATCACAAACTATGCCACAGTAATAGTTGGTACAAGTAGATAAACTAAAGGTGAAAAAAAAACAAATATTGGTCTTTGCCGTGTGTTGGCACTTGGCACACGGCAAAGATTTAATTTTTGCCGTGTGCAAACACACGGCAAAGAGCTGCCGTGACCGCGCCGTTCGTTCTTCCGTTTGACTTCATTTTCTTTGCCGTGTACCTATCTTTGCCGTGTGTTTTACTGTGTCTTTGCCGTGTGTATTTCTTTGCCGTGTGTTTTTGCTTGTCTTTGCCGTGTACATTTCTTTGCCGTGTGCCGACACACGGCAAAAATTCTTCGCCGTGTGCCCGACATCCAGCACACGGCAAAGAGCCAGGCACACGGCAAAGTCCAGCTCTCCCGTAGTGACTTGCTGCTGTAAAAAAAAAGAGAGAGAGAAAGAAAGAGGGATGATAGCAAGGGCATCATTGCCATGCATGGCAAAGCCAAGCCTACACCCTACTCCTCTCTCTCTCCCTTCATGTCCTGGACGTGTTCTGGACTCCCACCACCCCTCCAACCAATGCTGAGACGAGTAGAGGAAGTCCACCCCTACCCTTGGACTCACTCCTCTGCTACTATGGCTAGCCCTAGCTCTCTCTCCCTTCTATTGTTCTTGAAAACCGAAGGGGAGCAAAGAGGGGGCAACATCCTCGTTTTCCCTGCCCCTGCCGACCATGGCCACCACTGGACACTCTCCACCGTCCCTCTTGCCCAACCCCAGCGTCCCTCTCCCTCTCTCTTTCTCCTAAGGACCGAAAATGCCCTCCATGGCCACCCCCTTGGATAAATGCAACCACTCCACCCCAGCCGGTCACTCCACCCTCATTGTGCTCCACACACACCCCTCTCTCACTCCCCAAACTTTCTCCCCAGCTCGTCCCCTCTGCTGCCAAGGAGACGATATTTTCTCTCGGTGACCGTCGGAGCTCCTGCCAGCGCCTCGGGCATCCTTTCTCCGTCATTCTTGTCTATCTGAGCTCGCAGTCGCAAGACCTACCTCACACGCCCTTCCTTTTTGTCCCAAGTTCCCTGTATCCGCCGCCACCATTGACGACCCATGGAAGCATCCCTCGAGTTCGCCATCGTTCTGGACCGCGCCGCCAAGAACTGCAGCCACCCCCGACTTCCCCAAGCTCTATGCGTCCCCCACCAACCCTCGGTGACCCCTTACGCGCCCTAGGTGAGCCACGCGAGACAGGGCACCATTGCTGCCATTTTTGCTACTCCTTTTCGTGCTTGTGAGGAAGAAGACGCACAGCAGCCAAGTGGGCCGATTCTCTCTTCTGGGCCGTGCTCTTGGGCAGATCTGGCCCATTTCTCTTTTTTTTCGTAGATCTTTTTTTTTGTTTGAATTTCCTGTTTAATCTCCAGTGTAGGTTTAATTCATTTGTGGCAGATCTATGCTTGCAAATTTTGTGAAGTAAATTTTGTAGAGTTCCTATGTGTTTTCCTAAACATGCAGAGCTGGTTTGGAATAAAAATAAGTTATATTGTGTGCTGCACATTAAATCTAGTAGAAAGTGTGTTTTCCACTCTTTTTGTGATATCTTGAGCTAGGATTATCCAATTGGAGTAAATCCAATTTCTGAAGAAAGATAAAATCCATACCTTTCTGTAGAGTCTAGTCTTGCATGCAGGAGTTTCCTAGAACAGAATCTACAATCCTTTTGGTTTTAGGACCAGTAGCACTTGTAGCATTTTTAGTTCTCAAATGAAAAATGTTTTGTATGCAAATCCAATTGTCTTAGCTTGGTATGATTGTTAGGAGTACAGTGGTAGAAGGATTTAATTTTCTGAACATTATTTTAGGACTGGTGAATGATTCCCCAAAACAACATTTTTGCCTCTATTAAAAGTCTTATTTTAATTCTCTGTTTTCTATTGGATTAAGTGGTGAAATATGATTATTCCATCCTAAGTCCAGAACCTTAAGTTAACCTTTAATAACCATATTGAACTTCCTAAAAGTATTGTTGTGCCTTTCACTTTTGAGTTTTGAATAATTCATCTTGTTCCCTAAGTGTTGCACTTATTTATTTGAATGCTAGGTACGTGAATGCTGGTTTGTTTTAGATATTATCCCGTAGTCGCTTGTGCTTTGTAATGCTTGCATGCTGATATACTTTTGTTTGTAGTACTTCCTAAACTATTAAGATACTTTTGTCTGAAGTATTTCCTGAACTAATATAGCAACCCTTGTTAAATGATCTAATCACCATAAGAGGTGTTTTACTTTAGGGTTTAGTTAAAAACTACCTTTTTAACAATTAGGGTTGTTGTGTATATTTTCTTAGGTATGTTTGTTGTTTGTCTTAGCTATCTGGACTTGTTGCTTGTTGATTGTTTAACTAAGTGAACTGCTTGCTTTTGATTGTTAGCTTAGTGTCTTGTGCAATGCTTGCTGTTTGTTATGTCCTTGTGGCATTGTCTTGTGTTTTGAGTGTTGTTCCTCTCTCTGTTTACGACGTTAGATACGATCGGGAAGGAACTGGAAGTGAGGAGTGAACCTGACGAACATCAAGATCAAGACCAAGGACATATTACCAAGCCAGGCAAGCCACCTCACCACTATACTGAAATCCTATTATTTTTACAAGCATGTCTTGTTTTCAAAATAAAATAATGCATGTTTTCTTGCTTATGTGGTATTTTGCCACCCAAAAACTATTTTACAAAGTATTGTCTGGCCAATGATATTTACTAGTATATATAATAGGTTTATAAAAATAAGACTTTACTTGAGAAGCCTTCTACTGAAGGCGCTATCAAGAAAATTATATTTTCTAGTAGTATATCCTTATACTCTTACCTCAAAACCATAGGATGGGATCCTGGTTTTAATAAAATGTTTTCGAAGGAAAAACCCGAGTTGCTGGGAGCAATCGGCGAGAAAGTGTTTTATAAAACCCGAGTTGCTGGGAGCAATCGGAGATGTTTACGAAAACCCGAGTTGCTGGGAGCAATCGAAGATGTTTACGAAAACCCGAGTTGCTGGGAGCAATCGGAGATGTTTACGAAAACCCGAGCTGCTGGGAGCAGTCGGAGGTCGAGATGTTTTTGAAAACAAAGTACTGCCCTAGCGGCCGCCCGAACAATTGACCCGTGCAACCACATTACCTGAGATGGGTAGGGCTTAGCCGGAAACTTGTTTATCTTAGCACGGAGCGCCTCAAAATGCTTAGGAGAGCGGGGCTCTCTGAACCAAGTTATCTAAATTAATGCGGGATCCAGTTCGAGTCTGGATCGCTGCTGGTTGCAAACAGTGGGCCTCCTGTCATGGCGCAGTGTTGCTTGGAGGGACCGGATCGATACGATGGCCATCTCCACTGGGTGCCGGGGAGATTCAGACCCACTGAAGAGGAGGCTCTGTACTAGGGTCGACATAGTGAAAAGCTTTGATCTGGTTATCCGAACCCCCGCATACTGTCGTATGACGGACGTGGCTGAACATGGCGGATGACCGTTTGGTGTGGTGAAAGTGCACCACCTCTGCAGAGTGTAAAACTATTCGAATAGCCGTGTCCGCGGTCATGGACGGTTGGAAAGTCCACCGATCTAGGCGTATGGGCACTTTTATGTTTTAAAAAGAAACTGTTTTCTGCAAAGAAAAAGGAGGCATCAAGGAGGTACCTGGGAGGTATGGATTTTGGGAGAAGATGGTTGGTCTCGGGGAGTCAACCAGTCGGAACCCGGAAAGGAAAAAGGGGCATCCCTATCCTAGGGTTTTGAAAAAGTTTTACAAAAGTGTTTTCAAACGTGGAAATGGTTTCTGCCATTTCTAAAAGAAGGAGAATTATATCTCCAAATGCCTTTTTCAACAAAGATATAGAGATGTTGTATCCTCTATGTCTAAAAGCATCGTTTGCGAAAATTAAGCCATATAGTCATATATAGCAGCTATCCCAGTTTTCGAACACGCATTATTGCATTACCATGAAAACTTAAGCCTGGTGGTGGTCCTGCGAGTACGTAATTGTACTCATGGCTGTGTCCCTGGATATTCCAATGTCCAGATTTTCAACAAGAAGACCTACGCCGAAGATGAGGAGTACGCCGACGACTACGCCAACTGAGTGTCACCGGTCAACTGCTCTGTGGGAATGCGTCTGGTTGTGACGAGGGCCGACGCTAGCCGTAAGCTTCCGCTGTATCGTAGTTAATTCCGTCCTGCGTGACGATGATTTGCAGACTTGGTCATGTGACCATTTTGTGTTGTAAGACTTTTATTCGTACGACTTGAATGATGTAACTCTGGATACCCTGTTGGTTATGTGATTACGATGCACTGATCATGGGATCGTGATCTATTTTACATAACGTGGACATCTCGGACTTCGGTACGAGGGGTCCTAACATAGGCGATCCCAACTGCACCGCCACTCTCCCGGCTCCCGCTGCCGCCGTCGACTCTCCGCCGGTTTTGCCTCTCCTCTCCTCTCCCTTTCATTGTCGGCCGCCTCTACTGCCAATCGGCGCCGCTGCTCGTCGGCCTGAGTTTGCCTCGATATCCCTCATCGATTCCCCGCCGCCGCTGCTGTTCTACGGCCCCGAGCGCCCTTGCATCTAACCCTATCTGCGCTCGGGGTCTACGGCGTGGCTGTGGCTAGCCGTCGGCATCGCCCGGGCAGCTCTTCGCCTGGTCTCCTCGCCAACCTGCGCCTCCACAAGGACCCCGCGTCGCGTCGCCTCGGTGCCCTGCGCCGAGTCGCCTCCTTCGCGGCTTCCCCGCGCACGGCGCGCATGCTACGTATGGCCATCGCGCCTCTGCGTCAGCTTCATGTTCGTCTCCCTTGACTACCTTCGTGGCTCCAGCTGCTGTGCGTTGGTGGCAACCACTGTGATGATGACTACCTCTTCCTTAACAACCGTGTGGTAAATCCCTCAGTTCCCTCTCTGAAATTTTGTGCTATGAGTGCAGTCTGCAGTCGAACTTTTTTGCTGAATATATATAATAGGTAAAATGTTAACATAATTGAGCAATTAAATTGGGATGTCTCTACAATGATCTTTCTTTTCATATTCTTTAGCTAATTTTTGCTAGGGAGACTCACTAAATTATTCTAAACTCTCACAAAGAACGGCCCTTCATGTACAAACGATCTACACGAGGAGTGAACAACGCACATAGCTATGGGCAACTCCGGAATTAGAGGTATGTTTGCCAGGGCAGTCCTTGAATACAGTTCGTGTCTCTTATGAAAAAAAGTCAGATGCAATTTATTAGATATATAAATACCACATGGTTTGTTTCAGTAGATAAAGTAATTGTCGTTTATCCATATTAATCTCGTATGTGATGGATTACAAATGAATCATGTTTCAATAAAATCAAATAAGTCTCATGAGTTAACAGTCAGATGCTGAAGATAGATAGGAGGCATGGAGAGAAGAAATTAGCTTTATTCTTCATAAATTAGAGACTGACTTTGTTTTCTTCTCATCAATTCAGCTTACTAGGTTTCTACCCGTGAGTCCAATGCATTAAAAATATGGTGTTGCTCATACCGTGAGCAAGTCACAGGGAGCATGCAGTGTTTAAGTTTACCAGTATACATCCATTCAATTGGAATGTATTGTGGAGGCAAAGGTAGGGGCTTGAATTTATTTATTCAAGCACATTCGTCTTATTACAGCTGGGTGTTCATAGTCATGTGCGTGTTATAGGTTTGAGATAGAAATTCCATCGTTACAAGCCTATAATAAATTTTGTAATACAATCAATTGTTTTCCCATTGCCAAGTCAAGTATTTGAGTGGATTTTCTCCGGTGTTTGTCACACTTGAGACTCTTCTGATTCAAACATCATTACAGGGTACATATACATGTTCTCCTGTAATTTGATAATCTGTATATGGATGGAATTCACTACTTCGATCTCTGCTTGAATGCTTAGCTGGGCCGAAAGCTGGTTATCTGTCACTTTTGATATTTCATCTTACATACAACTCTTTTTTTATCTAATCATCTAACCTTTACCTAAATGCAGCTAGCTGCTGCTTTGATTCGAAGAAATTCTACTCGACAAGGAATGCTTGATTCCTCTGCAGAAGGAGGCACATCTCCTCACGACGCGTGCATATTTTAGTCATCAGGATGTTTAGGAATATTTTCTAATTAACTTGAGTATTTTTACTTACTGTTTTTGTTTACTTATGTTGAAATGAATATCATTCAGTTTGTGGTTCAGTCCATGCTGTACTAAAAGCATGCTAGCTGTACAAGCTTCATTTGATACTTATCTATTAGGTCCTTTCACTTGACAACCTAACTTCCTGAAAGTCTTCCAACATTAATAGAAGGAGAAACATAAAGATAGAGAACCCGCCGTGTTTGCCATTTTCAATGAAGGACGCAGTAGCAAGAAGAAAATGTTGAATGAGCCTGTAGATTTGTAAAACAAGCAATTGTAAGTGCTGTCTCATGCCTCATTTTGTCTTGCATTCTATTTTTACATAGATATTGTGTTGAAACAGAGGCAACTTGATTTAATGACAAGCTATTATTTGATTGTAGATAAGCTTGTGTGTGCATCATTCTGCACATGCCTAATATTAGTAGTTGTTCTGTCATAAATATATCATGCACAGGTAGCTCAATCTTGATTATTTTTTCCTACGAAGTTGTTTACTTCCTGTCCCAGTGTCCCAACTATACTTGCAGTTTTCATTTAACTTTGCTTTTCAATGGACAACCAATTGCATACCAGCCATTTTCTTATAAATAGAGAAGGAAAAAATAGTTGTACCTGATTGCACCTCTATGTTTTGCTGTTTTTGGCACACTTAAAATCTTGCAATGATAGGCTGACGTGAAACTTATGAGGGAAGAATCTGTTGAAGACGGTGAACAATGCTCATATCCATTCCCAAGACGGTGAACAATGCTCATATCCATTCCCAAGTTGTGAGAAGTTCTCATGCGTCGACGTTACCCTGCAACATTTTTATGACAAAAAACTCATCAAAGTTCTTAGGAACTCTTAAGTTTATCATGAATGCTCATCAGCTCATGTATGTCAAGGTTTGGTCATATCTATTACCGCACACATGTTTAACTTCACCAACCTATCCACTCTTTTTTTTTTCCAGTAACTCCATATCCGTTACCTATGTTTCTATACGAGATCGCACTCCAATTTCAACAATCTAAATATATTTTTTATCTATTCCTAACAATATATTTACCCAATGGACGGGCGCGGCAACGCGCGCCTAAATGATCTAGTAGTAGTAATAAAAATGCAGTAAAAAAAAACGCATCTGAGAAACAACAACAACAACAAGACCGGAGGGGGGACTCCACCCCGGCTTTGTCATTAAGGTAGAAGTGAGGACTCGAACCCGGAACCTGGCCCTTATGCGCATATGCACGGCTACCACTAGTCCACGGAAGAGTTCTCGCATCTGAGAAACAACGTCTGCTAATTGATTGTAGCCCAAGTCATGACAATGTTTGGGTTGTACACGTACCAGAGCCCAGAGAAATTACGATCAGATGATCGACATGGGTTGCGCATATCAACTGGTTTATTGCCGGCGCTGTTGAAGTTACCATATACAACACGCCGCGTGCTGATTTGCCATGCATGCTTATACGTACACCTGTATTCCTGTAAACATGTGCACGCAGCGATCGCGAAGCCGCCCGTTCGCATCATGTCGACGTCCGCGCTCTTGTCCACCCTGCACGCCGCCGGCCGGCAACACATCACCGCCTCCACCCTCGGCGCGACACCGCAGGCGACCGGCTCCCATGTCTTCAGGATCCACAGGTTTAAGCAGGTAAGGGAGAAGGTGGCCAATGGCACCGGCGTCTACTCAGGCCTGTTCAGCGTCGGCGGCCACGACTGGCGTATCCAGTGCTTCCCAAACGGCAAAGGGGAACAGACCCAGGGCTCTATCTCCGTCTACCTCCAGCAGGCCAGACACGCCAAGACAGGTGGCGCCACGGCGACGTTCAAGATGAGCATACTCGACAAGTCCTGCAGGCCGTCGGTCACTGAATCAGCAGAAGGCCGCCTCTTCAGGGGCGGCTACTGGGGCTGGAACGATTTCATCAAACTCCAAGATCTGGACAAGGGGAAGCACCTCGAGGACGACTGCCTCTCTGTCCTCTGCGATGTCGCCGTCGACCTCGGGTTGCGCGCGGACGACTACACCGGCGAACTCACCAAGGCGCCGCCGCCCTTCTAGGTGCACGGTCTAGCGGAAGCCATCTGGAAGACACAGGAAGCCGACGTCAAGATTGAAGTCGCAGACGGACAGACGTTCCCCGCGCACCGATGGGTGCTCGAATCCGGATCCCCCGTCTTCAAGGAGGATCTGGCTCTCGTTTCCTCCAACGGCACCGTCGCTTCTGAGCTACGCATGGACGACATGGACGCCAACGTGTGCAAGGCACTACGGGAAAGCCACACTACGCCGACGGCCTCCCTGTACGCCGACGGCCAAATGTCGGGGCCGTCGGCGTACAGCACGAGCTAGGGCATATGACCAACAAGCCGTCGGCGTACGAACCGCCGTCGGCGTAGCCATCTGCGGCCCGACGGCCGCCGTCAGCGTACAGGAGGCCGCCGGCGTACGCACGCCCACCGTGACGGATCGGGGACGGACGTGTAACTGCGTTGATACGCCGACGGCAATGCCGTCGGCGTACTTGTATACTGTTCCTTTTTTATTTATTTGCGTAGGGTTTAGGGTTTAGAGTAGGTATAATTTATATATAAATTGGATCTATAATTTCTCTCCCAATATCGGTATCCCACCCGCATAAAATAACGGTTTGAGTTTCCGGAACCCGACCGTACAACATATACATGTAAAATAAATAAAAACAACAGATGTAATATACACCTACAACATAAATATTAAATATTAAACACACCGCTGATCCAACGGCTCACAAGCACTGGAAGGAAACACATGATCCGTGTGCTTCTGCCTGATCCAAGGGCTCACAAGCGCTCGAAAGAAACACACCGATGATCCAACGGCTCACAAGCACTGGAAGGAAACACACGATCCGTGTGCTTCTGCCTGATCCAAGGGCTCACAAGCGCTCGAAAGAAACACACCGCTGATCCAACGGCTCACAAGGACTGGAAGAAAACACACGATCCGTGTGCTTCTGCCTGATCCAAGTGCTCACAAGCGCTCGAAAGAAACACACCGATGATCCAACGGCTCACAAGCACTGGAAGGAAACACACGATCCGTGTGCTTCTGCCTGATCCAAGGTCTCACAAGCGCTCGAAAGAAACACACCGCTGATCCAACGGCTCACAAGGACTGGAAGGAAACACACGATCCGTGTGCTTCTTCCTGATCCAACGGGTCAGCAGCGCCAGAAAGAAACACACGACGCCTATAAATAGGCCACTCCTCAGACATGTTACTCACTCACACAAAACATTCCAGCGTCAGTCGGAGAGGCATCTTTGGGCAACCAGCGGCAAGACGTCTCTGATGATCTGCGACCGTTCCAAACGGTTGCAGATCATCAGAGATGTTTTGCCGGACGGTTGTAGATCATCAGAGACGTCTTACCGCTGCTTGGATCGAAGTGGCGCTCAAACACAAAACATTCGGGTTCCCTAGCTATGCCCGACACTGAATGCAACGACATTCGACCGTGAATCAGTGTCGGGCTGTAGCTAGGAGAAACCGTGTGTTTTGTTTCCCAGGTTACTCGTCCCCTTATATAAAGGGCCAGGGGCAGACCCCAGATTTGCTATCAGTACCGCGTCACCACCGCGCCGCCGCCGCCCTTGTCCACGCCTCTCGACGACCTCTCCGCGCCCGTGGCCTCCGCCGGCGCCCCTCCACGCCTCTGTGGACCTCCCCTAGTCCGTCCCCATGCCAGTGTACGGTACCCTTTCTCCTGATCCCCTCCGTAGGTTGCATGTACCTTAGGTGTTTGATCAAATTCCCCTATTGGTTTCAGATCTCGGGCATATACGTCGGCGATGGCCGCGGCCGGACACCCGTTGAACAATAACGGCCCTGTGCGGGATTGGGCTCCGCCGGGCTGGCACTGGGAGTTATCTTCCGGAACGCATAGCTTGGTAAGAAATCCGGGCGAAGTCGCCGACCCGGATCTTGTTTGGTGGAGGTCGCGTGGGCCAGGGAGCTTCCAGAGGGAGCCGGCCCCCGAGGAGGAGGTACGTTGCCGTATAAGGGAGGAGGATGCGCACGTCCGTCGCTACATGCATCTGTTGGATACGATGTATACTAATACATGGCAGGCAATGCAAAGGAATCCTTATCATGTGAGTATTGACCCTGTGATGGTTCCTACTCTTTGGGTGAGAAGCGCTCCCCGTGATGCACCCCGCGGCCTAGTACGAGGCAGAAGTTAGTTAAATAAAAATGGCATGAGGACGATCGATCCAGCTGTAATCGGAGATTAAATAAAGATGTAACCGTCATACTTTTTGCATATTAATTTGATCTATGTTGCTTTTTGCATAGAGTATTTTTATGTGTACTTGTTGCTATGTGAAATGATGAACTTGATTTTCGACAAAAGTTTTACAAACATTCTTCACAAGAAGCACTATCATGTAGAAACATCTACAAGTGCTCATATTCGACACATAGGCACTCTACAATGTGCAATATCCTACTCCGGGGTGTGACCGGCTTCACCGGCTTCACTTTCTCTCTAGTGATTTTCTGCACTTAGAGGTGAAAACTCCCGTTTCGGGAGAACCGGATGGAATCTTGTGTTGATTTGGGGTAGACTTTGGTTTCTCACCTTCCTATGGCCTAACCTAACACAACCAAGCAAAAAAGTCCACTGGCCTACCCCCTTTCGATGCACGTCTATGGGGGTAGACGAAAACGTTAGGGTTTTCCCAGCGGATTCGGGGTTTCGCCGAAGCGGGGCATCGGAGCGTCGGAACCCCACCAAAACCTAGGTTGTGCCATACCATATGTATGCAAGTGTGTTGTGTGTTGTAAATGTGCAATATCCTACTCCGGGGTGTGACCGGCTTCACCGGCTTCACTTTCTCTCTAGTGAGTTTCTGCACTTGGAGGTGAAAACTCCCGTTTCGGGAGAACCGGATGGAATCTTGTGTTGATTTGGGGTAGACTTTGGTTTCTCACCTTCCTATGGCCTAACCTAACACAACCAAGCAGAAAACTCCACTGGCCTACCCCTTTCGACGCACGTCTATGGGGGTAGACGAAAACGTTAGGGTTTTTCCAGCGGATTCAGGGTTTCGCCGAAGCGGGGCCCCGGAGCGTCGGAACCCCACCCAAACCTAGGTTGTGCCATGCCATATGTATACAAGTGTGTTGTGTGTTGTAAATGTGCAATATCCTACTCCGGGGTGTGACCGGCTTCACCGGCCTCACTTTCTCTCTAGTGAGTTTCTGCACTTGGAGGTGAAAACTCCCGTTTCGGGAGAACCGGATGGAATCTTGTGTTGATTTGGGGTAGACTTTGGTTTCTCACCTTCCTATGGCCTAACCTAACACAACCAAGCAGAAAAATCCACTGGCCTACCCCCTTTCGACGCACGTCTATGGGGTAGACGAAAACGTTAGGGTTTTTCCAGCGGATTCGGGGTTTCGCCGAAGCGGGGCCCCGGAGCGTCGGAACCCCACCCAAACCTAGGTTGTGCCATGCCATATGTATACAAGTGTGTTGTGTGTTGTAAATGTGCAATATCCTACTCCGGGTGTGACCGGCTTCACCGGCCTCACTTTCTCTCTAGTGAGTTTCTGCACTTGGAGGTGAAAACTCCCGTTTCGGGAGAACCGGATGGAATCTTGTGTTGATTTGGGGTAGACTTTGGTTTCTCACCTTCCTATGGCCTAACCTAACACAACCAAGCAAAAAAGTCCACTTTCCTACCCCCTTTCGACGCACGTCTATGGGGGTAGACGAAAACGTTAGGGTTTTCCCAGCGGATTCGGGGTTTCGCCGAAGCGGGGCCCCGGAGCGTCGGAACCCCACCAAAACCTAGGTTGTGCCATACCATATGTATACAAGTGTGTTGTGTGTTGTAAATGTGCAATATCCTACTCCGGGGTGTGACCGGCTTCACCGGCCTCACTTTCTCTCTAGTGAGTTTCTGCACTTGGAGGTGAAAACTCCCGTTTCGGGAGAACCGGATGAAATCTTGTGTTGATTTGGGGTAGACTTTGGTTTCTCACCTTCCTATGGCCTAACCTAACACAACCAAGCAAAAAAGTCCACTTTCCTACCCCCCTTTCGACGCACGTCTATGGGGGTAGACGAAAACGTTAGGGTTTTCCCAGCGGATTCGGGGTTTCGCCGAAGCGGGGCATCGGAGCGTCGGAACCCCACCAAAACCTAGGTTGTGCCATACCATATGTATACTAGTGTGTTGTGTGTTGTAAATGTGCAATATCCTACTCCGGGGTGTGACCGGCTTCACCGGCTTCACTTTCTCTCTAGTGAGTTTCTGCACTTGGAGGTGAAAACTCCCGTTTCGGGAGAACCGGATGGAATCTTGTCTTGATTTGGGGTAGACTTTGGTTTCTCACCTTCCTATGGCCTAACCTAACACAACCAAGCAAAAAACTCCACTGGCCTACCCCCTTTCGACGCACGTCTATGGGGGTAGACGAAAACGTTTGGCTTTTCCAGCGGATTCAGGGTTTCGCCGAAGCGGGGCACCGGAGCGTCGGAACCCCGCCGGAACCAAGGTTGTGCCATACCATATGTATACAAGTGTGTTGTGTGCTGTAAAATGTCCAAGCTCGGGGGTAGATATGCAGGTCCTATCGGACTACGGGCGCAATAAAACCGGATAGCTAAAGTGTCGGAATCACTTAAAAATTTGCGTGTGGTCATACGATATAATAAAATAAATTATAATAAAACTCTACAAATTTATAATGTAATAAATTCTAATGATTTACAATATTAAAATTAAATAATATTAAAAAAGGAAAAAGAGAACGCCGACGGCATTGCCGTCGGCGTAGGTCCACCTTACCCAGCCACAAATATCCTACCGCCCCGCACCGCCCATCTCCACCTTATCCACCCAGCCATGCTGCACATCTCTCGCGCCGTGCCAAGCTCCGTCGCCTCCTGCCGCTCCGTCGCCGGCCCTCCTCCCCGCGCCGCCCGTGGTGCCTCCTGCCGCTCCGTCGCCGGCCCTCCTCCCCGCGCCGCTCGTGGTGCCTCCTGCCGCTCCGTCGCCGGCCCTCCTGCCTCCTCGACTCCTCCCCGCGCCGCTCGTGGTGCCCCGGTGCGCCGCCGGCGCCGCCCCTCTGCCGAGCCCTCCACGGTGAGTCCCTCTGCCGAGCCCTCCACGGTGAGTCCCTCCACGGTGCGCCGCCGGCGCCGCCCCTCTGCCGAGCCCTCCACGGCGAAGATGCGTTTATTCAAAATGTAGATGAATTAGTCTGTAGATGAATTAGGTTTATTCAAAATGTAGATGAATTAGAAATTCTTTGTAGGAATCTAAGTCAAAATGTAGCACTATTTTACATGTAGTTTTCTTGTTCTTTGTAGTCATTTTATACTCGTGTTCCTTTGTAATTGTATAATTGATTATGATGTTAGAAATGTATTTTGTTGACAAAATCAATCTAATTCTACATGTTTCTGAAAATGGTAAAAAATTAAGCTCGTTGTTGTGGTATCATTTGTTGTCGATTCCAGCCTCGGGCAATTTGATTATGTTTAGGAAAGCGTCGTTTAGGTAGATTGAAATGATACTTAAATAAGGCAATAATAATAAAAAAGAATGAAGGCAATTTGATTAACCAAAGATACTGCTAAAACTTAATATGTCAAATAGTTACAATGATTTTGGTGTAGCAATTAACATTCTTTATTTTGTTTCTCGTGCAGGAGTATGTGTGGAGCGTGAGAGTGGGGATTGTCGACAGAGGGTGTCGGCGGAAGATCTTCGCCGTCGATCACGCTTCGAGGGTAAGAAATCGATGTTGTCAAATGCTTTTATCTATGCTTCCTTGACTAACCCGTGTATCAAATGCTTTTGCTTAACTAAGTATCATGTCGGAGCCGGAGCGACGGTTTCGTGGTGTTCATCGGAGACACACGAAGATCCCGACTTGGGCAGCTCAGATCACAGTGGATCACAGGAAGATCCAGCTTGGTACTTTCAGGTGCCCGTGGCAGGCGGCCCGCGCCTACGACTGCGCGGCGGTCCAGCACTTTGGGGCGAGAGCGATCCTCAACTTTGAGGATGAGCGGCGCGTGGCGCATTTGTTAGCGCCAGATGGCATGAGGATCGCGACGAGGCCGAGGAGAGGGAGCACCGGCAGGCAGAGAGGCTGCTCAGGGCGCGCCACCAGCGCGAGGAGGATGACCCCTTGGTCAAGGATCTCCTCCTTGATCCCCAGGTGATGGCGGTCCAGTACCAGGTCTTCAGCGAGAGCCGGCAGCAGCGCGGGCAGGGCGAGGCCGGCCCCTCCGGCACGCAGCAGCAGGGCGAGGACTCTAGCAGCAGCCTGTCCTCTTGTTGGGACCGCTTGGACGACGTCACTGACACCGGCGCGAGTCGAGTTTAGGATGTCTATCATCCTACCTGTCGTACTACTAGACTTATCTTGCTACCTGTTGTACTGCTAGACTTATCATGCATGCTACCTATGTATTATTGTGCTACTTGTCTATATGTGTTATGTTTAGCTAATATGGTTACATCGTTCTATGGTTTATTCTGTTTTATGTTTAATTATTAGGTAAAATGGAGGGATATTTGCTTATATATTTCGATTGTTTGTACTTTTTAGATGACGTAGCTTCCCGCCAGCCAGCACCGTCGGTCCCGCGGTCGTCGCGGCTTCTCCAGCTGAGGAGGGGCCGCCTCGGTGCCCTTTGTTTTGTCGCCCTCTTCCGGAGCACGTCCTCGACCTTCTCCGGCCACCGATCACGCTTCGAGGGTATAAATCTTTCGCCTCTCTTGCTGCATAGGTTTATTTTGGTCTAGATCACCAAGTCAGTCGCGTAACCCGAGTCAGATCCCATCCGGAAGGGTTACAAATTTATAAATATGCAGGATTGTCCATCTTTGCATATTTATAACCGTAACACTTCCGGGTTGTCCTGTTGGACAGTCCGAGTACGTGTAGATCGGGTCGTGTTCCACGTTCTACCCCTTCCTGAGACGGAATTTCGGCAGCACCTCCCTGTTGTTCTTCGGATGCACACCCTCTCGGCTTGACAAGCTCGAGACGTGTATTCTGAAGAACAGCGGGGAGGTGCTGCCGAAATTCCGTCTCGGGTCGGGGTAGAACATGGGACACGACTCGATCTACACGTACTCGGGCGGGATAGGCCCCTACCTATTAGAAGTGTATGTGAACCCTTGCATGTTGTAAAAGATAAAATTTGGCCGTAATAAAATGGTGACATTGCATGCAAGAAAATAAAAATATGATGCATTTAATTTCATGTTATTATTATTTGGCTCACAGTAAAGCAGCAGAGGATGGCAGATAATGGGTGGATGTACAGTGGCCGAACTAGTTTGGTTGACAAAACAGATGAGTGGGTATGGAAGACGCATTTGTTAGTGAAGGAGTTAGCGCGTAAGGGTTCAGAGTCAGGCGCTCGTGGACAGTGCCCTTGCCCTCGTTGCAAGTTTCGTACACGTCAGGGAAAGGATGATATGATTAAACACCTCTTCTCTCGTGGGTATATGCCGAACTTCGTGACGACAGTCAACTTTGATGAGTACGAGCGCGAGAGTGGCAGGGTGATGCGGCAGCGGATCAATGGCAATGAAGATGATGGGATTAGAAACTGGCTAGATGATCTCCGTGCTGGCGACATGCCAGATTCGCCACCATCACAGGAGGAACCGGAGGAACCTCCAGAACCGGAGGAACCGCGTGAACCGGAGGAACCGCGTCAACCAGAGGACCCAGAGCCAACCGCGAAGGCCTTCTTTGATATGATGGCCTCGTCTCAGAGGCCTCTGTACGAGGGTGCAAAAGTTTCTCAGCTCGATGCCATCTCGCAAGCACTAGCCAACAAGCTCCAGTATGGCAGCACCCGTTCATGCTTTGAAGCGCATCTGCAAACAACTGGTAACCTGTTGCCTGAAGGGCATTGTCTGCCTCAAAGCATGTACGAAACGAAGAAAATCCTGCGAGATCTCAGCATGGATTATCAGAAGATAGATTGTTGTCCAAAAGGATGCCTTTTGTTTTGGAAACAGTTTGCCAATGACAAGTACTGTATCTTGTGTAAGGCCTCTAGGTATCATGTGGTAAAAGGAGCCGATGGTACGAAGACGCAGTCAAATGTCGCCGTTAAGATTCTTCGTTACCTCCCATTCATACAAAGAATCAAGCGGCTTTACATGAACAAAGAGTCTGCCACACATGCAATGGCACAAAACGGGGAAGAGATACAAGGATGAGCACGACCGGGAATTGATGGGACATCCATCTGATGGTACGGCATGGAAGAACTTTGATGCGAACCACCCCGATGAGGCAGCAGATGCTCGAAACGTGAGAATCGCGATAGCAACCGATGGATTCAATCCATATGGTTTGTCGACTACCTCGTACAGCTGCTGGCCCGTGTTTGTTATTCCGCTCAATCTCCCTCCTGGAGCCCTAATGCAAAGAAGACCATATTCCTCTCGCTGATCATTCCAGGTCCTGAATATCCGGGGAAGAATTTAAGTGTGTACATGCAGCCAATTGTGGATGATCTGAACCACTCTTGGCACCACGGGACGTTGACATATGATCGTGCATCAAAGACAAACTTCTTGATGAAAGTTTGGTATCACAATTCCATGCATGACATGCCCGGGTACGCCCTATTCTGCGGATGGTGTACAGCTGGTAAGTGGCCATGCCCAGTGTGCAGGAACCGACTTGAGTTCATGTGGCTAACGGCGGGACGGAAGTATTCCGCGTTTGACACACATCGAAAGTTCCTCAAAAGAGGGCATCGTTTAGAGAAGACAAAAAGAACTTCAAGAAGGGCAGAGTTGAGCGTGAAGAAAAAGCGATACCAACTTTCGATGGTGCAGCTGTTGACGCCGAGCTAAGTGCTCTCGTGCCTGCCCAGGGAAAAGGCCCACGATATGTGGGATATGGTGTGGCGCACAACTGGACTCACGTGGCAGGCTTGACGCAACTCGAATATTACAAGGACCTCGAACTTCCCCATAGCATCGATGTGATGCACACCGAAAAGAATGTTGGAGAGTCCCTCTTTCACACAGTCCTGAACATTCCTGAGAAGTCGAAGGATAATGTTAAGGCTAGAGTTGATGTTAAGAAGCTCTGTGATAGGGAGAGAATGCACATGAAGCCTCCTGAAGGCCGTCAAAAGAACTGGTTCAAGCCGCATGCTGACTTCTGCCTTAATAGTATGCAAAGTCTGAGGCATTCCATTGGCTCAAATTCGTCGTGATGTTCCCTGATGGCTATTGTTCGAATATAAGTAAGGGAGTCAATATACAATCGGAAAAGTCACCGGGCTCAAGAGTCACGACTATCATATATGGATTGAGCGGCTGCTACCGGTGATGGTTCGAGGGTATCTCCCCGACAGTGTCTGGCGAGTGCTCGCGGAGTTGAGCCATTTCTTCCGCACGCTCTGTGCTAAGCAAGTATGTCCCCTGATTATTCAGAAGCTGCATGAACTAGTGCCGGAGTTGCTGTGCAACTTAGAGACGATATTTCCGCCAGGCTTCTTTACTCCGATGGCACATCTTGTTGTGCATCTTGCGAACGAGGTACTCTTGGGTGGACCGGTGCAGTTTCGTTGGCAGTTTTGTATTGAGAGAGAGTTTAAGTATATTCGAACCAAATGTGGAAACAAAAATAAGATTGAGTCATGCATAGCCGAGGCAACTATCCTCAGGAGATGGCAGACGCCAGGCTAACGTACTACCCCGATGATGTTCCCACTATGCATAACCAGGCCTCTCGGTACAATGTCGACGAGCCCAAGCGAGACCCCAAGCTCGTCCTCTTCCAGTGTCCCGGTGGCAAGAGCGGTGGCCCAACAAGGTATAACTTGACCAATGATGAGCTGGAGTGCATAATGCTCTATGTGCTTATGAACATGAAGGAAGTGACCCACGACGAGCAGGGAGAAGAGGGCAGTTTCCTTAGGTAAAATGGGGAACAAATTACTTTGCAACTACTATCATGATTTCGTTCTAATACGTATTTTCTCCTTTTAGTCAATTCACGGATGAAATGTGGTCGGGAACATCAGATGGACCCAATGAAGCCGCGTTGGACACTCTTTTGAAAGAGCCTGCCCCCGGAAAGAAAAAATTCACGGTTTGGTTCAGGGAAAAGGTAATTTCAAACCTGTCCCTTCTACCTTGCAATTCGTGTCTTATCCCTCTTACTAATGCACAAAACAATTTGTACTTGTAGGGAGCTGATGCCAACGTTGTGATGTCAGATGAGTTGAGATGTGTCTCCCAAGGTTGTAACCGTAGAGTCGAGAAGTATGAGAAGTATGATGTGAATGGGTACCGCTTCCATACAGAGCATCACCAGAACAGTCGGCCTAATGCAAAGACTATAAATACCGGGGTCTTCACCAAAGGAGCCGGTAATTATGATTACTACGGAAGGTTACAGAACGTATATGAGCTGACGTTCAATAACACGAACATATCACTCAAGCTTGTTGTGTTCAAATGCCACTGGTTCGACCCTGAGCATGGAACCAAAAGTACCCCTTCCATTGGGTTAGTTGAAGTTAAGCCTTCAACCACCTACATGGATCCGATGTCTTTGTTGTGGCTCACCAAGCCTTTCAAGTTTATTATTTGCCCTACCCATGCAAGAAAGAGGGACTCATTGGTTGGGAAGTCGTGTTCCATGTATCGCCACGTGGTAAGCTACCCATGCCCTCCGAAGACGATTACAACAACATTGACCCTAAAACATACGAGGGGATTTTCTATCAAGAGGAACAAACCTTTGGGGACTTTGGCATACAAGGTCTTGAGGACCGCGAGGACAATGCACAAACAGGTGGTGACGTAGTGGTGAATCTAAAGGATATAGATATGCTCAACAAGTTACAGAGTGATAGTGATGACGATGATGAGCCTCCATCGTGCGAGGAGGTTCCAATATACAACACTCGTGATAGTGATGTTGATAGTGATGATGAAACCCAGGACTTAACTATGAGAGTGATGATTAGGGGTGAGGGTCTTTTATGTCCTTTTGCGTACTATTTACTTTTCAACATGCTTAGTCTTTCAACATGCTTCTTTTAATTGCATTACGTCTTTATTCTTATTTACTACATTTTTCAACATGCTTAAAAGTTTATCCTTTCTCAATGCAGGTGATTGACCAAGATGAGCCAAGGCAAGGAATCATCGGCCTCGGGCTCTCGGGAGGTGTAGGATGTGTTCGGGTGTAGCGTGTGTGAATTCGAACTTGTTTGGAGTTTGTATGAATGCTTGGATGAATTTGAATCATGTTTGTGTCATTTGGATATGTATGTGATGTTTTATTTGATGTTTCTGTGATGTTTTATAATTTGTGCAATTTTAATTGTATTTAAAATGCGCCAGAAACCAGCAGCAAAAAGTTTCAGAAACTGAAAATATGGTCAAGGCATTGCCGTCGGCGTAGATGCTGTGGACGCACAGGATGGCGCCACGTCGACGCTGGAGGACCATATGGTCATACCTACGCCGACGGCATTGCCGTCGGCGTCAGCTCCTCCCAGACGCACCAGATCAGCACACGTGGACCTAGGCCGACGGCACTGCCGTCGGCGTATAGGTGGAGCAGACGGAGACGTTCGACGTCCGTTTTGTGGGTCCCACTGAGGCGTCGCCGACGGCGACGGATACGCCGACGGCATTTTGCATACGCCGACAGCGTCCTACGCCGACGCCGATACACCGACGGCGATCTTTGCTACGCCGACGGCGGGCCGCCGTCGGCGTTTTGACGGTTTCCCGTAGTGAGGCGCTGCTCCAGTTCATGTACACCGGCTCACTGCCGCACGTGCTCAAGTCGGAAACGGCGATGGCGGAGCGGCTGCTAGTCGCGGCGGACAGGTACGAGCTCGAGAAGCTGAAGCTCGTCTGCGAGGAGGCTCTGGGAAAGAATATCGACACGAGCTCCGTGGCCGCCACCTTGGCGCTAGCGGAACGGCATCGTTGCCCGGTGCTGAGAGAGGCGTGCATGCAGTTCCTCTCTTCTCCGAATATCATGGATATGGTCGTGGCGTCATCCGACGGTTTTGAGAAGCTCAAGGCAGCGAGCCCCTCTTCTGTGCTGGAGCTAATCGAGAAGAATCACCTCCAGATGAGCAGTTTATTATTAGGGCAGCAGCTAGTAAATTAATTCCCGTACTCTTTAGTTCTTCATATTTCGAGCTGGATTAATTGCCACGGTATCCATGCATATGTCAATGGACGTGTCTAGCGAACGGCGTACTGCCAGATCCGTACCTGCCAAAAAAGGAAACCTTCACGTGCGGCCCACTCCTCCCAGCGAAAACACCCCGCACCGCGCACCAGGACCACCCCCAGGTAGCATCCATCGCACGCAACTAACAGCGTTGCTTCCACCAGTCCATCCGCTTCCTCCCTTTCCCCCCAGACGCAAGAAAATCTCAGATCAGGACGAAAAGAAAGACAAGAAGCAACTCCTGGAGCAATAAACCATCTTGAATTTGCCGCATAATTTCAATCAGCTAGTATGAACAAAAATAGTTCACAGAAACTTGCTCTGCTTCTTAACGAAATTAGGCATAGTTATCTATGGTGGAGAAGAGAAAAACCCAGGTGTTCTCAAGATCAAGGGAATCATCCCAGTAGCTTGATGAAAACTGCTTGTATCCCACCCCACAGCCTGCGCCACATGTATCCCCATTGCATGAAGAGTTGCTTGATCCCACCCATAACCTGCAAACAGATGAATGTTTGCTGCCTGCGATCAGTTAACTGTAGGTAGTTTGTTGCTTGCTTCAGTTGGCTGCAAAAAATTTGAAGAACCAAAAGTAAGACGTTGCCACAATTGAGTTCTAGTTGCTGAAAGATAGTTGCTGCAAAAAATAGCAAAAGAAGTTGCTTTGGTTTTGTCGCTTGCAGCCCTCAAAAATCATTCAGCTTATGAATGGTTTCAATGAATTAGTTGCCTACCAGTAGTAGTAAAACAAGGGTTACATGTCGTCTCGTTGTTGCCCAAGAACATTTGTTAGCATGTACAGACAAAAAAAGTTGGCTCATGAAAATATAGTTTACTGACCATAAAAACAAAGTTGCCTATTGTGTTTGTGCAAGGGAATAAAAACTGGTAGTTGCCTGTTCTTCATGAAAAATAGTAGTATCACAGAAAAAAAAAGTTGCCACATGAAAAATGTAGTTTACTGACCAAAATAACAAAGTTGCCTATGTATTTTGTAACTTCAAAGTTGCCACATGAAAAATGTAGTTTACTGACCAAAATAACAAAGTTGCCTATGTATTTTGTAACTTCAGATAGGCAAGTTCATATATTGTAGGCAACTTATCCGAGAATATAGGCAACATCAGATAGGCAAGTTCATATATTGTAGGCAAGTTCATATATTGAACTGTAAGCGTGGGAGCTTCCCCTTCACATATCTGGGTCTCCCCATCTCGGAGAGAGCCCTAACGGCCGGGGACTGGAACCCCCTTATCATGACGGTGGCCAAACGTGCGGATCCCTGGTTTGGCAAGCTGATGTCCACAGCTGCTAGACTCACGCTAGTTGATGCTAGTTGATGCGTGTCTCTCTAGCTTACCCCTCCATGCCATGGGGGTGTGCATGTTGGGTGATGGTGTCCATAGGTCGTTGGACACATCCCGTTCCCGTTTCTTTTGGGAGGGAAATGGGAACAGGCACAAATACCATTGGGTTAGGTGGTCGGCGCTCTGTAAGCCAAAAGCCTTGGGGGGCCTAGGCATCATGGATACTAAACTGATGAATCAATGTCTCATGGTCAAGTGGATTTGGAAGTTGCTTATGGGCGACAGCGGACTGTGGGCAGAGATTATCAGGAATAAGTACCTCAGGAACAAGGATCTTTTAGTAGATTCACATCAACCGGGGTCCCAATTCTGGAACGCCATCCTCAAAGTGAGAGACCTGTTTAGCTTGGGGGCGAGACACTTGGTCTAGAATGGCACCTCGACCCGGTTCTGGATGGACTGGTGGCAAGGCTCTGAACCGCTTAAGAACTGGTTCCCTAGACTTTTCGCGATTGTGTCAGAGCCTGGCGAAACTGTAGCCCACGTGTTTAGGCAAGCGGATTGGATCATTCCTTTCCGACGCACGCTCGGCCCCTTAGAAAGGACCGAGTGGGTAGCACTGCAGCGGGAGGTGGCAGACACCCACCTTTCGCCCGACCCGGATGGGTTCACCTGGACCCTTGAACCTTCGGGGAGGTTCACGGTCCGATCCCTCTATCGCAAACTCTGCGAGGGCACCCCTAGGAAACATTATGGAACGATCTGGAAGATCGCCATCCCCCTAAAGATTAGGGTGTTCCTTTGGTAGCTGGCCAGGAAACGTTTGCCTACGAAGGATAATATCCTACATAGGCATGGGCCCTCCGACGGAGTGTGTGCGTTGTGTGGGGAGTTTGAGGACTCCAACCACATCTTCTTCGCTTGTTCTTTGGTGAAATTCATGTGGAGTGCAGTTAGGGAACTGCTCTCCTGTTTTTGGAACCCCTCGTGCTTTGCTGATATCACCGTCTCTTGAGTAGATGTTCAGGGCAGGACCGTCGTGTCCTTTGGATTTGTTGCGCGGCTTTACTTTGGTCTTTATGGAACATGCGTAACAAATTCACCATCGAGGGTGTTTTTCCATCTCAACCGGCTGACGGTTTATATAAAATGTCAATGTACATGCAGGTGTGGAAGCAAGTGGCTAGACGACAGGACCGAGACTTGGTGGATGTGGCGATCGGCAGGATCCGCTCCCTCCACGCCGCTACTAGAGATAGACTAGACTAGTCTTTCTCCTTCCCTGCCCTATCTGTATGCACTTATTTCAGTCAGTAGGTTGTGACTTGGGCGTGCTTTGCCCAGAACTAGTTCCATTTGATCGGTACTCTGGTGTTGTATTGAACTCGTGGCCGTGTGGCTTTATTAATTTAAAGCTGGGCTCATCTTGAGCCTGTTTTCTCGAATATAGGCAACATCGTCGGGATTTTTAGGCTTATCGTTGTTCTTCGGCAAGTTCATATATCGTAGGCAACTTATCCGCGAAAAAAGGCAAAAAAAAAGTCAGTGTTTTTAGCAAGTTCATATATTGTAGACAATTTATCCACGAATGTAGGCAACACCATCAGGATTTTTAGGCAAATTGTCGCTGTTTTTAGGCAAGTTCATATATTCTAGGCAAATTATCCGAGAATATAGGCAACATCGTCGGGATTTTTAGGCTTATCGTTGTTCTTAGGCAAGTTCGTATATCGTAGGCAACTTATCCGCGAAAAAGGGAAAAAAAACAGTGTTTTTAGCAAGTTCATATGTTGTAGACAATTTATCCACGAATATAGGCAATACCATCAGGATTTTTAGGCAAATTGTCGCTGTTTTTAGGCAAGTTCATATATTCTAGTCAAATTATCCGAGAATATAGGCAACAACGTCAACATTTTAGGCTTATCATTGTTCTTAGGCAAGTTCATATATCGTAGGCAACTTATCCGCGAAAAAAGGCAAAAAAAATAGTGTTTTTAGCAAGTTCCTATATTGTAGACATTTTATCCACGAATATAGGCAACACCATCAGGATTTTTAGGCAAATTGTCGCAGTTTTTAGGCTAAGTTCATATATTGTAGGCAAATTATCCGAGAATATAGGAAACAACGTCAACATTTTTAGGCGGCTTATCGTTGTTCTTAGGCAAGTTCATATATCGTAGGTAACTTATCCGCGAAAAAGGCAAAAAAATAGTGTTTTTAGCAAGTTCCTATATTGTAGACAATTTATCCACGAATATAGGCAACACCATCGGGATTTTTAGGCAAATTGTCGCTGTTTTTAGGCTAAGTTAATATATTGCAGGCAAATTATCCGAGAATATAGGCAACAACGTCAGCATTTTTAGGCAGCTTATTATAGGTGTTTTTAGGAAAGTTCATATATTGTAGGCAACTTATCGTCGAAAATAGCCAACAAATCAGTGTTTCTATCAAGTTCAGATATTGTTGGCAACTCATCCGCGATATTAGGCAACAAAATCAGTATATCTTTAGGTGTGTTCATCAGTGTTTTAGGAAAGTTCATATATTGTAGGCAACTTACCAGCGATATTAGACAACAAATTTGCATTAATTATAAAAGTTTGGTCATGGCAAGACACTAGAACCAGTAGTAATAGAGATCGGCTAGATGAAAGAACAGTTTGCTACAATAGTTTCTATAAGAGTTTGCTTGCCTGTTTGACTAGTGACTGTTGCTGAACCATATATATTATATCAACGAAATTAGGATAAGGAGGTGTTTGAAGTCACTCCGTGAGCTGCTATTTTACACCATACTGTGTGAACCTTCTCGTTTCTAAGTACTACAAGCTATTGGCATTGATTTACCATTTCAGTGATGAATTCAAACCAGCTTCAGGTCAACCATGACAGGCAATGCATCCAAATTGCACTTCAAGTATGATGAGCAACAACGGAAAAGAGCAGGAGAGTTGTGTCTGTACCAAATCCTTGGCTTGGAGCAGATACCACTGCCTCTAGTGATTCGGCCTTGATGTTCATCGTAATCCACGGCAATTGCTCCCCAGGGCTCTTCGCCGTTGCTGCACCTCCAACCAGCCCCACTTCCACATGCGCCGCATCTGCTGCCGGAACCGCTGGAAGCTGCAGGTCCGCACGTGTCGCCTGATCTGCGGCAAGGGCGACTTCGACGTGCCTAGCAGCCTGGACGAGGACGGCGCTGACGCGGACTTGGGCTTCAAGTGCTATATCTCGGGCTATCTGGCAGCCGAATTCCCCTCCTCCGTGCCCCTCGCGCACTGTCCCGATCTGACGAGGACCAGTAGAGGCGGAGGCCTTGCGCCGGCGGGACGACCAGAGGACGCGGCGGCCTTGCGCCGGTGGGGAGGAGCAGGGCGTGGCGAGCTGGGCTTAAGGAAAGGGGAAAGTGGATCGGGGCCGGTAAAAGCATTTCTCCAGTCTCCACCATTCACCTTTCCCTGCTAAGAGTTGCGTCCCATCTAGCTAACCTTGAGAGTCGACTCTCGTCTTTCTCCGCCGCCCCTCGCCTCTCTTCTCTCCGGTGGCTACGGCGCTCGGCGTGAGGATGGTGTAGGAGGTTGGTCTCCCCTTGTATATAGTAGCTGTAGGTTCCTTTTCTTGCTCGTTGTAGCTTTGCCCTTCGTGGAGATGTGGAGTAGGTCGCAGGACCCTTTCGGCTGGATTCGGCGCGTCCTCGACAAGCTTCGTCTGCTTGCTCCGCTCCGGCGGGCACGGCAGGTTGCGGAGTTTGGCCGAGGCATCTCTGTAATGAAAGCCGCGAGGATCTGCTCGCAGATGCGACCAAGCCGTGTCTGCGAGACGGCGGTGCTTGCTTCTCTCTTGGCGGTGCTCCGGTGGACGGAGCCGTATGCTGAAGACAGCGGTGCTGCATCCTCTTTCCCTCATAAGCTTGAAGAGCAGCTTTGTAAAGTTTCGGAAGAGTATCTACTCGGTAGTACATACCGAGCCGCGTGATGTTTATTTATATCGGAGGTGCAGTGCGGCACAAGCAATTACAGAGTTCGGTACAGAGAAGAATAAGGACTCGTATGGGCTTCATATTCACAGCCCAATACGTTTTACATAATGTTTAAACTTCTACCTCTAACACCCTCCCTTAATCACAACTTGGACAAGTTGAGATTACGTTTAAACTCCTCGAAGGGACGCACTGGAAGCGGTTTTGTAAAGCTATCTGCAACTTGGTCTTTCGATGATACAAACCGAATTTCTAATTACTTCTTCAAAACTCTTTCACGAACAAAGTGAAAATCTATTTCGATATGCTTTGCTCTCGCATGGAACACTGGATTAGCAGATAAATACATAGCACCAAGGTAATCACACCATAGACACGGTACCTGGGGCAATTTAACTCCAAGCTCCTCAAGAAGCGACTGTATCCAAATAATCTCTGCTGTAGCATTTGCAACTGATTTGTACTCTGCTTCAGTGCTGGACCTCGAGACAGTTGCTTGTTTCTTTGCACTCCATGAGATAAGATTTGGTCCAAAAAATATAGCAAACCCTCCTGTAGACCTGCGATCATCTGGACAGCCTGCCCAATCTGCATCTGAAAATGCACTCACAAGAGTAGAGCTAGATTTTGCAAATGTTAATCCAACATTCGCAGTGTGCTTGAGATATCTTATGATTCGCTTAGCGGCTGTGAGATGGACAGTAGTAGGAGCATGAAGATACTGACAGACTTTATTCACCACATAGGAGATATCTGGCCTTGTGAGAGTCAAATACTGCAATGCTCCAACAAGACTTCTGAATTTTGTACTATCATCAGAACCAAGCGGCTTACCTTCATATGCTGATATTTTTTCTGAAGAAGATATAGGTGTAGGCGAGGGCTTGCAATCTTTCATACTAGCTCGGAGCAATATTTATTGGACATATTTATTCTGATTTAAAACAAGTCCATTGCTTACTTTATGAACTTCAATTCCCAAAAAGAAGTGAAGATCACCTAGATCTTTGAGAGCAAATTCTTTACTCAAATCTCGTAGAAGTGCATTGGTTGCAGCCTGTGATGAACTTGCAACAATAATATCATCAACATAGATAAGCATATAAATAGTAACATTGGACTTGTGATAGATGAACAAAGATGTATCAGACTTGGAAGCAACAAAACCAAGCTTTAGCAGTTGAGAACTCAATCGAGAGTACCATGCTCGAGGTGCTTGTTTTAATCCATATAATGCTTTATCAAGTTTGCAAATATAATTCGGGTTTTGTTTGTCCTCATATCCAGGTGGCTGTTTCATATAGACCTCCTCTTCCAGAACACCATGTAAAAACGCGTTCTTGACATCCAACTGTCGCAAACTCCAACCTTGAGAAACAGCAAGAGCCAGAACAAGTCGAACAGTAGCAATTTTAACCACTGGACTAAAAGTATCCTCATAATCTACACCATAGCGTTGCTTAAAACCTTTTGCTACCAATCTAGCTTTATATCTATCCACTGTACCATCAGCTTTCTTTTTGACTCTGTAGACCCATTTGCAATCAATAATATTTGTACCATATCTCTGAGGAACTAAGTGCCAAGTTTTGTTTTTCATCAGTGCATTATACTCTTCATCCATTGCATTTTTCCAAACTTTATTTTCTAAAGCATCTCGCAAATTAGCAGGTTCATCTACTGAACAATTTAAGCACCATCGTACAGTACCATCCTTAAAATCTCTGGGTTTATGAATACCTCTAGATGCTCGTGTGACTGGTCGAAGCAGTGCCGAATTTTCTGGGGTAGGAGCCGAAGATGCTGTTTCCTGCCTGTGTGCAGCGCTGCTGGCCGCAGCGGATCCTGTAGCTGACGCTGTGGCTTGTGGTGCTTCAGATGCAGCCGCAGAAGATCGCGATGCGGAGTTCCGTGACCCGACAGACCCGCCAGGTGTGTGTTGCGCAGTGGATGGCGGGGGTGACGACAGCGTCGGAGACTGCGACGCGACGGGAGTGCTCTGCTCGCGTGAGGAGCCTGACACTGATCCGCCAGACGCACCCGATCCCGAGGGAGATCGACCTGACGCACTCTCCGATCCCAAGGGAGAATCAACATTATTTTCCGTGCCAGCGCTGTCTTCTTCTTCAGAGAATTCCTGTGTACTGTTTTCACTGTTTGGAGCTCCGTTTTCACCAGAATTTTCACCGTGCTCTAAATTTGCACCTTGCTGCAGTATCTCAGGAAACACATTAGTAGGATTAGTCAATGTTGAATATTCAATATTTTCGCCCCCATTTTCAACATTGCCAAGAGAAGAATCAAGTAGAACAAGTTCACGGCGCAACAAGGCGCCCGCATTTGGATGAAGTTCCTTGAACGGGAAGACGGACTCATCAAAAACAACATCTCTTGACACATAGACACGCCCAGTGGAAACATCTAGACATTTGACCCCCTTGTGAATAGGACTATAACCCAAAAAGACACACCGTTTTGAGCGAAAGGCAAGTTTTCGCGCATTGTATGGACGAAGATTAGGCCAACACGCACAGCCAAAAACACGAAGGGAGGAATAGTTGGGTGGAGCACCTAAAAGGCGATGTGCGGGCGTGTCATTTTTTATAACTTTGCTTGGAAGTATGTTAATGAGATGTGTGGCGGTGAGAAAAGCTTCGTCCCAAAATTTTAAGGGCATTGAAGCATGAGCAAGTAGAGCTAATCCAACCTCAACAATGTGTCGATGTTTTCTTTCTGCAGCACCATTCTGTTGATGTGCATGAGGACAAGAAACATGATGAGCAATGCCATGGGTTTGAAAGAAAGAATTTAGCTTAACATATTCACCTCCCCAATCAGATTGAATTGTAAGAATTTTCTTATCAAATTTTCTCTCAACAAGCTTTTGAAAGTTCATGAAGGCTTGGAAAACATCAGACTTATTTTTCAAGAGATATATCCATGTAAATTTACTATAATCATCGATGAAGCTTACATAGTAATTGTGACGTCCAATAGAAGTGGGTGCAGGACTCCAAACATCAATAAACACTAATTGAAGAGGAAACATGGATACACTATGAGATATGGGATATGGAAGCTGATGACTCTTTGCTTGTTGACATGAATCACAAATAGACCTAAAACTTGAATCTCTAACAAAAGGAAGCTTATGTTTGCTGATAACTTGCATAACTACTTGCGATGAGGGGTGTCCAAGATGACTATGCCACTGAGCTTGGGAAGGCTTGCTAACAAGGAAGGCATGCTTCTGTTGGGACGGCTCGATCATGGAAGATATGAGTGGGTAAAGGCCGCCGACACATCGTCCTCTATGAAGAATCTTTCTCGTGTCCTGATCCTTAATTAAAAAGAAGGAAGGATGAAATTCCAGAAAAACATGATTATCAAGGGTAAAGCGATGAACAGACATGAGATTTTTTGAAGCTTGAGGAACATGAAGAATATTTCTAAGAGCAAAATTTTTAATGGGGTTGCGAATTATTGAATGTCCAACATGACAAATATCCATACCTTGCCCATTGGTCGTGTTCACCTTGTCATGGCCATTGTAGCTCTCATGTATAGACAGGTTGTGGAGTTCTCCCGTGATGTGGTGTGTGGCACCCGAATCAGGGTACCAATTTGTGTCAATCCCATAGGCATAAGCATCTTCAACTGGTTCCTCATCAACATCATCAAACCGGTACCAGCAATGCTTTGCTGGATGTCCTTCGCGGTTACAAATCTCGCAAGTAACATCAATCCATGGGGTGGTACGGTGACGGCGCCCACGTCCACGTCCACCTCCACCATTGTTTCGACCGCCACCCCCACGCTGATAAGAGGGTTTACGAGGGCGATCATCACGACGCTGATCTTCACGGCGCCCGTCATACTGATCATTGTGATGCCTGTCATCTCGGCCACCGTTGTTGTTGAAGTTTCGGGGCCTGTATCCTCCACGGTTGCGTCCACGCATAGCAGCGTTTGCTGAAGTCTCGAAGCCGTCATGGACAGGAGGACTCGCGCTCTGTTGGCGCTGCAGCAGTTTGCGCTGCTCGTAGGTCTAAACTTGGGAATACAGTTCAGCAACAGAAAGTGGGGTTTGGACGACACCAAGGGCAGCAACCAGTGCGTTGTAATCTGATCCGAGACCAGCAAGAAGAAAGGAGACAAGTTCATCTTCTTCCAGCGGCTTTCCAGCACCGGCCATCTCATCTGCAAGGCCCTGCATCGTGGTGAAGAATTCTGCTGTCGTCATGTTGATTCGCTTGGTGTTGGCCAGCGCGACCCTGAGGTTTGTGATCTTGGATCTGCTTTGCGTGGCGAACATGTTCTCTATCACCGCCCAGACATCAGCGGCATGCTCTAGTCGGAGGACGTGCATCATAACCTCCCTGGAGAGCGAGTTGATCAGATACCTGAGTACCTCTTGATCCCGGACAAGCCAAGCTGCATACGCCGGGTTGGGAGCCATGGTTGGCTCTTTCTCTTTGTCTGAATTTGCTACGGCAATCTTCTTCTCTGGTTCGGCATCTGTGCCATCGAGAAGGCCTGTGAGCTGTGCACCACGGATCGCAGGTAGAACCTGCGCTCTCCACAGCGGATAGTTGGCCCGCGTCAACTTTTCGGACGGCGGGTTACCGAGGTTCGGCACGGCGATGCTTGATGAAGACGCCATGGATGAAAGCTCGGTAGTTTCGCCGGTAGATTGCTTTTTTTAGGGTTTGGTAGGAAGAGGTGGCTCTGATACCATGTAAAGTTTCGGAAGAGTATCTACTCGGTAGTACATACCGAGCCGCGTGATGTTTATTTATATCGGAGGTGCAGTGCGGCACAAGCAATTACAGAGTTCGGTACAGAGAAGAATAAGGACTCGTATGGGCTTCATATTCACAGCCCAATACGTTTTACATAATGTTTAAACTTCTATCTCTAACAAGCTTCCGGTTCTGGAAGTTGTTGTGCTTCTGTGCAGGACGGAGCTAGAGCTGGCGAGTTCTTATTCTCGCCATCGTGGAGATCGACGGGATAGAGCTGCTGCTCCTTTTCCTCTTCTTGTTGCAGATGCACATCCGGAGCTGGTGTGCGTGAAGATGTGCGCCAGCGGAGCTATGTTGAATCACGGAAATCCCAAGCCGCGGCCAAGATCGACCGAGGCTATCCATGGCGAAAGGAGCCGATCCGTGCTCTGGAGCTTCTACCAGAGGTATTTCTTCCTCCTTTGCTGGAGGATCTTTGATCTCGGTGAGGGAAACTCCGGCGCTGTTTTCCCAAGTGGCTTGTTCCCCGGTGATAATGGCGACGCCCTTGCCTTGAGGTCCATGGCTATCGGCGGCGAAGACGAAGGACCCAATTGCATTTTGTGTTTTAATCCTGAGGTCCTGTTTGTAATTTCGGAGGATGCGACTGTAATTTTTCCTTTCTTTGGGTTCATCCTTGTATCTTCGTATACGCCGCGATAATGAAAGCTCCTGCCCTCCGGGGCTTCTCTTGTTCAAAAAAAAGATCGGGGCCGGTGAGGAGGTTGGAGACGAAGTGAGTGCGAGAAGTTTGTCGCGTAGCGCGGCCGTTCTATTCAACCAAATAGCGCGCGTGCGAAAGAAAGCATTTGGGTATGTCAATTTCTACGATTAAAAAAGCTACCCTATATATGCTTACAAAACACATGAGTTAATTAGTACTATCATTTGTCTATATATACTCTTTAGTTTACCATATTTTACGGGACTACTCCCTCCGTTCACAAATAAGTGGACATCAAGAAATTTAAAGACAAATTATGGAGAGGAGTAGAAAATATATTGGGAAAATGCATGCCACAATCTCTCTCCTCTTTAATTACCCACCTCCAATGAGCTAAGTGCATGTAGAAAAAATGTTGAATGTTATTGGACTTGATTCCCGTGCGATGAGAGAGAAGCAATATTAACTACTTTTAAGTGAACTAGACATCTTAGCGCGGCAATGCCGCGCCCGTTTGGTGAAATTAAAATTTGAAAGTGTTGTTATGTAAAAGCTGTGAAGATTTGATATTTTTTGAAATGCGAAAAAAATTTACGTTTAGAAATTGTTTAGTTTTCAAAATTTAATCGAATTGGGAATTTATTTAGTTTTGAATTTTTTTTGCGTTTACAAAAATGGGTAGTTTGAAAGCCATTTAATTTTTTGGAATATTTAAATGCATATGGTATGCATGTGTGGGAAAATTCAAATTTGAAAATGTTCACATGTGGAAATCGTGTAGGTTTGGAAATTATTGGTTTGCAAAGAAAGTTTACGGTTAAAAATTGTTCATATTTTGGAAATAGTTTCGAAGTAGAAATAACGTGGAGTGGGAAATTTAAATTTGAAAATACTTGTGCTATAAAGTTGTTCGGACTGAGATATGTTAGAATTGGAAAGAAAATTACAATTATAAGTTGATCGTATTTGGAAATTTTTTAAAATTGAGAAGATATTCACATTTGAATTATATTTACGTTGTGAGGTATTTTAAATTTTGAAGTATTCAAAATTAAAATTTGATTATATGTTATAAGTAGTGAGTATTTTTGTTTTGTTATGTTAATGTTGATATATTTGTCGTATGTTTAAATAACGTGTTGTAAAAAATTTAAATTTTAAGGAATATCCACATTTAAAAAATTACGCATATCTGGAAATTATTGAAATGTAAAGAAAGCTTACGTTTCGAGATTGTTAAGTGTTCAAAAATTATTCAATTTGGGAAGTTATTCAGATTTGAATTTTGTTAATGTTTACAAAAATGTTTAGAATAGAAGGCCATTTGCGAATTTGAAATATGTATCACTTAGTATTTTTTTTTGGAAAATTGCTTAAATATCGCAAAACAATATCTACAAAGTATTTTAAATTCTTTCGAGAATGTACTATTTTGAATTTTGTTTTCCGATACGGTTCTATTTATTTGGGAAGTAAGGTGAAAACAGTTAGGTGAAGTATTTAGTAGTTTTTGAAATTGTGTAAAAACTATATAACAATGTTTGCGAAGTGTTGAAAAGTTGTTCAAATTTTGAAAGTGTTCAAATTGGGAAGTTTTTTATATGTGAATTATTTTTTACTTTTTTTTTAAATGTTCAGGTTTGGAAGGCATTAATTTTTTTGAAGTGTTTAAATTTGAAATTTGATCATATGACGTAAATAGTCCACGTTTATTTTTGTGTTAATGTTGGTATATTTTCTTTTTTTTACGGTTGGAAATTAGGGGGGAAAATAGCTAAAATGATACTGTCTTACACGTCAAGGACATCGGGAAATTGACGTTGTATTTACTGTATGATATATTTATCGCAAGGAATTACAGTTGCAAAAATGAGATGGGGGTGGTAAGGTTTCCTACCAAGTTGAAATGTTCCATTATCCATGTTTTATATGCTGAGAACTTTGTGGTAACAAATATATTGATGGGATTTATTGATATAATTGCAGATAGTACGAAGTTGTTTTGCTGGATAACTTATATGTCACGGAGAGTTGTATGTAATACCGGATTACAAAATGATACGATCTTTCTGAGAGGTTGTACTTCGTGAAATTTTGGCAGTATTTTGTTGCCAATGTTTCTAGGTTATGGATAGAAGACAACATTGTGTAATTGCTGTAGTGTAAAACTTGAAAGCTATTTGAAGCTTTGTGATACCTTCAGGAGCAATGGTTATCTGATTTCTACTTAGTTATTGATTGCCGTGCCTGTTTGGTGAAATTCAAATTTGGAAATGGTAATATGTAAAAGTTGTGAAGATGTGATTTTTTTTTAAGTGCGAAGAAAGTTTACGTCTAAAAATTGTTTAGCTTTCGAAATTTAATTAAACTGGCAAGTTAGTTAGATTTTAAATCTTTTCGCGTTTATGGTCTGGATAGGTTTGGAAGGTATTTAATTTTTTTTTGGAATATTCAAATTTATATGGCATGCACGTATGATAAAATTCGAATTTAAAAATGTTCACATTTGGAAATTGTGTAGGTCTGGAAATTATTGGAATGCAAAGAAAGTTTATGTTTAATAATTGTTCATATTTTAGAAATAGTTTAAAAGAAGAATTACAGTGGTGTGGAAAATTCAAATCTAAAAATGTTTGCATTCTAAAGTTGTTTAGATTTAGATTTTGCATTATAAAATTGTTTGGATTTAAATTTGTTGTATTTTTTGGGAAATTTTTTTGCATTTGTAAGTTGATTTAGTTTGGAAAATTGTTAAAATTGAGAAGATATTCATATTTGAATTATATTGACGTTCATGAAATGCGTAGTTTTGAAAGACATCCAAAATTTTGGAGTATTCAAATTTGAAACTTGAGCATATGCTATAAGTAGTGAGTATTTTTTTTGTGTGTGTTTATGTTGATATTTTTTTCACATTTGTAAATATCGTGGTGTAAAAAATTTAGATTTGAAATGTTCACATTTGTTTAGATTTTAATGTATCGAATTTTTTTTAAAAAAGTTTACATTTGTAAATCGTTTAAATTTTGAAAATTGTTAACAGTGAGAAGTTATTCATATGTGATTTCTTCATTACGGTTTTTCGAATGTTCAGATTTGGAATACATTTAAAATTTTGAAATAGTCAAATTTTGTAATTTGTTTGTATGACATAATTAAGGAACATTTTTTTTGTGTTCATGTTGATATATTTGTCATATTTTTCCGACGGATAGATTTGAAGTTGTTGTTATACTTCAATTTTCACATTCCTCTTATCTTTTTTTTTCCTTTGTTGAAAGAACACTCGAAATATTTTTGAATTTTTCTTTAGACAAATGTCCTTGTTATTATAAGTTCGAACATTGCTTATGGTTTTTAGATAAATGACTCCATTATTAAGAGAGATGTAAAATGTTTGTAGTATTATAAAAAAATAATTACATTATCATTTGTTTAAAGAATTGGGACATTGTTTAAACAATATCCGCGCGCCCGTGGGCTAACGTTTGGAATTATTAAGTTATAAAATTGTTGAAATTCGAAAATTATCTAGCATGAGAAGTTGTTTAAATTTTTGAAATGGTCAAATTGGGAAGGTATTCATATTTGAATTGTTTCCACGTTTATTAAATGTTTTAATTTTATGGCCATGATCTACCGTCGAAATGTTTCTCAGATTAAGATTTAGCGAGAGTCGACAGAAAATTTGTATTTGGGAATCGGTTAAATCTCGACAATTAGTAAAGTTGGCAAATGTTTCATATCTGAATCATGTTTACATTTTCGGCAGTGCTCACATTTGGAAGGCATTCGATTTTTCTACGTTTATTGCATGCCCAAATTTGGAATGCATTTAACATATTGGAATAATTTAAAATTTGATAATATGCCGTGATTAGGCAACGTTAATTTTTGCGGTCATGCTGATATACTTGCCATATTCTTAATTAATTTTGTTCAACCCTAGATTCATAGTCAAATTAAATGGGTTGTAAAACATATCCATGTTTTAAATTTAGGGTTTATTAGTGCTTGTCTAATGGTATCAATATAAATAGTTCAAACATATATGATTATGGCATTAAAAAAAAGATCTCATTTTTCTGAAAATTTTGATATATTATGCTTATTTTTCTGACTTTAAATCAGTAAGTTACGGATTTTTCAAATTTAATAAAATTGGGGTTATTATTTAAAAAAATCGAAAACTGACAGGTGGGCCCCTGTGACGTCGTGCTGACGTCACAGTGGGCAACCCTAGCTCTACTCGCCCGCGGCGGCGGTGGGCTCGCCGGCGGCGCGCCGCCGTGTTCCGGCACGCGGGCGCGGGCGCGAACGATGCGCGTCGCTGCGCTCGACCCGTTGGTGGCGGCTCCGCCACCTTTGGGTCACCGGAGTGGCGCCGGCGGTGCACGGACGCGGCGGAGGCGGCGGTCGCCGCGGCGGCGATTCCCGTGCCCGTGCGGCGGCGTGGCGGCCGATCTTCGGGGAGGAGATGGAGGCGGCGACGGCGGATCTGTTCGTCCCCGTGGACCTGGCTGGGGAGGCCCGTGGCGGCGGCGGCGGCGGCGACGCAGCGCCGGCGGCGACCCGCTGCGTTGCACGGAAGAGAGAGGAGCAAGGGGGATGTGGCGGCGATTTTACACGTACGTCCCTATAATTTTTTTATTCGCACTTTAGTCCTCCCGCGATCACAGACAGGTCCTTTCGGGGGGGTTTTTGGAAAAGTTTGCGGCGACCGGCTGGAACGGGCGCGACCGGCATGCGACCGGGCCACGCGGCGCGCTGCCATTGGAAGAAATTGGGGAATGAACAGTAGCGCGCGGGGGGGGGGGGGGGGGGGGGGGCGACGTGGGCACATCCTGGCCGTCGATTCTCTCCGATCAGACGGCTCTGAATTGCCGGTGACGTGGCTCGCGAAATGGGAGGTGAATCTTGTCAGCCTTTATATATGGATCTATTGGGATATCTCACATGACGAATCTCTCTCCTCTTTAATTACCCCACCTCCAGTCACGAATCAGATATCTCACATGACGAATCCTTTTAAGTAGTCGTGGCTCAAAATGTGCTGTTTTATAAGTGGCTCACTTAATCTAAGGTACACGTAAAAATAGAGTTTCGCTGGGACACCCAGCGGTATGTCAAAAGATTGCATGAAAGCTTGTACCACTAGCTCATAATTGATGTACGATTTGTACTAGATCAGCACATGCATGTGAAGCCACCCTGATATGTGGTAACCCATGCGCGTGCCTTATCTCAAAAGGAGTTCATTACTGTACCACGTGGTCCAAAGCTAGTGCAGGTTTCGTGAGGTAATCATGTCCATTTAAATATGTTTCAAGAGCTTGGTTCTTGTTTTCTAAAAATTTAACATTTAGATGAGAGCGAATCACCACATACGTGTTGGCTCTTGGCAATGTCACGGCAGTTGGTTGTAGAAAAAGCCCTAGTCAACGTGTGCGGCGTATTGGCATTTTGACCTCCTAAGTGTCGGATTAACTAGCACTCCACCACCGGGCTATCTAAAAGGCAGCAAGACACAAATTCTAGCCCCCCTCCGGTACCACACTGCTGCCGGCACCCCATCTCTATTCCCTTTGCATCGCCGTCAGCAATGGATCCATGTTGCACCACTGTCCCCAGCCATGGAGATAACGACCAGAGGCCGCGCAGTCGACCTCCTCCACAAGAAGATCACTAGAGCGTAGTTGGTCCCTCCTCCACCGCGCCACGACGAGCTGCCCACCTCAATCATAGTGGTCATGACTCAAGCCGGCAATTCCGCCCATGGGCACGTCCGCCCACGGGCACCCGACCCTAATGGGCAGGGTATGGGTCGCTATGTTCACCCATGGGTCTCGCCCGTGGGTGACCCGATTAGTCATGGGTAGGGTATGTGCAGACATGTGTACCCATGGGCGACCCGATGGGTAACCCGATTAGCTGACATGTGGGGTCTGATGCATGTAAAATGCATACATGAACTTTGCATTATTTTTACTTATATTCCAGTCATATTTGCATCATATAAGGGTTATATCACTGTTTTATAATGATTTTGGGAATATTTGATATGTTTCCTATTTTTTATCGTCCAAATGACCTGGAAATTTACGAGCATCATTTTTTGGAAGGAACAAAGCGTGGGAGCGAAGGAAGCAAACAAGCGGAGGCCCGAGGGCCAAAATAGGTGGGCCCACACGGCCCATGTACCTGGCCGCGTGGGGCCCCTCCTTTTGGGCCTCGGAGCTCCGTTGCCGTCGATCTTTTCTCCACCGACTCCGTTTTGACCTAAAAAGCCTATAAAATAGTCCCCCGACGTTCTCTGGAAGGAGCGCCGCAGAAACACAGAAACACCGAAACACTGACCTGGAGCTGCAGATTGGTGTGGGAAAACTCCGGCGGGGCGCTGCCGGCGTGGTCTCCATCTTCTCCAACGACTTCTCCACCGTCTCCATGATGAAGAGGGAGTAGTCCACCTCTGGACTATGGGTTTGTGGAAGTAACATATGTATCTATCTCTCTCGAGCTTCACTAATTAGTACCGTATGAGCTGCTGAACATGATTACGGTCATCTATGTAATATCTTTGTGGTGGATCTTTTTATGAGTTAGTATATGTTTGAGATTGCAATGGTTTTGTTTCAGTTATGAAAGTAGATGCATATTATGTACCCCGTTCTTATTTACTTGTCATGATCAAGCATGTTTATAACAGCGCGTGAGGGGAACGTGTGCATTAGTTGGAGTAACGGAGGGTGGCTAGTGCAGTGAACGTGAGAGAAAGTTCTGCGATCCACTTGGGTGTTTTACCTTACTTTGTTGCCTCACTAGGGATAAAAAGAAATACCATGCTACGGAGATGTGGGTGTGACCATTGCCACTACTCCATGACTAGATCTAGCATGTTCTTATTTTAACTTCATGTCATGATACTTATTGCTATACTCTGAATTATCTTAATTACTGAGGTGTTATGATTTAGTTCGCATCTTGGTGGAGTATAAGAGAGACTAATAACCAAAAGGTCTCTATGTTAGGACGTGATGCCCATATAATTATAACTTGTCATTAAACTGTTGTGTTGCAATCTCATATGTCAAATCTAGTGTTCAATTGTCTACCACTTTATTAAAGAGAGAGTGCATTTGTGAAACCATGAACCCCGGTCCATTTTTAATCATAAGAAACACCTTTCCAACCACTTTTACCACTTTACCATTTTCTGCCATTTAAAAATCCGAAAATACATAAATAATTTTACATCTTGCATTCATCATATAAAACCCAAAAATATCATTTATAATTGCTACCGCCATCCTTGCATATTTATTTACCACCATTGCATATTTATTTCTTGTTTACATTGCATATTATCTTGATATCGTTCTCACACCTTGTGCTTGACAACCACTAGGTGAGGTTGAGGACCAAAACATTTACTTTGTTTTGTAGGTAATCAAAAGAAGGATAGGAAAAATAAATCTTCACTACTGATTCACCGAGAGTTCGATATTAAACCCTCGAGTCACCCCTCGTGGGGAAAACACGTCTTCCACTTACTACACACTCTGCACTTGGAGTCTCAACCTAACCCATTTACTTTTCACGCAGGTAACTACGTGAAGGGCCATCAAGAGTGCTTTCTGGCGCCGTTGCAGGGGAAGATACGAAGCTTCCTGTAGAATATTTTTCCCGTCAACTACACGCCATCAGGGTCTCATAGTAAGACATGACCAGAGCCCATGTAATTTCCAGCCCAGCCCAACAGTCCAAATCCAACACGCACCGCACTAAGCCACTAACCTAGTTGTGACCGTGTCCCTCCCTAGTCTCTCCCCGTCCCTACCGCAATCCCTCTCCCCTACTCTCTCTCTCTGCTCAGTGCTCAGTGCTCAGTGCTCATGCCTCAAGGTGCTTTCCGGTCTCCGCTCCCCTCCCTTTCCCGGCAACAAAACGGCGGCGCTGACCCGCCGCACCGTTGCTCCACCGAGCCGCCGCTCCGTTGCGCAGCCACTCGCTGCCTCCCCAACGTCCACGACGCCGCCGTCCCCAACTCACAGCCGGCCTCGACACCGCCATCCCCAAGGACCCCGACGCCGCCGTCCCCGACTCCCTGCCGTCCCCAAGGACCCCGACGCCGACGTTCCCGACTCCCTGTCGTCCCCAATTCTACACTCTTTGTGGAGTTTCAATCTGTTCTTGCTGATGAAGAAGAACCAATGGTAATTCTAACTTGTACTCATTAATTCATACATGGTGTGCTTTTATAAATCATCTCATATATTGCTTATAATTTTCAGGATGAAGATGTATCGATCTTAACTGAAGATTAAAGAAGCGAGGAAAGGGCGAGAGCTAGGCACTGGCTGCTAGCTAGCAAGCTGGTCGCCTTCCTGGGCGTGGCTGCTGGCCTGCTGCTGCTAGCAAGCTGGTCGCCTTCCTGGACGTGTTTGCTGGTTGCCTTCCTGGGAGCTCTCTACTCCTCTTATCTGCTCCTGTATAAGCTTGTTAGTTTGTTGTAATGCTGGACAGTGGACACACAGTTGTGTGGCTTATTTGTATGGCTGCTTGCCTGCCACTTGATGACTTGAATATTTGATGTAATTCTCGACACCAAGTTTGATGATATTGATGTACATATGTTGTGATGCATTTCAACACTTATTATGATTTTATTGATGTACTGATACAGTTTGACACATAAAATATGCCATTTTGGAGTGCCAGAATTGACATTAGGAGCTGTTGTATGCAGACCCGACGGGCGATCCGACGGTCGGGTGACCCGACGGGCATGGGCATGGGCATGAAATCTGACCCATGGACAGGGTCGCGGGCAGAGAAACTTGCCCATTTGTTAAACGGGCATGGGTCTGGAAGAGATCGACCCGACCAAACCCGACCCGATTGCCGGCCTTAGTCATGACTCGAATTTCTACTCATTTTCATCCACATTTAAACCGTTAGTTCAAATAATATCTCTAATTATTCCTCTAAATCTACCGCCAATTAATCACTAGCAATCGCAAAGATTGCAAAATATTTTCAAACCATTGTGCCATCTATAAAAAAAGTTGTGTTGACCTCCCTATCCATTCCAAATATGTTTGATGATGACAATGCACTTCTCATTAGAGACATGCTTAATAGTCATCTAGTGTGTGATGCTGTATCTCGGTTTGGCTTATATGTATGAAAAGTTCAGTTTCAATGTTATTTCCGCATATTTTGAGTCAATCAAATCACGGGTCTATCAACTGGCCCAAAGTCAGTAACGAACCAGATCTCTCATATGACGAATACTTTAATTATGGCTCAACCTAAGGTAGGTGTAGAAATATAGTTTTGCTGCGACATCCAGCACGTACTACTCTAGCTAATTGATGTACGGTTTGTAGTAAGCTCACTTGATATGTGGTAACCCATGCACGAAGGCATATCTAGTGATACCACGATACCACTCATTAATTTAAAATTGCAAGCTCTAAAAAATTCCAAACAAATTCGTGAATGTTCGTGAGATTTGTGTTTACAATCCCAAGAATTTACATAACCAAATTTGAAATACACACAACGAAATAAAAAGAGATAAGTCCAACATGAATATTGTAAAAAAAAAGACAAAAACATCATACGCCAATATTCCTAGGCTCGCGCTTTTCGGCGAACAGTCCCCCTCCCAAAGCACGCCGAGGTGTCCGGCAACCGGCCGGGCCGAGAGGATCGGCGGCGCATGGCATTTATTCCTGCTTCCAGTTACACAGATTGTTGGCCGCAGCAGGAGATTTCTCAATCCGCCGACGCCGCCGCGAGAATCCCTGGCCTTTACTGCCGAAGCGGTACTGAGAACATCCCATAAAGCAAGCGGCTGCAGGGAATCGATCGCGGAGCAAGCTTGATCCTTGAGTGCTTGAGTCTAATGCCTTTTTGCCATGAGAATACCCCAGCAGAATTATTTTCTTGCTTTGGACCGAGAGGACAGGATCACAGTTCACACGCATACCATGCTACAGGATGGGTGGTGCCATCAACGGACCATGTGCTTGCAATTTTTGTAGTTCATAGCTTGTCTCTGTGCATTCGCCGTAGGTGAAATTAATTAGGATAAATGCACTTGCTGGGTTGTATTATTCTGTGCTTCTTGCTGTCTTGTACTATTCTATAATCACTTTCGTTATCAATGTTGGTGCTACCGAGTAACACGTGGTTGTGGACATACATGTTTTTATTACGAAGATTTTTGCAATGAGGTATGTTTGATCTTTTATATGGCTAACAAATGTATGATCAGGCACTAACGTATTTTGATTGAGTCGGATTTGTTTGTATGTTTATTACACTTCAATCTAGATATTGCAGTAATAAATAGCAACACACGGTTTATTATGCTATTATAGGAAACAGATCACCAGTCGATCAAAATGCAGACACACGTAGCTGGCCTTGCATGCATGCAATATGGACATCAGCCTCTCCTACAGACATGTGAGGGAAAGAACTCGAAGACGGTCCAGCATTGGAAAGCCACTGGCAAGCGAACCCTACACCCATATCGAAGGGCTGCATCATGTCATTGCTGGTGATGGCGCTGGCACCGGAACCGTCATGGCTGCAATTTAAGTCATTGTAGACGACATCGCTTAGGTCACCTCCTTCGGACCTCACCATGTCGATCCATCTCTCCTGCAACGGCGGCGATTGAGCCTGGTACGACGGTGGAACCCCCATGTCCATGCCACCTGTGAGGTAGGGATCCGATGGAGACATCGCCTGGTAGGAAGGCTGGTAGATGGACTGATGGCCTCGGATCTTGAAGATGTGGTCACTAATGCTCTTGAGAAGAACCTCCACCTTCCATCCGACGCTGGTGAGCTCCTCGATTGAGAGCCCCTCAAGGCCCGGGAGTTTTCCCATCATGGCCTTATGCAGGAGGAACCTGATCTCACGATCTCGACAGTCGCGCCCAGACTTGTGCACCTGGTCACGGAGCTTGTCGATGCGCTGGCGGAGGAAGCCCTCCTGGTTCATCTTCTTCTTGCACTGGTCCAGCTCCGGCATATTCTTGAACTGCTTAAGGATGGAGGCCGCCTCGGCGTGAGACGGGAACACCTCTGGAACACTCTCGCTCTCGCCGTACACCACCACACAGGCCTTGACGTCACAGAGGATAGATAGCTCGCTAGCTTTCTTCATCATTCCCCGACGGCGCTTCTTGAAGGTACCGCGTCGGGTGGAGTCGTTGGGAATGTACTGGAGGGACACCTTCTTGCGAGCCATTGCCGGCCCGGCGTAATGCAACCAAGCAAGCAACTGGTAAACCCAGCAAATGAAGTTGTTGCGTTTGCTGAGTAAAAATCAAGGGAGAAGGGGTAGATTTATAGTGGAATCTCGGGAAGGATGAGAAGGACACAAGCATGCCGGGAAATGATAATATGGTAAGAGATTATTGTTACAGATATGGAGGGGATTGCATGATTTAGTGCTTATCAACGTGATCGAACAGCTAGCACAATTTCAACCGGTCTTAATTGTGCCCATCTATTCTATGCTTTGGCATCCATTTATAACTTTTAGCTTTACCTTCATGAGACAAGGAAGTGCTAGCTAGATTGATGAATGCATGATCAATTACCAGAGATTTTCTATTACAACATTTATTCTCAATATCGACCAAGGGAGGAAAAGAGAATCCCCTAGGAATTGGTGGCTAAGGAGTGTTCTGATAGTAAGTCTACGTATAGGTGGATGAGCATTACCACCAAGCACGAGCTAATACTAATAAAGCTTTGGTGCTGGACTTTTCCAGGCTTTAATATAATCACAACATTTAGTATAGCAAAAATGTAAAATCATCCATGATGTGAGCGGCATGGTGCTGGCGATCCACTTGCACGTGGATTTAGGGGAGGTGCGCTTAGGAACAAACCACCAATCGGGGAGAGAGTCATGGGCGTTACCGGGCTGTAGGTAGCACGAATCCAACCATGCATGCCTGACTTTTGCGTGTGAAGGGACTGTATGATTTATTGCTTGTTAACGTGATCAAATAGCTAGCGCATCTTTAATCCCGGTCTTAATTGTGCACATATATTCTATTCTTAGGCATCCATTTATAACTTTAAAGCTTGATGAGGAGGTAATATCTTGCTTGATGAATGCATGATTAATCACACCGGAGATTTTCTAGATTAGCATAAGTATTTTCACTATCGATCAAGGGAAGAAAAGAAAAAAGGACTTCCATGAAATAGCTGGCTAAGGAATGATGCAATAATAACTCTCATAATAAGTGGTTGGGCACCAGGCACACCGGCTAGTACCGTAATACTTTGGAGCTAGATTTTTTCAAAAGTTTAATACAATCATAGAATTCAATCTACAAAAAACAAAGATCATCCACAACATAACCAACACAGTGATGGCGAGCTCCTTGTGGATTTAGGGGCGGTGTGCTTAGCAACGAGGCACCAGCCGGGGAGAGAGTCATGGGCCTTATGAGGGCTGCAGCTAGCACGAATCCACCCCTGACACACTTTGGCATGCGAAGGGGCTGCATAATTTATTGTTTCGTACGTGGTCGAATAGCTAGCACATCTTCAACCCAAACTTAATTGTTCCCATCTATTATATTCTTTAACGTCCATTTATAAATTTTAGCTTTACCTTCATTTGATAAGGAGGTGATGGCTACCTTGATGAATGCACGATTAATCACACCTGAGATTTTCACAATAAAAAAATTATTCATGGTATCGATCAAGGGAGGAAAAAAAATGCCTTCTATTTAGGTGGCTAAGAAATGTTTTGATAATAAGTCTCGTAATAGTTGGAGGGGCATACCACCAGGAACCACCTAGTACTATAAAAACTTTGGAGCTGGATTTGTTTAGGGTTTGATATAATCGTAATCTAAAAAACAAAATCATCCACGTCGTGAACAACACGGTGCTGCTGAGCTCCTTGAGTGTGGATTAGGGGTAGTGTGCTTAGCAAGGAGTCACATATCGGGGAGACAGTTGCGTGCGTTAGGGGACTACACGTAGGACGAATCCACCACATGCCAGACTTCGGCGTGCGAAGGGGCTGGATGATTTACTGCTTGCTAACGTGATCAAATAGCTAGCACATCTTCAACCCCCGATTTTAGTTGTGCCCATCGATTCTATTATCTGTCATCCATTTGTAACATTTAGCTATACCCTGCATTACATAAGGAGGTGCTAGCTAGTTTGATGAATGGACGTTTTTCCACATTTCTGCATTACAAAATTATTCTTACTAAATCTCTTAATAAGTGCTCGGTCTAGACGTTAGACAGAAGAAATGGTCGAACATCGCGGATTTCTGCAATTTGAAAGAGATTCAACCAACATACTCGGATATCCCATGAATTGGGGTAAAATTTAAGTATACAAGCATAAAACTCTATGTTATCAAATATGATAATGTGATTAATTGACTTGATTATGGTGAAAAATGTGGTTCACCCGACAAAAACTTATCGCATTTGAGACGTTTTTAGGCATGAACATTAACTTTTATTTCTTTCCATTGTACAAACAGACGCGGCCTCTTCTAGTTAACGCTAATCCTGCACGCACATGGGTCATTTCTACGCCAGCGGCATTTTAGACCGGGGCTTTGTGGCCTCTGAATTCTTATCTTAGTTGTCTACTCAACTAATGCAACCACCTAATGACTAATGCTATATCTGAACCAAACGATGATGTAACAAGATTAGCGCCAAGAGAGACCACGTAGCAGGCAAAAGGAACCAATTTAGTCAAAGACGAGGACCTCGTGCAAGGTTATTAAAATTGAAGCCACACATGGGACGATGGAGCAGGAGAATCCTCTAGAGAGGCCACGAACGGGGACAAAAATAGCCTAGCGGTGTTATCGCAGCCACGTCCGAGATCCTTCCATCTAACGCGGAACACGCGTCGACCCAACAAAAATCACCGGCAGCCTCATAAATCGGAGTAAACGAAGAAGCTGTGACTCTTACGAATCTTTGTGATCTTGTAATGTCAGCAAGTAGGATAATAATATCATTGGTGATCTTTGTGATCTTGTAAGCAGCGGGAAGAAAGCTGCATCGGGGCTCGTGGTGCGCAGAACCCCTCGCTCCCAACCCCAACCCTAACCCTAGCCGCCGCCGGCCGCACCCCGCCGCCTCTCCCTCCCCTTCTCCCCTCCTCCCTCGCGCGGCTGCGCCGCCCCCGCGGCGGCCGGCCGCGGCCCCTCCCCGCCCGCTCCCCTCCCAATCGCATCCCCTGTCGTCGCCGTCGGCAGAGGCAGCCGGGCGCGGCCCGGTCGGCGGCGGCATGTCTTTCCCCACGCCTGGTGGAGGAGGCGGGGCTCCAACATCTTGGCGGCGGTGCTCCTCGGCTTGGCGACAGTCCAGCGTGGCCCGGGTGAGCGTGGTGGTGATGGAGCGGCCGTTTGGCTGCTGGGGGCCATGGTAGCCCGAGCGCGGCCGGCTGGTCGCCGACGTGCGACCGGCAGGGCCCTTAGGGGCCCATCTGGGTCTGGGCGGGCCTCCTCAGGCGTGGTGGCGGCTCCTCCGGTGGACAGAAAGGCAGGGGCTGGTGCTTGGGATGGCGGGAACGGTGGCGCGCCTGCTGCAGTGCAGCGGCGGGGACTTTACGGGCCCATTTCGGGCTCGGCCGGGCCGGTTAGGGCCTGGTGTGTCCCGGCTGCTGCATCCGGTCGGCTACCGCAGGCGGCGGTGGAGGTCGATCCCTCCCGCGTGCTACTGTAGTGCTATCCCTCGCCGGTGCCTCTTCTGCTCGGTCTTCCCGACCTCGCAACATGGTTCACGGTGAGATGATGATTGCAAGATCGTGGTGGCGTGTGCTGGTGGGTGGCAAGTCTGGTGGAACACGATGGAGCGTCTGGGGGTGTTCTTGGGGGTCGGGAGAAATCCTTGTCGTTCTCGACACCGACGTGGTGACGCCTGCGGGTATCGCCGTCCTTCCTGAAGGTCGTCGGGTGTACCTCCTCCCAACCCCGATGATGTACCGGGGGAAACCCTAGTCCCGGTAACCCTAGTCCCGGTTCGGGCAGCAGCGTCGTCATCGTCGATCACCTTCTTGGAGGTGCTGCTTGGTACGCGGAGCTTCGGAGTGCTAGGAGCGCGGTGGAATTCTCAGGAGGGCGCAGCGGTTGCGAATCTTCTTCGTTTTTGTCGAACCGCCTTTGTCGGCGTTGTTTCTTTTCTTTTTCTTTTTTCTTCTTTTGGTCTGGATTGTGCTGTTTGCCCCAGCAGTGGTCTCGTCGTTGTATCGGTTGGTTGCTATATTAATATAGCGGGGCGCAAGCCTGTTTCGTGGAAGAAAGCTGCATCTAAGAGCGTGTTTATATCTGATCTACACGGCTCCATTTAAACTGGAGATAAGGCACATATGCATGTGCCGGCATCTGGCATGGCCATGGCTAGTACTTGATGTTGGCTTATTATTCTAGAAAAGAAGTAGTACACGTAGGCATTGTGCTAGTACTACCACCTAGTGGAGATCGACTTGCCTATAAATACATGCGAGACGAGCAAGAAACCTCATCAGAGATCATACAAATTCAGGATCCACAAGCACCCTCTCTGGAGATCGAAAAACTATACACACACGCAAAAATATGGAAAATAAGGGTCTCGGGAGCGTGATCATTGGTCTACTTATGCTAGCATGTCTGAGCCTTGAGGCCAGCTCTTGTGATTATTGGTATCAGGATGTACCGGGCATATACCAAGAGCGTATAGTTTGTGAGAAAATGTGCGGCTGCGTGCCTGCGTCCCGAATGTCCTTTACTCCGAGTCAGGTAAAATCATCTCGTTATCTTTGTTCAGTTCATCGCTTCACATTTTCACTATAATGCCAATATGTTTTTGCAGGCCATGACCACTGCAGGCTGGGTTGTTCGTCCAAGTGCCGCAACGTAAATGGATGTAAGGACTAGACCCTCTTTTGTTTTAAATTGTTTTTTTTTTAGAAAAGGGGCAGTCCCAGCCTCTGCATCGAGTGATGCATGCGGCTTTTATTGATATTATTAAAATTCAGTCGTTATGACATCCAAGATACATCATGGGTCGCACAAAGTTGCGACATGAATCAGCCATCTAAACATTAATGAGCACATGAAGTGGCACTGCATCAACATGCTATCCTAAGCTCAGAACGCCAGCTGAACTGGGCATATAGATCCGACGCGACCAATTCCAGGCGGCTGCACCCAGAAACCATTGCGTCTCGCTTGTCCGTCGACTGTAGGTAGGACCACATACGGATCCAATGAGTAGCTCTCGGAATAACCTGCATAAAAGATGTTGATTTTGCTCTGTTAAAAATATAATCATTGCGTATGTTCCAAATTGCCCAAAGCAAGGCGCAAACTCCAACTCGGATTTGAACCTTCTCTAGTTTAGAGACGCCCGTCAACCAATTACCAAACAACGAAGCTATGTTGTTGGGAGGCTGAATACTAAACGCCATGTAAACAATACGCCAAACCATTTTTGCTAAGTTCGGCACGCTAATACCGTCTTCAATCTGATCTCAGTCGGTAGCAGCGAATACGCCAAGGAACAGTGCAACGATGTGTGCTACAAACTCTGCGCCAAGGGTGTTGACATCACTGCTACTACCGCTGCTTAAGAAAGTGCACACCAAGGGGCAAGGGTGGAGCCATGGATGTGTTGCTGGTGAACGTATGAAATAAATAGTAGAACCAAGGAATAATATGGCATCATAATTAACTAAGCCATTTGTGTTTCCATTTCAAATAAGGGTGACTGATCGATGCACTTCTCCTTAGAGACGTGTTTAATTACCTAGTGAGTGATGTTGTATCTCAGTTTGGCTTATATATACCAGTTTCAGTTCTATTTCCATATAGCACGTTATATCCTGAGTAAATCATGTCACGGGGTCTTTCAGCTGGTCCAAGCGGTCGACAATCAGATCTTTCATATGATGGTAATGCAAGTTTTGTGAGTTGTTCCTTCCCATCTAACTGATTTAAAGAGCTTGTTCTTTAAGTTATACTCTACTTTCAAATAATTGGATTTGTTGCCTTGTTTCATTCTGTGAAGGAACATGGTCTTCCTTCCGATTCAGATACTAAAGAAAGGGTGGGTCTATGTATATTCTTTCATGAAATTTTGAAGTTTCCCAGAACGGAAATGTAGGAGTGGAAACAATGCAGGAGTAAAGCAGACGGGAAAAGTAACCCTCGATATGACGCAATTTATCAGAATACGCGATAAAAGTACCGTACAATTTCATCAAGTCAATCGGTATGCAGTGATGTATAATGAAGCACCGTGCAACAATATTTTTTGTGTAAATGACTTCTACGCATATTTATGGTCAAAGTTTGAAATATTAATCCCAAATAAGAAGTTTAACAGATTGATTGAGGGAATTACAAAACGAGTAAACACAAGTAAGAGAAATGGAGGGGGTAATCTATCACGCAAATAATTGAAGTTCAGAGAGATACATAAAGTCATCTGAACTACAATAAGTTAACTGACATGTGTTGCATCCTAGTGATCCTTATGACAGCTAGGTAGGATACATAAACAAGTGCCAGTTGAGAGTGATGTTTTGATATCCACATGCATATATAATGCTAAGGTTAAGACCAATTTTGTTAAATGATAGTCGCTGTACACGACCCACTCTCGATAAGATCCTGTAATAATGTGCTACCGATGAAAATCAGCAGCTTAATCAAGCTGGGTAATTCAAGGTCCAATAATTTCTGAGCACGGAAGAAAGGACCGGTCTATGCTATGCATCCTCCTACTGAAATTTCAAACTTAATTCGGAAATTTGGAAATGACACAGGAGTAAAGCATACAGGAAAGAAAAAAAAAACTTGTCCAGGAATTCGTCGGCTCGTGCTGACCTGTGTCGGCGTCGGCGGAGGCCCAGCAAGCTCTCGAGAGAAGTTTCAAACGGGGAATGGCCGACCGCCGCCGGCGGGGCGAAACCTAAATGCCGCCCGTTAGCGGCGCGTATCGTTTGCGCCGCTAACGGGGACCCTCTGGCGGGCCGGCCCAGTTTGGCGCATCAGGCGCCTTCCCTTCTTTCTTTCGTTTTTTTTTTCTTTTTTTCTTTTTTTCTTTTTCTTTTTCCGTTTCTTTTTATGTCTTTGTTTTCCATTTTTTCTTTTCTGTTTTATTTTGTTTCTTTTTTGTTTTCGTTATTATTTTTCTTTTTTTCGTTTTCTTTTTTTGTTCTCGTTTCTTTTCCATTTTCTTTTTCTCTTTTTTATTTTTTTGTTGTTTTTATAATTTTCCAATTTTTAAAAATGGTTCCAATTTTGAATTTTTTTTATTTTTCAAACAGTTTCATTTTGAAAATGGTTCTAAATTTAAAAATGATTCCAAATTAAAATGGTTCTAAATTTGAAAAATTGTTTATTTTTTAAAAATGGTTCCAACTTTAAAAATTGTTCATTTTCGAAAATGGTTCCATTTTGAAAATGGTTCCAAATTTGAAGATTATTCATTTTTTAAAATGGTTCCAAATTTAAAATTGGTTCCAAATTTGAAAATGGTTTCGAATTTTAAAATGGTTCCAAATTTGAAAATGGTTCCATTTTTTAAAATGGTTCCATTTTGAAAATGGTTCCGAACCGAAAAAATGGTTCCGACTTTTTTAAAATGGTTCCAAACCGAAAAAATGGTTCCTTTTTGAAAATGGCCCCGAACCGAAAAAATGGTTCCGAACCGAAAAAATGGTTCCGATTTTTCGAAAATGGTTCCTTTTTGAAAATAGTTCAGAACCGAAAAAATGGTTCCGATTTTTGAAAATGGTTCCAAACCGAATAAATGGTTCCGATTTTTCGAATATGGTTCCTTTTTTAAAATGGTTCCGAACCGAAAAAATGGTTCATTTTTTTAAAACGGTCCCGAACCGAAAAAGTCATTTTTTGAAAATGGTTCCAAATTTAAAAATTATTTCGAATTTAAAATGGTTCCAAATTTGAAAAAAAATCATTTTTGAAAATCGTTCCATTTTGAAAATGGTTCCAAATTTAAAAATGGTACCATTTTGAAAATGGTTCCAATTTTAAAATGGTTACGAATTTAAAATGGTTCCAAATTTGAAAATTGTTCAATTTTGAAAATGGTTTCAAATTTAAAAATAGTTCCAATTTTAAAAATGGTTCCAAATTTAAAATGGTTCCAAAATTAAAAATGGTTTCAAATTTGAAAATTGTTTATTTTTTGAAAATGGTTCCAAATTTAAAAATTGTTCATTTTTTAAAATGGTTCAAATTAAAAAATGGTTACGAATTAAAAAATGTTTTGAAATTAACATCTATAAACTGCAGCTCAAAACTGTTCTTAGTATTTTTGTTCACGAATTTTTGTTCAAATTTTATTTAACCAATCGCTTTGTACACAATTTAGCTGAACGTATAAGGAAAAACACGAACAGGAAGCAGCGAAATGAAACCCAGCGAGCGAAGCAACTTCTGTGCATGCGAAACAGCTGGGCCGGCCCATGTAAGGATGTATGTAGGCGGCGCTGGACGGAAGCGACGCTAATAAGCGACGCAAAGGAGCTCCCGGGGCGCGGGCAGCATCGGAAAATCGCCGCTTGTAGTGGAAAAGGCATGTGGCCAGTCGCGGGTGTTTGGGTCGAGCTTCTCTTGCGGGATGGGCCTAAAAGCTCTTCTCCAAATCTCAAGATGGGCCAATCGCCGCTTGTAGAGGATTGCATTCGGCCTGTCGCACCGAGAATGGGCTCAGCTGATCTGACGGGGCCCCCTCAAAAAAAAAAACTGCTCTGACGGGACCTCCGAATTTCTTGATGGATCATTCCATTTCATCTACCACTGAAAAAAAATCATTTCACCATGTATTCATCTTCAGGAAAAAAAAACTGCACCATGTAACTATCATCAGTCTCAGCTAGTTGTGGATGTCAGTTTGTGGACAGTTCATCCACCTTTTTTGGGCGAAGAGTTCATCCACCTGATCATGTATCTATCACCAAACATTGTAGATTTATTGCAAACACATAAATATGATTTTCAAAAAAATTAAATTGGAAGGAGCACAGGATCTCAGGAGCCAAAAGTCTTTAGTCCCTTTCCAGTCGCTAAAAAAAGAAAAAACCGCTAATGCCTTTGCAGAGAGACAGCAGCCATAATGACCAAAATTTCTGAAGAAATGAATGCACCATCAAAGCACAGTTAGTTTCATCCAAGCAAGCACTCTGACTGCACACAAGCTCCAAAGCATTAGAGAAACCTTCAGAAGCCTCTTTCCACAAACCTCTCATCCTTTGTTACAACTCCACTGCACGGTGCTTGTCACCCACACAAACAAAGCTAGCTCCAAAACAAGAAAGACGGAGAGGAAATGATGGAGAAGCTACGGCTTAATTTACAAGCTTCCCCTGGGACAACGAACGGTGCGACAGAAAAAAATGACACTCAAAAAACTAGGTGCGGAGCGCCATGAACAGGTTCTGCCTTCTCGCGTGGTCTGGAACCAGGCGCTCAGCCACTTCCGCTGGTACGCCATTTAGCTCTGCCAATGTCACGAAGAAATAGCCGAGGGTCAGCTAGATGCAGATAAATCGCTGGATGTGAACTGTGAAGGTATGTCTGCTGCTACTGTTACTTAAGTATACGGTTACGCTACCTTGAGATCTGAAGTTGAAGAGAGGAGGGAGAGGGCGGCCGTTGGGTAGACGGGTATTTGGATCTCTCAGCTCATCGAAGAAGGGGTGCATGCAGGCTTCCATCTGAAGAATGATTACGCGGTTAGAATGTGTCAGATCATAATGTATGGACTCGCACAATGCGTGACAACAAAAACGAAATGACCGTGTGGCCTTACTGCAGTGCACCGAAGATCTGGCGAGTATTGCAGAAACCTGCTCACGAGGTCCATTGCTTCAGGTGGAAGCTTCTTCTGAAAAACCTGGATAATAAGACAAAAATCTTTAAGGTAACAGAGAAACCATAAGAAAAATTGTACGTTTAATTCTGTGCCTGGTCTTATACATGACATGTATATGACTTCTCATTTGTGTGTATCATTATTTTTCACATTTTCACAGCATGGCAGTCATTGTTGGAGCTCTCCTTGCCCCAAAATTGTGCAGCAAACTAAAGCAGTTTAAAGCGCAGACCAAGCAACCATGCATCAGTTCTGTATGACAGATATTATGTGGATTACCTTGTGCCATGGATGAGCCTTAATTTGCGGGAACTTGAACTCCGTGTAGTTTGGATTCATGCACTTGATCTCTTCCCTTGTTGGAGTACCCAAGACCTGCAAGGCACTATGACTGAACATGTCATTGTACAGAATACAGGTCACAGGAGAAGCAGTCTAAGATGCCATACAAGATTTCACCTTGATAATCTCAACCAGCTGATCAACTCCGCTTTCCCCGGGAAAAAGAGGCTACATCGATGAATATTATGAGAACAAGCTAGACATGAATCATAGTATACTTATATGCATGAACAAAACCTGTCCTAGAAGCAGCTCTGCCATGACACAGCCCGTGGACCACAAATCAATGGCAGTAGTATATTCAGTTGCACCAAATATGAGTTCTGGTGCCCGGTAATATCTTGAGCATATGTATGATATATTTGGCTCTCCCTTGACCTGCATGTATGCACACATTACATATGGGTAGGTTATTTTTTGTTCTTATCAAGAAAGTTGAGTATGTTCTTTCAGAAAACAGCAGGACCCGTGCACGGAACTTCTACCTAATACTTACCAAGACTTTTGCACTGCCAAAATCACAGATTTTGAGCTGGTGTGTATGTGGATTAACCTACATTGGAAAGATCATTAGGTTAGGAAAGATGTATTTGTGATTAGTTAGAGTTTAGTAATATGTTATTCCTGATTAAGCTCAACAAGCAAATAATTGAGAGGGAGGCAAGCTCTTATTTGTACTGCGGGAACCTCATTTAATTCATACTCCATAGCTAATCACGACCCAGAAAACAGTATAGCTGACATGCTAACAAACTATCTGCTTAAATAATCCCTGTTCGATGTGGCTTTAACTTCTTTTCATGATCCAGAAAACAGTATACAGCATGATATTGTGTAGCCTAGGCACCAAACAATGCACATGGGGTGGCTCAGCTTCAGGAAAGTAAATAAAGCATATATGCATTGATGATTTTAGTTTCAAATTTTTAGAGGCCATATATCAGTGTGGACTGTGGAGCCAATCAATGATCAGGATATTCAGATGCATATGAGCTACAAATTCAGTCCCACACTCCCACTTGCATGTGTTGTGTCCTTTACTTCGAAGGTTGTACGGGTAGTTCACCGGAGGCCGTGGCCGGCGGTGTCGGCTAGGCGACGTGGTAGGAAGCAGGAGATTGGGGAATTAGAGAACTAGATTGGATCGGGAGAGCATAAGGGGTAGAGAGATACTTTCGTATATTGCTTGACCATAACGATACAATAGGCCTGCTTTTATAGCGTTGCCTGGGACTTGATTAACTAGTAGTACTAGGACTCTAACTTGACAAGGACACGGATTGTACTTCCTAATTTAACCTCTATTTCCTATGGTTGGACTCCTCAAGCCTCGACTGCTCCTTGCTGAACTTAGTTGATACCTGCACCTAATACTGTCTTGATGTGTGGCCGGCCGGCGGCAACTCTATTCCTGGAACCCCTTAACGTGACTCCTTATCTGGCTAACTTGACGCCACAACAGCATGACAATGGACCCTCCTTTCTTATGGTGTCCCCTTATCATAAAAAAATATGCAATAAAAAGTACATGAGGACTGCCTTGAACAAAATGCAAAACAATTGCATAAGTTATTGTGACTTGATGATGACTTGAGGGGAGTATTGCTTTCAATGGGACTGGATAAGAACATTGAAATAAGTTTCTCACTATTCCTGAATGAAAAATCCAAAGTGAAGTAAACCAGGACAACACTAGCACCATTTTGCACCTTCTCAACTGGATACAAAAGCGGAAATCGATGTGTTCTTATTTCGAACACACAGTTGTTATGTATGTCGAACCTCTTCTTATACTAAATCAACTCTACGCTATATCCCACAAGCCCAACAAAATGACATCATACATACATGATATGTCAACGATGTGCACAACACAACATAATAAGCATATAAAAAGGGGTTAAAATCTCACAAGAACGTTTTGTGGTTTGATATCACGGTGGCAGATGCCAACACAGTTATGTATATAAGCAAGTGCTCGGCATATCTGCAAATGATGAGATTAGAGAACAGTGATTAGATGGCTTTAACAGTCACATATTGTGCTAACACTCAATACTAAAAAAAAATGAAGGAATAATTATGTTGCATGGCCGAGACTTATGTTTCTGATTTCCACAACTACAAAGAGCAAACAGATGTATGGCTGATCTCGTTAACTAAAGTTCTGTCTGCAGTAAGAACAAAATCCAGCAGAATTAAACCATTATTAAGGCATGTAAGCCATTGAAATGCACTAATGTGTGAATCATCAGTTATATGGTACTAGATATCTACTGTAGTCTCTAGAGACAACCTTCATCTTATACTACCAAAAAAATGTGCAAGTACTTATCTCACGGAAAAAGTGATAACATCTCATTGCATGTGTGATCTATATTTATAAAATAGCACCTTGTGGTAACTAAAGGTACAAGAAGTTGTAGAACATAAATCCAAAACAGGACAACTGACAGGCTGGCTCAATTGTATGCTTGAATGTCTCAGACTTTATTTTAGTTTCTTTGTGAAGCAATCAATGGGAGTAACTTATCTCAAACTACTAGATAGGTCCCAATACAGTACTCGATTATTGGAACATAAGTTTCGAGCAGGCACGAGGACGAAAGAGGGCTACAACTAAGTAGGGAGCATATAATGCAGTAATGCATTTAGCATTTGACAAAATTCTGTACTACCAGGCTCCACATGACATGTAGATAATCTTGGTAACAAATATGCCTAGTGCAAAGATGAATGTTAGGTCAGACCTGGTAAGTGTATAACTTGACATAGATGAGGGGCACTCGTTGGTTCATTCTGTTGTACTGTCTTGCCATCCGGTTTACTGTCTCTGGAACAAACTCAAGGACAAGGTTGAGATAAAGCTCATCCTTTCGGTGGTTGAAAAGAAGTAATGCTTAAGACCAACAATGTTAGGATGGTCAAGCATATGCATGATTTGCAGTTCCCTGTTCTTGTACCGCTTATCTTGAAGAACCTTTTTTATGGCAACAACTTCTCCTGTTTCTCGACATTTTGCCTGAAGAGTTGACGATAACATGTTATATGCCTTCAACAATCAGTTGAGCATAGACCAGTTTGCACAGTGCAAAAGGTCAGAAGTTTACCTGATACACAACCCCGAACGAACCAGTTCCAACAACATGTTCAGCGATGTAACTGACCGACTGTTTCATTAACAAACCATATCAGCAAATTCTGCTTCATGGCCAAACATTACAGATTGTAAAGATAACTGTAGCATTGCCGTTACCTGTTTAGGCAGACCATTTCGGCCACGAATCGTGGTTGAAATTATGTGACCAGCTTCGGCACCAGGATCTGCAACCACATCCGGCTCAGTGCCCTGCAAATGAAGAATTGAGTCTCTTCATGCACTAAAACAAGCTGCAAGCTGATTGAAACTTTTCCCTAGGCTTGATGTGGATATACATGAGCCACAACAGAGGCAGTTCAGTGTCAAGTCAGTCAAACAAGAGCAGAGTAGAAACCACTGGAGCAAACCTACCCTTTCATCATCAGCATCTGGCTTGACATCCCTGAGCTGCATCCCCACCATCCCCCTCCCTAGAAACTCAACCGAGCTAGCCTGCCCCTTCAGGCCACTCCCCTGCCGCGACGAGCTCCCAGCGCCAGCCCCTGCACCGCCGTGCCTTTGCCCAGAATACGCCATCTCCCCAATGACCGGTAAGGAGGACTAATGGAGATCACCAAGACCAGTGCCTGTCTGCGGACAGCAGAAGGTCAGCCTGCCATTGCCAATGCAGTCTCCTCCACCATTTGCTTCATCAATAACTGCATACACATACAAGAGACGATTCATGTAAGTGAGCTCAGATTGATAACTTGGACTGAAAATATCCCAATTTGCAGCTTAGCTCATAATTCTCTGATTCTTCAGTCAGAGTACACAACTCCAAAAAAATAAAAAAAATAAGACAAAATCCTAACCACCAAGAGACCAAAACGATCCACCGAATGGGGAAAATCCCGCGCCTCCCTCCAAATCGCGAGGGACCGGTCTCAGAAGTGGACTGAGATCCTCCGGGATGAACCCGGCGATCCATCCCGAATCCAGTGCCTCGGTAATTAAAAGATGAATTCTTTATCTAATGGGGGATCAAAGAACACCAAGAAGCAGTAGTACCTGGAGCCAAGCCCGCGCAGAAAACGATCGAACGAAGACCGAAGAATTCTCGGAGCGGATCAAGCCACGGCCCCAAGAACAGTTCCACGGTTCCCGGACTCTTCTCCCTCGAGAGTCGAGATGGTCAGCAGGGTGGCTCTCCAGAGAGCTCGTGAGTGAGGGAGACCCAGTGAGAGTGAGTGGGGAGGACAGGGGCAGCTCGTGAGTGAGGGAGCCTGCTATGCTGGCTAGCTCCTCCTCTCCTCTCTTCCAAACTTTTCCTTTTGTGGCAAAAAATAATTGGCACGGCATGGCACGGAATGGAGTAGTAAATTAATTAAGGAGTTGATGACATGTGAACTGAAAGGAAGAAACATTTTATTAAAAAATAATTAAAGGAAGTGATGGCATGCGAGCTAAAAGGAAGAAGCATTTTTTAGGGAAAAAGATGGGAATAAACAAACTGGGTGTCAACTGTGAAGAGCTGTGGATGTGAGATGATGTGACACCTTTGATTTGAGGCCTTTTTTGGTCTATTGCAATGCTTGCTTGGCGCAGTCAATTTGGCAGTAAAAAAATTGTGTGGATTGACCGACGGATGGGATCTTATGTTTTGTCTTAGTAGTGAGTGACGGTGATGTGAGAGGATTATCTTATTTTCTAGTGCAACTTGTGTCATTTTAACTGACAGTGAAATGCTTATATTATTTGGGACATCACTTTCTCAGTGATGGAAATGGTGTTAACTTTGTAGTTCTAACAAAAATCCATGGGATTAGTAAAAAGGACATTTTTAAAAGATAGAAATATTATCAGTACAGCTTTCTGCTTTCCGAGAGTACAGGTGATCAGGACAAGGAACGGGAAAATGGACCAGAAGGCTGCATGCATGTGCCACCACAACTTTCGTAGAAACAATACAGCATAGCATGATTCAGCTTCAGGAGACCACTTTGTCAGTGCCGGAGAAGAGCTCCATATACGTATTATGTATAATCTGTGATATACAGACAGCATGCAACACTTGCATCTAGATTCTGGATCATGTTTTCTTGTGCATAACATCAGCTAGGTAGGTTACATGGGGAAATCATGCCTATCTCTTCTCCAGGTATGTGCTCGTATATTTCTGGCTATTTCCTCTGTATATACCGAGTAAAATGTTGGTTATTTTCCTTGTATGTACTGAATAATAATTTTGCATTGTTCTTTTCCCCCTGTATGTACTCTCATATCCACATCTCTTGCCTGCCTGACTGCCTGCAATGCAAGGAGAGAAACAAACTTGATGTGATGACACTCGAAGCAAGCGAAGCAAAGACATAGCAAGCAAAGTAAAGACATAACAATGCAGCTGCAGCCACATGCCTTTGCTTTGCTCCAGAACAGAAGAATGGCAACAAACAAGAAACAAGTGGTGGCAACAGAAAGGAGCACTCAAAAGGTCCACCAAGGAAAGATAGCCGCGCTGTTCACCCTCATCATGCCAAGGAGACCCTGCGTGCTGTCGTTCTCCCGCTCGCTGACCGAGTCAAATGCCAGGGCAGCTCTACTACAGTTCTACAACTTCGGTTTGAATATGTGTGCCACTGTAAAGTGCTGCTGTGTGTGTATGTGCTGTGGCACCGAGAAGCTGTTTCACAGCTGGACTCCATGAGAGGAATGGGGATAAATCTTTTTCATCTTCAGAACATTTATTCTAGGTGATGCTGCTGAAAAGCTCCAAGGCTATGTGTGGGGCTGGCTAAGTGTGTACTTACCGGCTCATGTTCTGCACTTCGACGGTCAGATCCCGACGGCGTCAAGGAGCTCGAGTGCTGCGACACGGAGACCAGCGTGTTGGCGACGATCGCGCCGCTCGCCGCAACCGCAGGCACCCCGATCCCCGGGAAGGTGGAGTCGCCGCAGCAGAAGAGCTGCGGGATCGGCGTCGCCTGCCCCGGGAACGTCGCCTCTCCGGCCTTTATTGCTGGGCCGTACGTTCCCTTGTTCCTCCGGAGGAACCTCTTGTGCGTTAATGGCGTCCCGACCAGCTTCACGTCGCATTTCTCCCTGCTGAACTTCGGGCCGAGGGCCAGCTCGACGGCTTTCCACATCACCTTGAATGGAAAAGTTCCGCGTTAGAAAGTTGCTATAAGACAGCAGGTAACAGCAGCTCATGGTCAGTAAATGGAGGTGCTCTTTGCAAAAAAGGTGTTCTTAACTTTTGGAAAAAGAGTTCTTTGCTAAGCTTTCGAAAAAGGAGTAGCAAAGATGTTAAAGTGCACCAATTTCGAGGTGCTGATTCCAAGATATCAGGGGAACAAAGCTAGACGAAGAGCAATTCTACTATGGTGTACCTCAGAACGTTCTTCTTTCAGGCTTCGATACTCCACGCTTTTCCGGTCTAGCCCCTCCCACAAACCGAAAGGCTCTGTTCCCTGTTGTCCCAGCACTTGTCTTCAGCTGTACTCAAAACGTAGCAGCTGGATCACACGAACACACACAGAGCAAGATCGAGTAGTAGTGGAGACTGGTCACGTACACAACTGAAGCTTTATTGCTTGTGTTCATCTTTTTTTACAACCATGGGGTACATGTCCTATTTATAGGACTTCACAACCGACCTATCTAGGAAATATCTACTACAAGCTTCTAGTGTCTTCTACCAGGTTACTTCTACCAGGTTACAGCTCTTGTGTATTCTAGAGACTACTACTAGCTACTAAGCTACAGCAGTACTTGTGTATTCTAGAGACTACTACTAGCTACTAAGCTACAGCAGTAATACTGACTATGGTAGAAGTTTCTAGTGCTGTGTAGAGGGTGAGGTCAAGGTGACAGCACAGGATTACTCCAACAATCTCCCCCCTAATCCTGATGCATTTACTTGATCTCCACGATGCCGATCTTCTCGCGTAGAGTCTGAAACTTGATCCGACCAAGTGGTTTGGTCAGGATGTCCGCCAGTTGATCGTCGGTGTTGATGTAGTCAACAACAATCTGGCCGCTCTCGACGTTCTCCCGTATGAAGTGATAGCGTGTCTCAATGTGCTTGCTCCGGTCGTGGAAAACCGGATTTTTGCACAGTTGGATTGCCGACTTGTTGTCCACGAGAACTGTAAGGACCATGGGGTCTGTGGCGAAGAGATCCCCCATGAGTCGTCCGAGCCAGACGGCCTGACATGCCGCGGTAGCAGCGGCAATGTACTCTGCTTGGCAAGATGATAAGGAGACCACCCTTTGCTTCTGGGACTGCCAAGTGATTGGGCACTGACCGAGGAAGAAGAGAGTCCCCGTCGTGCTCTTCCTGAGAATATGCTTCACGGCGCTCATGTGCTCCGTCGTTGGCTTTTCCATGAAGCGACTGACAAAGCCGACGGCGAAAGAGATGTCTGGCCGTGTGTGCACGAGGTAGCGGAGGCTGCCAACGATGCTCCTGTACAAAGTGACGTCCACAGGTGGATTAGTGCTCACCTTGGATAGCTTCAGACGCGGCTCCATGGGAACATGCACGGCGTTGCAATCTGCCATGCCCGCCTTCTCCAATAGCTTGCTGCAAACGCGGACTGCTTGAGGGTGATCTCCCAGGTGACTGCTTGACCTCTATGCCAAGATAGAGCGTCAACAATCCCAGGTCGCTCATGCAGAATTTCCTGCTCATTTCCTCTTTGAACTTGGAGATAGTCTCAGTGCTTGCGCCTGTCAGGATCAAGTCGTCGACGTAGACGCCAAGGAGAAGCCGCTCCTGTCCTCGCCGCGGGTGTACACGCATGCTCAGATGGGCTGCGAGTGAACCCGAGTGACACAGCACGCTGTCCAGCTTGGTGTTCCATGCTCTGGGGGCTTGACGAAGGCCATACAACGCCTTGTGGAGGCGCAGTACTTTGCTTGACTTGGTGGAGTTTGTGAAGCCCGGCGGTTGCGTCACGTATACTTCCTCGCCGAGTTCCCCATTCAAGAACGCAGTCTTCACGTCCATGTGATGCACCTCCCACCTTTTCTGCGCGGCGATGGCGAGAAGTAGACGAACAGAGTCCAGACGCGCCACCGGGCAAAACTTCGTCGAAGTCGATCCCCGGTCGCTGCACGTACCCCTTTGCCACAGGCGCGCCTTGTGCTTCAGCACGTTGCCGTTGGCGTCTCGCTTGAGCTTGAAGACCCATTTGAGACCGATTGGCTTGTGACCTGCAGGCAAGTCAGTGAGGGTCCATGTCTTGTTCTCCTCAATGGACCTCAGCTCCTCAAGCATCGCGGCGCGCCAGTGCTCGTCGTGCTCCGCCTCAGCATATGTGGATGGCTCACCGAGGGGGTGAGTAGCAGGCGCTCAGCCTGGCCTGGCACCGGTGCGTCGGGCTCCACCATGTCGAGGACGCGACGGTAGCGGTGTGGATGATCTGGATCGTTGCTTCGTCGAAGAGCTCCGGGTCTGGTGCAGACGGAGGTGTGGCAAACCTCACTTGTTCTGCAGTGCCTGCTGGGGTTTGTTCTGTGGCCGCCGTGTCTACAGACTTTACTTCCGAATTGTTTTCGGGCTGAATCTCCATCGGGGCAGGAGTGACTGTGGTGGACTGGTTTGGCGAAGCGGGCAATGTGCCGGTGCAGGTGCGTAGGAGTACTCGATGGTGAACTCTCCTCCGCCATAATCTTCCGCCATGTTGTCGTTGCTCCAGTCCCAACCAGCACTCTCGTCGAAGATGACGTCGCGGGAGACGTGGACGCGCTTGGTCGCCGGGTCGTAGAGGCGGTACGCCTTACCGCCGGGTTCGTACCCGAGCATCACCATGGGCTTGCTTCGGTCATCCAATTTCTTCAGGTTTGGCGTGGTGATCTTGGCGTGGCCCTGCAACCAAAGACACGAAGGAAGTGTACATTTGGCTTCGTTCCGTGCCACGCCTCGTACGGAGTACGCCCGTCCACGCTCCTGTGAATGAACGATTGAGGACGAAAACGGCCGTGGTGACCGCCTCCCCCCAAAACTGTGCTGGCATGCCGCGCCTTTCAACATGCAAGCGCGCGGTGCCAACGACTGTCTGGTTCCGCCGTTCCACCACCCCGTTCTGTTGGGTGAGTACGGAGCAGTGAGGTGTCGCTGATGCCTTGATCAGCGCACCAGTCGCGAACTCGTTGCGGTGAACTCCCCTCCTCTGTCGGTGCGGAAGACGCGCAGAGTGTGTCGTGACTCCACCTCTGCGCCAGCTTGGAAGCGACGGATGGCCTCCGGTGCCTCGTCCTTCGTACGCAGGAGGACGATCCACATGTACCGGCTGTAGTCGTCGACGAGGAGAAGGAAGTAACGCTTACCTCCTGGCGTGGCGGCGAGATAGGGCCGCACAAGTCACCATGCACGAGCTCCAACGGTTCGGTAGCGCGGTACTTTGCCACCTGAGGAAACGGGGCGCGGCGGTGCTTGCCGGCGAGGCACGCCTCGCAGAGCTGCTCCACGTGGTTGATCATTGGAAGTCCGCGCACCATGTCCTTCCGAGCAAGCTTCTCGAGACTTTCAAAACTCTGGTGGCCGAAGCGCGCGTGCCATATCCACGCGTCCTCGCCCATGTGAGCAGCAAGGCATACCGGCTTCTCGATCTGGAGATGCACCATGTACAGCCGATTCCGCATGCGAGGAGCCTTGGCGATGAGCTTCTTCTGCCGGTCGCGGATGATCATCATTCCATTTTCGACGTGCGTCGGGCACCCGATCTCGTCGAGCTGCCCAATGCTGATGATGTTTGTCTTGATCCGCGGGATCCAGTAGACGTTCGACAATGCCCTGTGTCGCCCGCCATCCATGGCGAACATCACCGTGCCACGCCCGCAGATGTCGACAAGGGAGCCATCACCGAAACGTACCGTGCCGGAGACCTCCTTGTTGAGCTCAGCAAAGACGGATGCATCTCCGGTCATGTGGTTTGAGGCGCCTGTGTCCAGGTACCATGCCGCGTCGGTGTCGTTCGCGGACTTGCGTAGCTCGACGTGTGCATGTTCCTCGTTGAGGAAGACTTGCTCCCCCGTTGTTGGTGTAGAGGGGTTCGTCGTATCCTCCGCGGGCATAGCCATTGCCTGCTCGGTATGGGTTGCCATCAGCAGCGTGTTGTCCTCGTCTTCAACCTGCACAAGGTTAGCCGCCTCGCCGCGCTGCTCACGGTCGCGCTTGGCTTTTCGGCACTCCTTTGCCCAGTGTCCAGGCTTACCGCAATACCGGCAACTCCCTCTACGGCGCTCACCTGAGCCAGTGTTGCCTCCTTGCGCACCTTGCTGCTTTCGCCTGGACGTCGGCTTGCCGTTGTTGTCGCCGCCGCTAGACACGGTCTTTCCGCGTTGTCGTTGACGGCTCTCCCATTCCTCCTCTGTGAGGAGAAGCTTGTTGACGCCGTTGGTGGCATCGTCTAGGTCGTACGCCTCCTCCGCTGTGATAAGGCGACCACACAACTCCTCGATTGTCAACTCCTGGAGGTTGACAACTTGCTCGATGGCCATCACCACCGGTCGGTACTTGCGCGGCACCGCGCGCAGGAACTTGAGCACTGCCTTGTACTCGCTTATGGGATCGCCGAGGAGCTCGAGATCACTGACGATGTTTGTTAGTCGAATCGAGAAATCTTCGATCGACTCACCTGGGCGGAAACGAAGTTCCTCGAACTCGCGACGTCTCGTCTGCGCCTTTGCCTCCCGTATGCGCTCAGAGCCGAGACGCATCGTCTTGAGCGTTTCCCACGCTGCCTTTGCGTTGTCCTTTGCCGCCAGCGTACGCACCAGCTCCGGCGGAACGGCACGGAGCAATGCTGCCAGCGCAGCTCGATCGTCGTGCTCGTCGTCGGCGCCAAACTCGATGACATCCCACAAGTGCTGAGCCTGGAGCTGGACGCGCATCACCATCGCCCACTCAGCATAGTTTGAGCGGGTTAGCATCGGATATTGGGCAGAGCTGGTGCTCTCCCTCACGACACGCTCGCGCACTACCAGCTCGCCGCCACCGCGGCGTGTCGGGCTGCTGCCCCGTCGAGCCATTGGAGATGTGGAATGGCGTCGCCTTGCGACCGGCAGCGGCGTCTTGAACCCGCTGCGTTCACCCTTCTCGCCGACCTCCGTTGCAGCCTTGGACATGGCTCTGATACCACTTGTTGTCCCAGCACTTGTCTTCAGCTGTACTCAAAACGTAGCAGCTGGATCACACGAACACACACAGAGCAAGATCGAGTAGTAGTGGAGACTGGTCACGTACACAACTGAAGCTTTATTGCTTGTGTTCATCTTTTTTACAACCATGGGGTACATGTCCTATTTATAGGACTTCACAACCGACCTATCTAGGAAATATCTACTACAAGCTTCTAGTGTCTTCTACCAGGTTACTTCTACCAGGTTACAGCTCTTGTGTATTCTAGAGACTACTACTAGCTACTAAGCTACAGCAGTACTTGTGTATTCTAGAGACTACTACTAGCTACTAAGCTACAGCAGTAATACTGACTATGGTAGAAGTTTCTAGTGCTGTGTAGAGGGTGAGGTCAAGGTGACAGCACAGGATTACTCCAACATTCCCGGTGTATACGCATGGAGGATGTGCTTTCCAGGAGGCGCCAGGCCCTCGCCAAGAACACTAGGAACTGATATCAACACAACGTTCTGCTCACCATCAACTCCCTTGTTCCAATCATTGACCACGATGTGATGGATTCCAAGGTCTTCTCTAGCATTCTGTTCCAGTAACATTGGTAGTTACAGTGAAAAATGTAACTAAGCCAATATGGATATAGACATGGTTATAGAGATAAGTTTGATAGGACGAAGCATATGACGACAACCTCTGCATCGAAACCCAAGTGGAGATGCATAAATGAATCACATTGTGGAGTTTCTTTCACTTTATCTTGGTACGATTTTGGGACAGCATTTGGTGGTAGCAGATCCAAAGTATCCCACATAGATGCGTTGCTAACAACCGCTTTCTTTGCACGTACGATCTGTAAGAGGAACAAATTCCTGACAGGATTTCAGCAGCTGCGTCAATCTTCAAAACATAGGTAGCATGATAGAAGCCAATACTAGGGAAAAGCCATCTACTGACAAAAAATGATATGTAGCACAATCATGACACCTGAAAACAGATGCATAAGACAACAAGGTCATCTTGGCCTAAAGATTTCCATGGTCTGCCACTACGCCTAGTCTAAATAAGATATCCAGTACAGAAGACACCACTTAGTTTGCTTGGGAAAGATAATATAATATCAACTACTCCCTCCATTCCACAATACTCTACATCCTAGAAAGTTTAAGACAAATTAGCATTCTCTTTAATAATACTACTAAGTATGTAAGCAACCAATCAAAGTCAGATTAGCATTAATGACACCCAATAGAAAAAGAGAGAGGCTGCTTAGTTTTTTGTTGTTGCTGATTACCGAGGAGATATTTAATATTCAGAACCAGAATGTAGATTAATATGGAACAAAATACTAGTCCAGAATGTAGACTATTATGGAACGGAGGGAGTATTTTGGTTTTGGACTGTACTTTCTGATTGAAGGATTCTCGGCATCTATAAGGATAAAGATATTATGAGATATGGTGTACTTGATATGATAACCATATGTCATCTGAATCAGAGCCTTACTAATCATTACTATTATTGGCCCTGCTCAAGTCATACCACTCATGCTCTCTTCTTACTTTGCGAACAAATAGAAATGGCATTCATCCCAGATAGGTATGACGAGCTGGTCATTTCAATAAGTTCATATTTTACTTTATATTTTGGCAATAAAATATCCTCTGGAGCTGCTTACTTGTCCACCTCGTAGCTTGACACCAACAGCCCGGCCATTCTCGATTAAAATCTTTTCCACATGAGAATTAAGAGCAAGTCTTCCTCCAAACTTTTCGATACCTCGTACAAGCGCATCTATTATTGCTCCACTTCCACCCAGAGGGTACTCTAGCGAGCATCCTGGTTTGTACCATTCTGCAAACATATAAACCTGATACTGTAGTTAGACCAAATGATGAACATTAAACTTCAGAATTATATATTTTAAGTTATCTTGGTGAATTTGAGGGGAGAGTTCAGTAGAGCTGCCAATGCTCAGAGGTAAAGTTTATTGATATGGAAAAACTAAGCTTCACTCTTACAAGCTACAAAAGCCAATGGTCTAATGCCCCATGTCCTGGTCCAAAATGACAACAAAGGCCATGTCATGATTCATGTAGTAGTCACTGCCATCCACATCTGTGAAAATATGCTGACAACCCATAGAATTGGTTTCCAGTACAAAATGCAATCCCTACCACGGGAAATGCATTGACTGGTTTAGGGGTCCATGACAGCAACAGGTATATAGGTCCTGAAACATGCGCCTGGTATGTTCTTATTCTACAGTTACAGTAAGGTGGTCTCAAGTTTTATTGCCATGATGATGAAGGGCAAGTTGTGATATATCCCATGCCAACATCAGCACAACAGTTATATGCACCATATGGAAGGATGGCAATGTTGCATGTGAACAACAGTACCACCATTCCATGGCTTACACAATAATGGTTCTTGCCATCATGATATACGAACACCCTCAAATAAATACACACTGTTTATTTCGTTCACTTCATTCTCATAGAACAGTGTTGTTTTAATACAATTCACTTGCATGCATTCTAGACATAGATTAATTATCCTGGATCAGGTCAGATGCAACGTGTTCTGCATTTCGGTATCAATTATCGTATGTTGCCATTTTAATATTGCACGGCTTTGATGTAATGCAAAATGTTTGGATCAGAGAAACACATAAGTGAACAAGAAATTTAACCTGGTGGAAATTTATTAGCTTACCATTTCTGCAGAAAGAGCACTGTCAGATTTGACTCCTGCAAGTAGAAAGCACAGGAGGTCGATCCAGTTACGAACGAAAGGATTTTTCAGCTCCAGTGAATCAACAATCTCTGAGAACGGGCGTAGAAGTTTTGTGGCGCCTAGAGCTCCTTTAGGTCCCATTTTTATTAAGGACTGCAACAGAGAAGGAGCGTATCTACCAGCTGCTGTGGAAAGAATGCCCAAATCACCTCGAATAGAAAGTGGAGGCAAAGCCATTGCAGCTGCAGATATAGGAAGAACTGCATCCTGAGATTGTTTTTAACATTGTATTAGCACAATGGGACATAACATTGACGGACTGATCTTGGTCTGACATTAGAATATTGTGATATTTGCACAGACTTACATGACAACTCTACACGTTATTTAAAATGCACAAAGAAGCAATGCATCATCAGTTCATTACCCATTACGCATCATGTGTCTTTTGAGCAGTTCAGTGTGTCTAAGGTACAGCTGAAAACTCCTAAGAAACTAAATATCGAATATAGTGAACTCACTAGAAGCTTTTGCCACTCCCTGGTTGCATCAAGACCAACATAAGTCTCCAGGTCCTGCAAGAATCATATACAGTAATCACTATGGAGCAGAGCATCCGTACACGCTAAGCATGAAAGAAATGTGATAGAGAACTACTAAGGTTGCTCCAGAAATTATCAGCCAATTATAATAAGTCATGCTTATTAGAAAATTTCAGTCTAAACATACCGACTAATCAGAGAACATCATAACAACAAGTATACAAGCCACTGCAAATTAACAAAAGGATATGTGTTAAAAAGGTTGACTGAACCTCGAGGAAATCAGTCGGCCCTATGCGCGACTCGAATTGGCCTTCAGGGACATGCACCATCCAAGAATCATACGAAGCACACGGAACCGATTCTCCTAGCGCGTCGAGGACCTGCAGGGCCAGCCGAATCATCATCACATTATATCAGATCTCTCAGCACAGTTGGTACTTAGTACAGACACAATTGATTTCCCTAAAAATCCCCCCAAAATAAATTTTTGTTTGCATCTATTGTTTGGAGGAGAAAATCGAGGATGACCTGGGCGAGGGGATTGGCCTGGGGCCCTCTGGACTGGAAGCCGGAGAAGAGCGAGGGGCCGGAGTCGAAGTGGAAGCCCTTGACGTCGAATGAGTGGGCGGCGCCGCCCGGGCGGTCGTGGCTCTCGAGCACCACCACGTCGAGGCCGTACCTCGCCAGGAGGCCCGCGCAGCAGAGACCTCCGAGCCCGCTCCCGATCACCACCACGTCCGCCTCCGGCCTCTCCGCCACCCTGAACGAAACGAGCGACGACGATTAGAGCATGCTTGCTTTGCTAGGTTCGAACGCCGAAGAGTCGGTGTTGGTGGTGGGGAGATACTTACCCGGTTGGCGAGGGGCCGGCTGGGGCAGCCACCCCCACCGCCAAGCAGCGCGCGGCGGCGGCGAGTCGGCGGCGCCGCACTGGAGACGTGGCGGCGGCGGCGGATGTTGGGCGCGCGCGAGGCACGGGAGGCTGACGGTGGGGGCGCAGCGCGCGGGAGGGCAGCGCGGCGCAAGCCATTCCGGGCGGGTGGTCTGGCCTGTCAGCCGCCGGTGAAGCGGGGAGAGTTTGGGGAGGCGATGATGATTCGGTAGCGGAGCGCGTTAGTGAGGTAGAGCCTGGGACACGTGGCGCCTCGCTAGCCTTTCTCCCCTCACCTGGTTTGGTCCGTGAGGTGATCGGGTGTACCGAGAAAATGAACATAATCTACCGCTAACAAATATTGTTGTTTGCAATCATTACTTCAGCTTGCTTTTGCGCACCATTTTTGTATCCCAGAAAATGACCAAGAAAGAACATCCCAGAAATTTTGAAGGCGTTCCGATGATGAGCGTGGCATCTACGAAGTCGCTAGCTAGAACTTGCAGAGTAGCTACTCTCGAGCCGATAAGACCTTAGAACAAACCCACCGCAAACGTGGTTTCTAACGCTTGTAATACTCAACATTTCTTCATGGATCATCGTGCTCACTCTGCAAGAGCGACCAAACGCCGCTCAGAGGCACCACGCTGCAAAAAGGCGATACACAGACAATGCACATAAGTTCTTTGCAAAGCATGTGCAAGAAAATGAGATCCAAGTATATTGTTATACGGTTTATACTCACCGGAACTCTAGGACTTGTAGGATTTATCCTGATGCCTTCCAAGCTCACAACACTTCATCATATGTTCTTGATTAGGAACCAATACATGTAATGTTGACAAGCTCTTATCATTAGTCATATAGATTTTCCGGGTGGATACCAAATCTATTATATTGATGCTAAGATAGGAACGCGGAGTGTAGATTACAAAAATTGCGAGCTCACAAGTGAATGGGGGTATGTGAATGGGGGCATATAGGTGACTGGAGACTCTTATGTGTATATGTGGTAGTAGGGAAAGTAGGTGAGAAAATAATGTACGCAATGCTCCGTGAAAAGATATTGGACATTACTTTTTACTCATTGTATTGTAGGTGCCTGGAATAAATTTTGTTTTGCCTCGTGATTCAATTCCAAAAACCAAAGATCACAATACATATACTCTTGTCAATGGGGAAAGGCCATTGTTTCACTTGATATGCTAACTCTTAACGAAGCTCTGTTAAGAATGTATAGTTTCTTCATCGAGTGTGGATACGGGTTCTTTTGATTATAATGGATAAAATTAATATAAAGACTGACATGGGGCCACTCCCAAGGTCCTTAATCGTAGCTATGCAATGACACACCTCGATTTCCTAGGAGTTTGGATGCTTGGCTTCTTCCTCGGGTGGCGCTCTAGCATCAACGAAGCGAGGCGTCGAGCTAGTTGGTGGTTCAACAGTGCGCCATAGGATTTTGTTTGTTTGTTTTCTCTTTCTGTGGGATGTTGCTGGTACATTTATCCCAACTACGTCGTTTCATGAGAGTAGTGTGATTTTGAGCTTTTACTTTAGTTTATCCTTACAAAAAAGGAAATCCGTTGAAGGAGGGCACAACGCATGGGAGGGAAGCGCGGCGGAAGCCATTATCGGCCGCGGTCCGATCTTGTATGTCGCCGGTGAAGCAGAGGTGGCCGAGAGTTTGGGTGGAGAGAGCGACGATGGACTCAGAGCGGAGCGCGTGAGTGAGTTAGAAGCCAGGGACACGTGGCAAGTATTGCAAGCATTATGCCAAGTATGATATCATTCACTTGGATTCTAAAAATATACAAAAAAATAAAAAAATCCTTCAGGACATTTGGAAGTGTCACAAGCCATAAATTCTTTAGAAAATTGTTCATCAACCTCAATGTAACAATCATTATAATTTCCAATATAATTTTTATTACAGGTGAAACAGTAGGCTTATAACGAGTAAAATGGAAATGAACAAAAAATAGCACTTTCAATTTCTTTAGCTTTCGCAATGTGAGCATCAAGTAGTGGTCCAAGTGGAATCGAAACATTAAACACGGTAGAAGCATCATCATAATCATGAGAAGCAGAAGTAGCTCTAGTAGCAGATTTATGTAGTTGTGTAATAAATTTAATTGTAACTGAACGTGAATCAAGAGCAGCTCTAGTGTTAAGACCAGTACCTCACCTTGTCTTGGAAGGAAATATCCCAGGCTTGGGATCTTTAGCTTTTCTCATGATGGATAATAAATTTTAGCAAGCAGAATAACTCTCCATCGAACTTATAAATAGAGCTATGCTCCCCGCAACGGCGCCAGAGTCTTGATAACCCACGAGCGTAGGGATCGCAATAATCTTCAAGTGAAGTATTTCAACCCAATTTTTTTGATTCGACATAAGGTGAGCCAAATAATATTTATGTGCCTTAGAACTTGAGTTGTCAATTGAGCCACACATGAAAGTAATCTTGCTTGACAGAAATTATTAGTAGCAACGGTGATATTGCAGTATTGGTAAATTAGTAACAGCAGTAGTCACAAAGTAATAGTAATCAGAGCAATTTGTGACAGTGAAAGTGATTATGACTTTTCCCAGAAAATGAGCAAGAAATAACATCCCAGAAATTTTGAAGGCGTTCCGATGATGAGCGTGGCATCTACGAAGTCGCTAGCTAGAACTTGCAGAGTAGCTACTCGCGAGCCGATAAGACCTTAGAACAAACCCACCGCATACGTGGTTTCTAACGCTTGTAATACTCAACATTTCTTCATGGGTCATCGTGCTCACTCTGCAAGAGCGACCAAACGCCGCTCAGAGGCACCACGCTGCAAAAAGGCGATACACAGACAATGCACATAAGTTCTTTGCAAAGCATGTGCAAGAAAATGAGATTCGAGTATATTGTTATACGGTTTATACTCACTGGAACTCTAGGACTTGTAGGATTTATCCTGATGCCTTCCAAGCTCACAACACTTCATCATGTTCTTGATTAGGAACCAATACATGTAATGTTGACAAGCTCTTGCTCTTCTAATTAGTCATATAGATTTTCCGGGTGGATACCAAATCTATTATATTGATGCTAAGATAGGAACGCGGAGTGTAGATTACAAAAATTGCGAGCTCACAAGTGAATGGGGGTATGTGAATGGGGGCATATAGGTGACTGGAGACTCTTATGTGTATATGTGGTAGTAGGGAAAGTAGGTGAGAAAATAATGTACGCAATGCTCCGTGAAAAGATATTGGACATTACTTTTTACTCATTGTATTGTAGGTGCCTGGAATAAATTTTGTTTTGCCTCGTGATTCAATTCCAAAAACCAAAGATCACAATACATATACTCTTGTCAATGGGGAAAGGCCATTGTTTCACTTGATATGCTAACTCTTAACGAAGCTCTGTTAAGAATGTATAGTTTCTTCATCGAGTGTGGATACGGGTTCTTTTGATTATAATGGATAAAATTAATATAAAGACTGACATGGGGCCACTCCCAAGGTCCTTAATCGTAGCTATGCAATGACACACCTCGATTTCCTAGGAGTTTGGATGTTTGGCTTCTTCCTCGGGTGGCGCTCTAGCATCAACGAAGGGAGGCGTCGAGCTAGTTGGTGGTTCAACAGTGCGCCATAGGATTTTGTTTGTTTGTTTTCTCTTTCTGTGGGATGTTGCTGGTACATTTATCCCAACTACGTCATTTCATGAGAGTAGTGTGATTTTGAGCTTTTACTTTAGTTTATCCTTACAAAAAAGGAAATCCGTTGAAGGAGGGCACAACGCATGGGAGGGAAGCGTGGCGGAAGCCATTATCGGCCGTGGTCCGATCTTGTATGTCGCCGGTGAAGCAGAGGTGGCCGAGAGTTTGGGTGGAGAGAGCGACGATGGATTCAGAGCGGAGCGCGTGAGTGAGTTAGAGGCCGGGGACACGTGGCAAGTATATTGCAAGCATTATGCCAAGTATGATATCATTCACTCGGATTCTAAAAACATACAAACAAATAAAAAAAATCCTTCAGGACATTTGGAAGTGCCACAAGCCATAAATTCTTTAGAAAATTGTTCATCAACCTCAATGTAACAATCATTATAATTTCCAATATAATTTTTATTTCAGGTGAAACAGTAGGTTTATAACGAGTAAAATGGAAATGAACAAAAAATAGCACTTTCAATTTCTTTAGCTTTCGCAATGTGAGCATCAAGTAGTGGTCCAAGTGGAATCGAAACATTAAACACGGTAGAAGCATCATCATAATCATGAGAAGCAGAAGTAGGTCTAGTAGCAGATTTATGTAGTTGTGTAATAAATTTAATTGTAACTGAACGTGAATCAAGAGCAGCTCTAGTGTAAAGGCCAGTACCTCGCCTTGTCTTGGAAGGAAATATCCCAGGCTTGGGATCTTTAGCTTTTCTCATGATGGATAATAAATTTTAGCAATAAGCAGAATAACTCTCCATTGAACTTATAAATAAAGCTATGCTCCCCGCAACGGCGCCAGAGTCTTGATAACCCACGAGCGTAGGGGATCGCAATAGTCTTCAAGTGAAGTATTTCAACCCAATTTTTTTGATTCGACATAAGGTGAGCCAAATAATATTTATGTGCCTTAGAAGTTGAGTTGTCAATTGAGCCACACATGAAAGTAATCTTGCTTGACAGAAATTATTAGTAGCAACGGTGATATTGCAGTATTGGTAAATTAGTAACAACAGTAGTCACAAAGTAATAGTAATCGGAGCAATTTGTGACAGCGAAAGTGATTAACGAAAACAACATGGGTAAAAACACAGTAGGCAAGGGATGGATAAATGGGCGCCGCATGGATAATATCATTCATGTAATATTTGTAATACATGCATACATAAATTATTTAAGCATCTAGTTCATCAATCATACATAGGCATGTGGTAGTTGTAACTTAGGGTAATTAAGGTACTCATTTTATAAAGCACCAGAGCAAAACATAAACACTTAATGAATACATGAATACTCAAGTTACAACCTTCCCCTTTGATATCCCAATCATGTCACCTTGGGGTCTCCGGTTCCGAACTATTAACGAGTGCATACAACTTGCAGGTATAATCCAAAGCATCAATTATATTCATGAAAAATTAAAAGGTTCGGATCTAAAATCATGACACTCGGGCCCTAGTGTCACACGTAAAGCACATCGAAGTCATAGAAAACAACAATTGACGACCATAATGGATACTAGGCATCATTCCCTGACAACTCTATCATCTATTACATGAACAATCTCATCCAATCCCAACAATCAACCATGCCTCCACCAGGGAATTACTAACACATGGATGGAGAAAGCATGACGGCTTGGTGGGAGAAGCGTTGGTGATGACGGCGGCGACGATCTCCCCTCTCCGGAGGTGGAGAAGAATTTGGTTGGATCGTGGGGAGGCGATAGATTCAAAGCGGAGTACAAGTGACCGCCTTGGTCACTGCCGCCCTGTCCCCTCCCGTTTGCGCCACCCTATGTCGCCACCACCACACACTCGGTGACTACCACCACCCTCTCCGATTTTAGTGTAAGATTTAGTGTAGTTAATTTAGATTTAGTTTTTTATTTTAGATTAGTTGGTTTGGTATATTTAGTTAGTTTTAACTTGGTATTTGGTTGATGAAATGTGATCTAAAAAATGAATTGAGTGCCAATGTTTAGATATTGTTGTTGATTAGATGCATGGATGTTGCTTTAGAAAAAATGTTTATTTAGTTGAATTAATTAGATAATATAGGTTAGATGAGTGCTAAATTTGCTTAATATGGATGTTGCTATGACCACCTCGCCATCCAGACTTACGGGTATAGTGTGACGCTCAACCTTCCCAAGGATGGAACCTCTTCTACAGTGGGTTTGTATTTGTATTTTGGCTTCTGTGATCACTGTGGCAGGTCTTGTTTTTCTTTCTTCATATGTTTTCTTTTTAGCTGGGTGCATATTTTATGTCTCGACTTGTTCATACAATATCATGTTGTATACCCCATGTGTATGTAAGCAGAGAAATTGTTAGCATTTCAGCTATATTGTTTTCTGGATCATGATTAGCCACGGAGTATGTATTAAATGAGGCTCCCGCAGTATATATAAGAGCTTGGTTCCCTTTGCTGTTTGGAGTTGAGCTTAATCAGGAATATTACTAATTTCTGAATAATCACTAATACACTTCTCTTACAAAGTATCTTTCCACTGTAGGTTAACCCGCATACAGACCAGCTCAAAATCTGTGATTTTGGCAGTGCAAAAAGTTATCTTCTATATCACCCCTTCTATATTAGGTCGAATTGCAGTGCATGGGTCCTGGTTATTTCTGAGAGAACATACTAAACTTTCATGATAAGAAGAAAAAATAACCATCCCTGGCTACACTGCCCTGCCGAAGATGGCCACAGAATCAAACTACAAGAGCTCAGAATGGCTGCAAGCCTCCAGTCAGGGAGACTAGATCCACCTCGTAGGGGCAACAATTGAAAGAACCCAAGACAAGCTCGCTGCGCCCGGTAGGCTGGGCAATCTCACCAGTCCGCAGATTGAGCACGAGGATCCCCGCGCCCTGCAACCGCAAAACCACGGCGCCGCTTGCCTCCACGAACCACTCCAGATCAACATATATGCACCCGAGGATGGCGCCGTGCAGCTTCACCGAGCGCAGCATGATCGTCCTGTCCACCACCACACGCCGGGCGCCCCAGCTCCTTGAATCCTCCGACAAGGTCCAGAGGGATATCACCAGGACCTCCGCGACGAGCAAGCACAGCTTGCTCCTGTCGGTCGACGACACCAGAAGGAGGTCTTTGTCATTGGTTCGGCAAGGTCCAGTGCGCCGGCGCCGTAGGCAGAGCTCCGGGACCTCCCCGATGACAGTAGCATGTCCGTCGCAGAGGCGAATCGCGAGCACCTGGTACCGGTCCGACTGCCGGTCGTGTAACAGCCAGTGCGCCACGCCCCGGAGCACCACGGGGCCCGGCTGCATGAGTTCGTTACAGGGCAGCACTCCGGGAGTCTTGGTGACCGGGCCCCATGAGCTGGTTTTCGACGAGAAAGTCTGCGTCCGGCACGCCTGGTCTGCGACAAGCAGGCGAAAGGAGTGGCCCGTGTTGTCGTTGTCGTCGCCTCCCGGGAGAAGCACGTGCAGGTAGTCGTAGTGCAGCGTCATGGCAGGAAGGAAAGTGTAGCGGCCCGTGACGGGGCTGCACACGCACAGCTGCATCAGATTGCCTCGCCATCCCCGGAGGAGGACAAGGCCGGCGCGAGACGCCACTGGTATGTAGTTTACATCGGCCGGCGGCGCTAGTTGGAGCGTGAGCTTGGTGGACGGCGACACAGGGACGAACCGGTACGGCTCACCGTCACGGTGCTGTCGGAACATGCCGAGCAGGAGGGTGGGGACGAAGCCGGCGTCAGCATTATGCAGTGGTGGAGGAAGGCTGGGTCAGCGATGTGGCGGCGAAGCTGCTTGGAAGAAGCGGCGAAGCGGATGAGGGTGGCCGGGTCGGCTCGGGCGACGATTTCGAGGACGATCTCGACGGGGAGCGTTGGTGCGTCCCTCGTCGTCTGATTTTCTCCTCGTCTTGCCTTCTTCGCTAGGTGATTTCCCATACCGACAGGACAGACAGTTTTTGACTTTCTCACGTCGCGCGCGCGGTGTAGTATATAATATTCCTTCTGCCTCATCGAGCCAGATACGTTACTGCTTATACGCAAATCTTATTAATCTTACCTAATATATAATCGAAGGAAAGTATGCCCCCAAAATAGCAAGGCCACTTCCTTCCTTCCACCGGGTCATGGTTTGAACCGTTTTGGTTGCGGTAATCTGCATCTATAAAAACAGGCACAAGCTCACGCCGTAGCGGTGCCAGAGCCTGAGGATCTGATACACTGCTACACTTTCGTGACTTTTATTTAAATATAAAGGCTGTGTGCATCATCACGATGCAAAGGCCGGGCTACCCATTTCTAAAAAAAAAGAGCTTGAGGATCTTGAAGCTGCCACAATGTTTCGGGAAAAGATATTGGACGATACTTACCAATTGTAGGTGCCTGAAATAAATTTTGTTTTTCCTCGTGAGTCAATTCTAACAACCAAAGATCATGGTCCATATATTCATGTCCAAGCACATCGTCTGGAAGCCCAAGTAGTGAAAACATAGCTAGAGAAATGGTTTGTCCGCCAATGATTGCAAGACCATGTATAATCACTATGGATGACTGGACCAGATCAAGTAAGATTAAGCATCGAACAAATGTGGTGGAGCACTACTACGATTACTGCGGAAAATCTCAGCCAACCAGAGGGCATGCTTATTAGAACATTTCAGTCCAACGACCAACCAGAAAATTTCATAGAAGTATGGAAGCAATCCACTAGAAATTAACAAACGGATATATGAAACTGTGGGGCAAACGCTTTGCCCCATATATTAATTAAGAAGAGGATGCCCGGTTTATTAGTGGAAGAAACCGGGCGAAAACCATACAACAAACAACAACAACAACACCAACACAACACCACATAGAGGAGCCTACACAACCACAAAGAGCAACACCAAAATCAAGCAACACCCAAAGCAACAAACTCCCCTCTACCTATAACAACCGCGAAAAGACAGCAACTCTAGGACACCGCATCTGCCTAAGCTTTCTTTGATAATCCCTTCTTTCTTTTATTGTCCCTCATAGAAGCAGTGCTGAGGGATTTCTCCACCTTCCTGATCAGGTCATCTGAAGCCTTCCCTGTCAAGACGCAAGCAATATCCTTTCCATAACCAGGATTAGTTGCCTCTAAACACGCGAGTAAGCCGCAAAGCTCTTTAGGGCTAAAAAAAACCGGATATATGTGATACAAAGTTAACTGAACCTTGAGGAAACCAGTCGGCGCTATGCGCGATTCGAATTCGCCTCGAGGGACATGCGCCATCAAAGACTCATACGAGGCACACGGAACCAATTTGCCTAGCGCGTCGAGCACCTGCAGGCAGGGCCGGTCGAATCATCATCACATTACCAAGTGTGTCGTGGGGTGATACGTACCCGAGTGACGAGGGGCCGGCGGGGGCCACTCCGGCCGGCTGGTCTCACATGTCAGCCGCCGGTCAAGCGGCGAGAGTTTGGGGAGGCGATGATGAATCGGGACGGAGCGCGTGTGTGAGGTAGAAGCTGGGGACACGTGGCGCCTTGCTAGCCTTTCTCCCCTCACCTGGTTTGTTCCCTCCGAGAGGTGTATACCCAGAAAATGAACGTAATCTACCGATAACAAAAATTGTTGTTTGGAAGCATTATGCCAATTGTGATGTTCTTCAGCTCGCTTCCGCATATCCCAAAAAATGAGCAAAAAAAAAACATAGAAATTGTGAAGTCATTACCATATGGTGATCGCGGCATCTACGGAGTTGCTAGCTAGAAATTGCACACTAGCTACTCTCGAGCCGATAAGACATTAGGTCCAACTCGAGGGAAACGTGGATGATAACGCGTGTAATACTCAACATTGCGTTGTGTCTCATCATGCTTATGCTACATGAGCGACCAAACGCCGCTTAGAGGCACCTCGCTGCAAAAAGGCGAAAGACAAACGATGCACATAAGTTCTTTGCAAGCATGTGCAAGAAAATGAGAATCAAGTATATTCTTATACAGTATATACTCACGGGGACTTTGTGCCTTGTAGGATTTATCATGGTTCCTTCCATTCTCACAACACTTCATCATGTTCTTGATTGGGAGGCAATACTTGGCATTCAATGCATGTAGTATTGAGAAGCTCTTCTAATTACTCATATAGCTTTACCTAGTGGATACTAAACCTATTATATTGATCCTAAGATTTGAACATGGAGTGTAGACTACCAAAATTGCGAGCTCACAAGTGAATGGGGGTATATAGGTGAGTGGATGTTGTTATGGGCATATATGGTAATAGGGAAAGTGGGTGAGAAAATAATGTACCCAATGTTCGGTGAAAAGATATTGGACGTTACTTACCAATTGTAGGTGCCTGAAATAAATTTTGGTTTGCCTTGTGAGTCGATTCTAACAACCAAAGATCATGGTACATATATACTCTTGTCAACCTGGTGACGCCCTTGCGAAGCCCCATTTGGAATCGAAGATATCCCTGGCACAACGACATTTTTTCGCTACATATGGGGCTCACTAGCTAGAGGTTTGAAAAACATATCGTCTGTAAGCCCAAGTAGTGAACATAGCTAGAGAAATGGTTTGTCCACCAATGATGATAGTCCACGGTCGCGCTGAACAAAATCTTATGTCATGTCCAGATGAGTCACATGCAGTGCTTGAATTCTAATATACATGGATAAAGAGCAAAAGAAAAAAATATTGTTTGCAATAGGATACCATGATATTTCTAGCAAAACACTTGAAATAAAAGAGAGTTAAGGCATCAAACTTCTCAAAGATACATCCTTGTCCCACCACATTCACACGAACAAGGTGAGGACTCGCTAAAATGAAGTCAAGTGACATATAGTACATTGCAATCATGAAACTATGAAAAGTTTAAGATATAGAAACATGTCAAGTGTCAAACAATCGACTGCCCACTAAAGGTTTCTTAAGAAGAGTATTTGAGTGAATTCCACATTTGACCCTCCAGTTGTGCATTTGTGTCACTAATTACCCCATCTAGTAAAAATCATCTAGATTACCCATTTTAGAAACTATAAAGAGAGGTGATAATTGAGACTCAAATATATCAAGACAACGACGACGAAATGAACGTTGGTGAATAGAAGGCTGGACATTATCATCAATGACGCCCTTCTATATTTACATATTTTGAACAACATAGTCCTGAGATGCTGGTATATTCTAACGAAGCATGCAAAATGCTAAATAAGGGGAAACTCATGTTCAAATATTTATATATGTGTATTTTTATTTTGTTTCACTAAATGGAGTATAAGTTTCATAAATGCACAACTATGGGTGAAAAGTGAAATTCACTCTTTTTATTTCAATACAATTAGCTTCGATGAACAACATTTGAGGGAAAACTTTCCTCAGGGCCTGAAATAATAAGGTTTTCCTCCATGGAAGTGCAAACAAGCTTGCAAATACAACATTTTATTGGGGGTTAGGAAGGAATAATTAAGAACTTAACTAGAGTGGAGTTATTTCAATAATTAATTTTTCACGCTAAGCTGGAATGAAAATATATGAAGAAAAACATGAATGTTCCTTTTCGATAAGTGTGAACACGCACATTTCGAGAGTTAAAACACATGGTTGTTACTTATGCAAGGTGAAAAATGAACCTATTTTTGGCTATTGACTGAACATTGCCTTATGATGGTATAAACCAAAAGGCAAAAATTAAAAGCACCTATTTAACTGCTTTTGTGACATAGAAGTCAAAAACCAAAAGCCAAAAGTAAGCCCAACCATAGAGGGCCGTAATTACAAAACTCTAGAGAAGTCAGTCCTTGTTGCATGAATTAGAATATACATGCATACAAAAATACAAGAATATCGCAATATTTTGGATGAAGCATCTGAACGACCACTTGAAACAACACAAAGATTTTGGAGCGACATACTCGCAAAACAAATTCAAAAGGAGAGAGAATACATCAAACTTCTTCTGTAGAAAGCAGTCCCCTTATTTCCATGATGTTTTTTTCAGTAGATTAGAAACTTTCTACCGAGAATACACTTCACCCTGGACAATTCGGAGGTCCTTCCACGCCATACTCGATCTCAACGGGTTCGCTAGTTGGAACTTGGAAGCCGAAGATATACTACTTGCAAGTCGGTAGGACTACACGATGCAAAGGTGTTTCGTGTGACCAGGAGCAAGTGCAATGTTCCTTGTATGAGAGCAAACAAACTCCGCTTAGAGGGACGTCGCTGCAAAAGGTGATATGAGACATGCCTAGATATTGTGTTGCATTCATGTGCTAGTAAATTGAGGTTCACGATATACTAATATATGACTAATACTTAGCAGGAATAAAATTTTAGACATATCAGATCACCTACGGGAATGATTTGACAAAAAAAAACCACATTTCATTAAAATTGATAAAAGTACCATAGTGGCAGGCCCGACAAGCGCCACGTGGACGTGCCGCCACGAGCTATGGGGGCACGTTAGGGAGAACAGGAATCAAAGCAATTCGGTAACGGAAACGGTGATCATGGGCCCTGCCGCCACTGCCCCTGGCGGGCACGTCTTTTTTTTTTTTGAACATTTAAGCTCAAGTGCACTTTACAGAATGCAGTGTGAAAGGGGCCACGCTGGATACATCCAAAGTGTCCTTGACAGGCACTGAACGACCTGAACTACAGATTTACATAGGCACTTGTGAAGTAAGGTTTTGGATTTGATTCTGAGAGCTAGTTTTGCGTGATTGTGGCACGCATGGCATAGCCAGCACGCAACCGTCCCGATGGATGAGCAGTACTGCCATATATTAGTAGTACTAGTTGGCCTCCACGGTTAATAGCTCCCTCTATGCACGGACGCGAACAATGGAGGCGTGTGGTAGGCTGCTGCTCCTGCTAGCGCTGATCTGCTCTGATTTCTGGTCTTACCAACCTGCCGCTATAGCCGGTGGCGGCAGGCCACGTGGCACTTGCCCCACCTGCCGCCACGGTACGTTTGGTAATTATAGTGCGAGGTGGTCTATTTTTATCAAAACACTCGTCCATGTGGTCTGATTTGTTAAAAAATCCAAGAAATCCTTTCCATGCATGTACGATTTCTCCCGATGCCCTTCATTCTCAAAACACTTGGCTATGTTCCCGATGAGGAATTGGTACGCAAGTAAATGTAGTACCGGCATGTTCTTGTAGTTAGACATCAAGCTTCTCTTGGAGTGCAATAGAACCTAATTGAAGGGGATATATAGTCAGTGGGTGTTGCAAATTTCATGGGGAATGGTAGCAGGAAAAGTGGGTGAAGAAATAGTATACTACACCATGTTCCATAAATAGACGCAGAACATTACTTATATTTTTTTAGAAAAACATGTTAATTATACATGCTATTTAAAACGCACAAAGAAGTAGCGTGTTGCCCGTTAGGTATCATGTGTCTTTTGAGCAGTTCATTGTGTCTAGATACAGCTGAGAAAATTCTCCTAAGAAAATAAATACTGATTATAGGGAACTCACTTGAAGTTTTTACCACCCCGGGTTGCATCCAGACCGACATATGGATGACCGGACCAGATCAAGTACGGAGTAAGATTAAGCATCAAACAAATGTGATGGTGCACTACTACGGTTACTCCGGAAAATCTCAGCAAACTAGAAGTCATGCTTATTACTCCAACTAGGAGTAGAACATTTCAGTCTACGACCAACTAGACAATTTCATAGCAGTAAGTATTGAAGCAATCATAGGAAATTAACTAACTGATATATGTGATACAAAGTTACTGAACCTCGAGGAAATCAGTCGGCCCTATGCGCGACTCGAATTGGCCTTCCGGGACATGCACCATCCAAGAGTCTTACGAGGCATCCGATTCGCCTAGCGCGTCGAGGACTGCAGGGGGGCCGAACCATCATCATCACATTACATCAGATAAGTCTGATGCTCTCCGCACAACTAGTTTGTGGAGGAATCAAGGATGGGTGACCTGGGAGGGGATTGGCCCTCTGGACTGAAACCCGGAGAAAAGCGAGGCGGGCGGAACGCGCGGGAGGGCAGCGTGGCTGAAGCCATTCCGGCCAGCTGGTCTCGTTCGTCAGCCGCCGGTGAAGCGGAGGCGGCACGCGGCAGAGGGCTTGAGAGTTTGGGTGTGGACTCTGGGGAGGCGATGAACGGAGAGCGGAGCGCGTGAGTGAGGCAGCGGCTGTGGACACATGGCACCTCACCGGTCGTTCTCCGCTCACCAAAATGAATGAGAATCTACCAAATTATTTGCAAGGATTATTCCTGATGCGGCCCAGACAAGTAAAGGCCAATATTTTGCACCAATATTATTTGCAACTTGCAAGCATTATTCTTGATGGAATTGCTAGCTACTCCCTCCGTTTTGTAATATAAGATGTTTTAGCATTTGTCCATATTAACATACATCTAGATGTATGTAGACATATTTTAGTTTGTATGTACACTCATATTAGTATGCATGTAGACAACATATTGGATAGCTAAAACTTCTTATATTTATAGACGGAGGGAGTAGCAACCAAACACACTCATAAGATGGACTCACTAGCATTGCGCCAAATCTGATTGTCTTTCACTTCGCCTCTTAGCACTTTCTATCGAGGGTGTTTCTTCTAAGAAAATGCAAAAATGAGCAAAAAATATAACTACGGAACATGGATTACAGTACTTGTAGGATTTTCCCCGGTGCCTACCATTCTTATACCATTTCGTCATGTTTAGTTTTTCCTCGTGTATTCTAAAACTGATGTATTGATGCTAAGATATATACATGGAATGTAGACTACAAAAATCACAAGCTAACAAGTGAGGGGGTGTACAGGTGAGTGGATGTTCTTATGGGTATATATGGTATATAGCAGCACAAGTGGGTGAAAAAATAATGTGTTCACCCTGTTCAACGAAAATATATTGGGATTTACTTATCAGTTGTAGGTGGGTGAAACGACAATGACGAACTCTCACATGGTCTCAACGTCAAAGAGTTGGCGCCGGTGGTGGAATTTACATGCTCGGGTGGCGAGGGGCCGACGGAGGCAGCCGACACACCGCCCAGCAGCGGGCGGTGGCGCGTGGCGGCACGAAATTGGAGCGGCGTTGGTGGTGGCGGATTTTGGGCGCGCGAGGAATAGGAGATTAGCTAGTGCGGCGGAAGCCGTTATCGGCTAGTGGTCTCGTAATCGCCGTGAAGTGCATAGTGGCAGGAGGCGAGGGCTAAACAGTTTGTTGGGTGGGGAGACGATGATGGATCGGGACTCGGGAGCCGATCAAGCACGTGAGGGGGTGAGGAGCAGCGGGGAACACTAGTGCCTCGCCGGCTGTTCTCCCGTCACCTGGTTTGGTTCGTGTGGTATGCACCGAGAAATAAATCTTACGGAGTATATTTTAAAGAAAAAGTTTTTGCAAGTATTATGGCAAAAAGTGTGATTTCTTCACCTCCACTAGTTGAAAACCAAGTTTTACGAGAACTTGCCTGTGGCAAGATTGTTAGGAGGGTGGTTGTACCCCAGCCCACCAGAGTTCAAACCCCAGGTTTGACACTGCTGTTTCTCATTTAGGCGGAATATTCTTCAGTGGGAGGCGACTTCCCGTCGACAGCGAGGCGCCCGTGGTGACTTCGTCAATCTCAAGACCTGATCCGCCGGCTCAGTCTCTCGGAAGTGCTCATAGGGGTAGGGTGTGCGTGTGTGCGTTCATAGGGGTGACTGTATGCGCGCGTATATGAGCGCCTGCGTTGTACTGTGTTTCGCAAAAGAAAACCAAGTTTTACAGTCGGTTACTAGAGGCAGTTGTAGCAATTAAAAAAATAACAGACTACCATACGCGACCCCTCATGCGACTTTTACATATAAGCCGATTCCAAAGAAAAGCCAGCTCCAATAAATTTCGTCCGCTCCGGGAATTTATATATGTTCCCCGCAAATTCTGAGTCGGATGGTAAATATAACAGGTTCCTGTGGTTGTATCATCGGAGTCGCTCGAATTGTACGAACAGCCTCTGATAAGTTGTGGGGAGGCCCAAAATAACGTCCGTCGGTGGTTTGGAGATGGTTTGTATAACAAACTGTATGAGTGGACCCAAATAGCTGTAGCTTCTCTTCAACCCTCTTCTTACTGTCTCTTTACATAATAAGCAATTTGGCTTCTAGACACCGCTGATACTCCGTAAATCCACCCCGGATACCGCATTCACATGTTTCCGGGTTGCACCCAGACCAACATATGTCTCAAGGTCCTACAAGAGATTAAGCATGATTAAGCATCAAGCATGACCAATCATGTATAATCACTATGGATGGCCGGACCAGATCAAGCATGATTATTAAGCATCAAACAAATGTGATAGAGCATTACTACAATTACTCGAGAAAATCTCAGCCAACTATAAATCATGCTTATTAGAACACTTCATATAATATATTAACCGCGCGATGTATGTTTTTTGGGTCCAATTTTTCTTATTGACTGGATCAACTCTCTTACTCTATAATGTAATGCGGGAACTCCCCACCCTCTCACGAGGCTCTTTTAAAAAATAATACTTCTAATTAACGACCAACCAGACAGTTTCATTGCAGTAAGTATTGAAGCAATCCCCTGGAAATTAACAAACAGATATATGTGCTACAAAGTAAACTGAACCTTAAAGAAATCAGTAGGCCCTATGCGCGACCTGAATTGTGGCCTTTAGGAAATCAGTCGGCACCATCCTAGAGTCGTACGAGGCCTTTAGAACGTGCTCGCTTGCTTGCTTGACGTTCTTTTGAAAGGAGTCGGTGGAGCTTGTGGGGCGCGAAGGAGCGCCCAGCGTGGTGGAAGCCATATCGGCCGGCTGGTCTCGGTGCAGGTGAAGCGAATTGTGACGCTGGCGCGCGGCGAGGGATTCAGAGTTTGGGTGGGGAGACGACGATGGATCGGGAGCGGAGATCGTGAATGAGGCATTGGTCCGGGACACGTGGCGCCTCGCCGACCATTCTCCCCTGACCTGGTTTGTTTCGCGAGACATACACTCAGAAAAGGACGAAATGGTTCCGTTGAACAAAAAAAAAAGTTGCAAGCATTATTATGCAAAGTGTGGTTTCTTCACCACGCGTCGTAGTGTCACCTAGCTAGTAGTGTACAGGGTATCTCTTGACAGCAAATATACAAAACTGGGCAAAAAGCAAATCCAAGGAGAGTCGAACGTACTCAGAAGAAGGGCGCGGAATCTTCGCCGCGTCTAGCTAGAACTTGCACAATACCTACTTGGGAGCCGACAAGACCTCACGGTTAACTCCACCTGCCCGTAGGCGAAAACATGTGTAATATCCTATCAAGTCCAGTAGTGCATCGTGCTCATGGTACAAGAGCGACTAAACACCGCTTAGAGATACTTCGCTGCAAGAAAAAGATAGACAAGCGATGCACATAAGTTGTTTGTAAGCACCTACAAGAAAAAATAGATTCGAATATATAACACTCACAGGAATTCACTGTCTCGTAGGATTTCTCCCGATGCCTTCGTCATGTTCTTGATCAGGAACAAATGCATGGAATTCAACACATATAGTATTGACATGTTCTTGTAATTAGTCATCTAGTTTTTCCTCGTGTATTCTAAAACCACTATATTGGTGCTAAGATACATATGCATGGAATGTAGGATACCAAAATCGCCAAGCTATCAAGTGAAGGGGGGTGTATAGGTGTGTGGATGTTGTTATGGGTATATATGGTAGCAACACAAGTGGGTGAAGAAATAATATATACCATGTTCCCCGAAAAGATACTAGGCATTACTTATTAATTGTAGGTGGGTGAAATGAAAATTGGTTAGGCACTATATATTCATTCTAGATGGGTGAAATGAAAATTGGTTTGTCCCATATATTAATTTTAACAATAAAAATTCATGGTACATATAAACCTTTCTATAGCTGGGTGGTACTGTTTCACTTAATATGCGGATAATTATTATCGAAAATCTATTGACAATGTATATTTTCTTCATTGATAATGCACATTGTCTTCATAAAGTGTGGATACGAGCTCTTTTAATTCTTGTGGACGAAGATAAACATTAATAGTACATCATGACCTAGGATGCAACCGCCAAGAGGTTAAGACACGTGGACATGTCAGTATTAAATAAATGTTTGACCGCTAAAGGTTATTCAAGAAGATAGATCTTACAGAGTAAAAGTTTCAATGGACTTCATGTGAGGAAGACCTCTTTTAAAGGGCCGGATTATCAATTTTTCATATTTCAGTGAAGCTGAGAAGCATACAGTAGTGATATATATGATATGAGCTATGTTTAGAACCTCAGGCTTTTGTTGGCTTTTTTTACCTTCAACTTAGCTGACCCTTGAGCTCTAATAACTTTATGATACTCGATGAGACCTTTTGAACTTTGTTATAAAATAAAGGCCATGTGCATCAGTTGGATGCAGAGGCTATGGCAAGGCTCCCATTTTGAAGAAAAAAAAGTTCTCAGACTTGAAAAGCGTGTTAACAAAAACAGAGCATCTTCATGGTTGTCTTAATCCTAAATGACGATTTGATTGCACCGTATGAATATAGAAACTGTTCTCGAGAACAGAAGTAAATGAAATTTATTCTTTTTAAAATGATTTAAAATTGGCAACCAGACATAACATCATGAGCAAGTTGCATGGGGCTAGAAATCTGAGTTCCTCGAGTTAAGGTGTGGAATCACTAGTATTATGTCAAGTGTGATTTCCTTCACCTCGCTTGTTATCACCGTGTTGTCTAGGGTATATTTTTTTTAAGGCTTAAGGCAGTCGTTCTGCCATTCGATTAGAAGGAAAAGCAAGTATTTACAAACGTGCCTCGGAGGCAAAGGCCCTATGGCCTGAAAGAGCAAAAACTCAAAACTGAGGGGAAAAAAGTACATCCAATGAAATTCAAAGGTATCCCTACGGCGAGTGCGACATATACGAGTTCCTAGCTAGAACTTGCACAGTAGCTACTTGGGAGTCGACAAGACCACACACTCCTCTAACCATGTCAGTAGTTGATACTATGTGTAATATCTGGCTAGCTATTGTAGCCCATCATGCTTATGGTACAAGAGAGACCAAACACCGGTTAGACAGTTAGGGTTGCTTCACTGCAAAAAGGCGATACACAAATGCATGCACATAAGTTGTTTGCAAGCATGTAAAAAAAAGAATTTGATTCAGGTATTCTCTCGCGGATCTAGGCCTAGGGCAACAATGGCCATGGCCGAAACTCGGCATACTATCTAATTAAAAAACATTGGCCCGGGGCGCAACCAGTCTGGCCCAACACCGAAACCCCCTCGCTCGCTGACACGCAGCGCCGCCACGCCGGCGAGGCCCACCCGTCCCCTGGCCTCCTTAGACCCCACTGGACGTCTCGGCTTGCGCCCCTATCTTCCCGCGGCTGCCTGTCCTCCACGGCGCTGTCCGGCCGTCGGCCCGTCGCTGCCCCGGTGGCCCCTGCCTGATCGGTCGCCGCCTCCTGCTTGCGGTCATGCTGATTTTCTCCACCTGGACGCCCTCCTCTGATTGCTGAAGTTCTGCCAGGGACACAAAATGCTACTCAGGTTGTTTGCTCCCCACTTCTCTGTTTGTAGGACTCGATTGAACGTGGCTGCGGATCACCTCGGCTAGGTTTTTTTCTTGAAGTCACGGGAGTGTTGGATGAACTGAACGGTCAGTTTGGATATTTGGTACTATCTTCTGTATCCTCATACTACTATATCTAGTTTTTGGTCTTCTCTTATATACGATGTTTGCACTGTTAACAATGAACTTGAAACCATATGTTCATCTTTGCAATCGTATTAATTCCTTTAATGCTATTACACGAGTTCTTTTAGTAGTTATTTTTTGTGCTTCTGTTTTTGGCCCGGGGCTTGCTCCATTCCTGGATCCGCCAAGTCATGTACTGTAATACTCACAGGAGTTCCATTTCTTGTAGGATTTCTGCAGACGCCTTCTATTCACATAGCACTTCGTCATGTTCTTGATCAGGAACCAATGCTTAGCATTCCATACATGGAGTATTGACATATCCTTGTTACTAGTCGTCTAGTTTTTCCTCGTGTATTTTAAAACAACAAGATTGATGCTAAGATACCTGCATGGAATGTAGACTACAAAAATCGTCAGCTAACAAGTGAATGGAGTATATAGGTGAGTGGATGTTGTTCTAGGTATATATGGTAGCAGAGGTGGGTGGACAAATAATGTACACCATATTGGGCACTATTTGTTAATTGTAGGTGGGTAAAATGAAAATTTGTTTGTCCCATAAAGTAATTTTCACAATAGGAAACCATGGTACATATACTCCTATCGATCGTGAGAGACATTGTTTCACGTAATATGCACATATTTTTTATGAAAGCTCTATTGAGAATCTATATTTTCTCCATAAAGTGTGGATACAAGCTCACTCAGTTATCATGGAGGAAGATAAACATAAATAGTACATTATCCTACGAGTTTTAACCACTAAATGTTATTCAAGAAGATAAATCTCACTGGGTAAAACCTTTCATGAACTACATGTGAGGAAGTGTTTTTTCAAATGACTGAATTGTCAGGCTTTTCTTATTACAGTGAAGCTGAGAAGCATATAGTACTACATAAATGATAAGGGCTATGTTTGATTCACAGATTTGAAAAGTGCGGAAACAAAAAACATAACATATGCATTTTTTTTAATTCTAAATGATGATTTGATTGCACCATGGGACAACATAGAAATTCGAGAGATTGAGGTAAATGTAATTAATGCTCTAGAGTTTAGAATAATATAAATGATCACTGGACTTAACTTTATGAGAAAGTTGCACAGGGCTAGATATCCTAGTTCCTCGGGTTAAGGACTAATTAACACAGTCAGCAAATCTAGCATTGCCACGATGACCCGATAGGACACTTTCTGAACTAGTCTGGGTGAGAAAAAACGTGAACTGAGCCATGTTCTGCACCCATCAATGCCGGGCCGGCAAAATTCAGGGTCCGATGTCAAACGCTAGAATGGGGCCGTATCACAAAAAAAAAGAACTTGCTACTAGTTGTCATGGCTTATTTAGTTAGCAAATTATTGTTAGCTGCTCAACATTAGTGCTAATGGACATGGCCTATGAAGTCAGCAGATAACTATGATGTCATAGCATCACAATGCTTGCTTTCTACAGAGTACAGACATGATTTATCTAAAACACTTGTCATCAGGGACGGAGCTGGCTTATTAGCACTGATGTCAGCTGACCCCGGTGAAATATGTCATTCGTTCACTAATTTAGTGGCAAACACTACTCTTTTCTACATATTGATACGAGTGGAGTGTACCTGACCTCATAGAATTGTTTTTCTAGCTTCGTCCCTGCTTGTCATGAATAGGGCTCAAAGGGCTTAGAACTTGCGGGCGTAGGTGAGTTGTCTGGCCACCGTCCTTCCTCCTGGGAGCATGAAACCCCAGTATCACGCAGCACAACCATCCATCCAAATATCCAGTTAATCACCAACAGTCAGTAGAACAGCTCTCCAAATAGAAAAAAAAAGAATCAAGTGAAGAAATAGAATAAAGATCACATGGAGACGGGCGCATTGTCGACCATGTAGATAACTCATTAGAGTCCTATTTTTCTGAGCTTGTTCTCGAGTAGCAAGTGCAAGATAGTTTCATATCAAAGGTCAAAGATTGCCTAAAAGCAAGTACATCAATTGCAACTTTTTGGTACAACGTCAACCCAACTGAGCCAAATCGGTTCAGTAGTTCATTCAAGTTCAGAAGAACCAGGTGTATGCGTTGGCCGCTTGGTGTTGATGTACGACCAAAGGATATGGGGGCTCTAATTCTTCCCCTTTCTGAGCTGCTTCTTGGACAGGTTTTGTTCATGCATATAATATTCGATGATTACTGTCTAGCCTATTCTCACAATATTCATCCATGTAGCCTCTTTTCCCTGGGGAAAGTGGAGTTGATCAGCTGGTTGAGATTATCAAGGTGAAATCTTGTATGTCATTTTGAACTGTTTTCTCCTGTGACCTGTATTCTTTACAATGACATGTTCAGTCATAATGCCTTGCAGGTCTTGGGTACTCCAACAAGAGAAGAGATCAAGTGCATGAATCCAAACAACACGGAATTCAAATTCCCGCAAATGATGGCACAAGGTGACCCGCATATTATGCCTGTCATACAAACTCGATGCATGGTTACTTGGTCTGCACAACTGCTTCAGTTTGGTGCATACTATTGTAAAAGGGAGAGCTCAAACATTGACCGTTGTGCTGTAAATATGTGAAAATTAATGACTGACATATGCTATGTGTGTTATTGTATAATCTCAGGCGCAAAGAGCCAACATATTTTCTCACGATTTCTCTGTTACCTTAAAGTTTTTGCCTTATTATCTAGGTTTTCCAGAAGAAGCTTCCACCGGAAGCAATGGACCACGTTAGCAGCTTTCTTCAATACCCGCTAGATCTTCGGTACACTGCAGTAAGGCCACACGATCATTTTTTTGTTGCCACGCAAAGTTCAGATTGATACGGTGTGATCTCACTGTTCTAACCGTGGAATAATTCTTCAGATCGAAGCCTGCATGCACCCGTTTTTCGATGTGCTGAGGGATCCAAACACCCGTCTACCCAATGGTCGCCCTCTTCCTCCTCTATTCAACTTCAGATCTCAAGGTAGCATAACTTCAAACCTCTTCAACTTCAACATTCAGCTATTTGCTTGTTGCCAATCTTGGTTGCTATAGTCCTGCCTTCTTGTTGTATTGATCAAGCTTTCTCTAGCACCGTTTATTTTTTAGTTGTTAAATTTAGCTTCAATCTTCCTACTTCAGAAAAAATAAACTCGTCTAAATCATCATCATCTGAACTGATCCATTTTCATGACATATGCAGAGCTGAACGGCGTACCTCCGGAAGTCGCTGAGTGCCTGGTTCTGGAGCATGCGAGAAGACAGAACCTGTTCGCACCTAGTTTTTCGGGAGCACGTAATATGCACATGTTTTTATCACAGGTCTGTTGAGAATGTATATTTTCTTCATAAAGTGTGGATACAAGCTTGTTCAGTTATCATGGAGGAAGATAAACATAAATAGGGGCTACGATGCAACCATGAAGAGTTTAAGACACACAAACATGTCGGTGTTAAATAAAGGTTCAACCGCTCAATGTTATTCAAGAAGATAAATCTCACTGAGTAAAACCTTTGATGAACTACATGTGAGGAAGTGTTTATTTCAATGACTGAACTGTCAGGCTTTTCTTACGTATTACAATGAAGCTGAGAAGCATATAGTACTACATAAATGATAAGAGCTATGTTTTCCTACTTCAGTAAAATAAACTCATCTAAATCATCATCATCTGAGCTGATCCATTTTCATGACATTGGCAGAGCTGAACGGCGTACCTCCCGAAGTCGCTGAGTGCCTGGTTCTGGAGCATGCGAGAAGGCAGAACTTGTTCATGGCGCTTCGCACCTAGTTTTTCGGGATTTTTTCGCGCCGTTTGCTGTCCCGAGGAGAAGCTTGTAAATTAATCTGTAGCTTCTCCGTTTCCGTCTTCATCTTTCTTGCTTTGGAGCGGAGTAGTTTTATTTGTGTGGGTGACGAGTACGGTGTACAAGGATGTGAGGTTTGGGGAAAGAGGAGGCTTGTGCTCGGTGTGCAGCTTGATTCTGAAAGTTTCTCTTATGCTTTGGAGCTTGTGTGCGGTGAAAAGGGCTTATTAGATGAGTTGACAGTTGTTTGATGGCGCCGTCATTTCTTACGAGATTTTAGTTCCTTTTATTAAACGAAGTTAATTTAGGTACTAATATGCTTGCTGTCATGTCACTTCATCGGCATGGATTGCCCTCCGCTGACTCTGCAAATGCAGTCCAGAAGCTAAAGCAGAGGTGAAATTATCGGGTATCGTTAGGAAAAGGGAGACCTTCCAAAGGTCAGTTTGCCTACCGTATACGAGTACGTACGACGCATATCGCCTATCGCGACTGCCGCGCGTGCGTAGCTGGCCGCCTGGCCCGCTGCTCCCCGCGCGCGTTCTGGCGTGCGTACTTTCCATTCAAAGGTTTTGTTCGGCTGTACTATCTGGTTTTATACACTAATAAAAAAAATAACCAAAGTTTCAAGTATAGGTACAGAGTACAAATACAAAAATACGGTGTACAAGTATACGGAAGACAGAGTACATATATACATACATAGAGAATACAAAATACACAGAATATGGAGTACAAAATACACATATGCACGGAGTATAAGTACACAGATAACGTATACAGATAACGGAGTACAAAATACACAGAACAGGGAGTACAAGGTACACATAACAAAAAGTATATATAAAGTACACAAAAAACGGAGTATAAAGTACACAGACACACTGAGTATAAGTACATAGAAAATGGAGTACAAATTACACAGAAGATGAAGTACACAGTACACAGAAGTGGGAATACAAAGTACACAGAACATGAAATACAAAGTATATAGAACATGAAGTAAAAAAAGGTCATCAAAACCTATCAACATGAGATCTAGTTTTGAAAATCTCGACGGAGGAGTTCAAAAGTGAAAACGGTTCGTAATTTGGATGATCGGTTCTCAGGATATTTCGTTTTGAAATTTCGTTTTTGAAAAATAAAAGGAAAATTGCACTCCCACATCCCGTATCCCTCTCTCTCTCTCATCTGCTTTTGACACTTGGCGGATATACAAACAACTGCGGGGGACCACGCGAAGGAGAAGGCGACACTTGGCGCGACGGCGCGGTGACCTTCTGTCGTGTCTCGTTGCACGGACACCGGGAGTATAGGATACCCCCTTTTAGGTTCGGCACGGGGCGCGAAGGAGGCTGAGAATCGTCTTCTTGGGCGGAGTCTAGATCAAGCTCTCCTCTCCACGATCAAAGCATGCAACCAAAGGGACACAAGGAGCTACCCAGGTTCAGGCCGCCCGGAGGCTAAAAGCCCTACTCCTGCATGTCTGGATTGATGAGTTCTTCATAGTGTGGCTTACAATGGAACCTCCCGGACAGGGTACCCGGAAGGGTTTTGGCCCGAGGTAGAAGAAGGACAGATCCTGACCCGGAGGAGATCACCTTCCTCTCTACCTCGCAGCCCTAGTCTAGTCTTGCTCTGGTTCTAGCTTGTGTTCATCCTTGCTCTATCCTGTCCTCCCTCCTCCCGTGCCTTGGTCCTCCTTTTATAGGCTAAGGGGTTGCCACAGGGTCACGTGAGGGGCATGAGGGACCTTCGGGGTGAAGGACCCTCCTCATCTAGTTTAGGGGAGACGTGGCCTCTCCTCAGCCTAGCGTCTCCTCTGGGTTAGGTGGGAGCGTCCGCCTTGGGGTGGACAGGAGCTGACACCACCACGGGACGTGCTTCCCCCCGCGCTGCCTTCGCCTTGCTTCCCAAGTCTTCTGCGGTGAGGTGGAGTGCTTATCCACAGGAACGTAGGAAGTACCCGAGAGGGAGCCTGGCCTCCTGCCGGGAACTCGGGCTCTCGGGTCCTTCCTGGCCTTCTTGCTTGATTCGGGGACCCGGAAGGTCCCCAGGACCGGAGCCCTTAGTCGTCGTAGGCCATGCGTGTCTTGACGGTGAACCCGCCAGCTTGACTTGAGTCTTGGTCTTGTCCATCTTCATCTTGGGCCCACATGGGGTGGACCCACTTTGGCAGTACTAGGGGAACCCCATGTTCCACTGTTGCGACAGTAGCCCCCGGGCATGGTCCCGGCGGCTCTTGCTCCAGCTGCCGGGGCCATGGCCTAAAGATAGGTCAAAGTGGGTCCCGGGTACCTGGTCTTCTCAGCTCCGTTGGGGACCCGCCGAGGCGAGGTAGAGACGAGCCCCCGGGTCCTGTTGACTGAATCACGGCGAACGTTGCGATTCATACGGACCCCTTGCTTATCCTGGAATCCAACGGGCGAAACGCGCAGAAATCGGCACGCCCCCTCGATCCCCACGTCCGTCGGAGTAATGGGGCCGCGACGTGACGTGTGGGATGCCTTATAAGCCACGACTGGCTTCCACTGTAGCCGTTACCTCTCCAGATTCGCCGAAATCCCCAAATCGCCGCCCAGGAGACTCCTTCTCCCTGACTTCGCCAATCGCCGCCTCCCGCCTTGGCCGCCGCCGTTCCTTGTTCTTGCCCCCAGCCCATGCCGCCTAAGCGAGATAGGACGGGAGTGAGGAAGATGTCGCAATCCGCCGCCGAGAAGATGGCGATGGAGGCTTCCCTGGCCGAAGCGCCGCCCTCGATGAGGGTGACTCAGGCCCTCTTTTCTCCCAGTGAGTATGCGTCAGAGAAAGCCATCCAACGCGTCCGCCAATCCCTGGCCGCGAGCTTCCGCGGTACTGAGGGAGTGGTGGTGCGCCCTGGGAGCGGTCCTCAACGAGAAGGGGAGGTGATTACTTTCCATGATTTCTCCGTCGTCGGCCTTCTTCCTCCGTTCTCCGAGTTCTTCGCAGCAATCTTGGAGGCTTACGGATTGCATATGCTGCACTTGCACCCCAATGCCGTGATGATGCTTGCTACTTTTGCCTATGCCTGCGAGGCATTTGCGGGTGTCATGCCCTCGGTGGCCCTGTTCCGCCACTTCTTCGTTCCACGCCTGGGGAAGTCCAAGTGGATCGCTGGCGGTGTCTCTTTCTGCCTCCGGAGAGATGCGGCGCACCAGTACCCGGAAACATTCACCAAGGCCTCGGTTGGAGAATGGAGGCACAACTGGTATTTTGTCGAAGCTGACGGGACCAATCCCCATCTGATGACTCCATATTATCCAGCGGAGCGACTGGCACACTCGAAGGAGAGAAGCTCTCAAGGGGAAGCACTGGCTCCAGTCATCAACAGGTTGGCTGCGCTCCGCGCAAGGGGAGTGACGGGTGCCATGATCCTGGCAGACTTTCTTCACAGGGGGATTGCCCCTCTGCAGTTCCGGAGCCGCCCGCTCTGGGAACTCAATCAGGTGGGCAGCAGCCTTCCACGTCTAGATTCCACTTGACAGAGACCACCTGGGCTCTGTCCATGGGCTACATATTGCCATGGGTACCCTTCGAGTTCCAGGATGAGACCTTGCCGCTGTTCGAAGATCCAGCCGCCGACGGTATCCGATCTTCGATGCCAGAGTGTAATGAGTACGGGGTGGCGGGTACTACCAAGATCGAGCCCCCGCCGGCACCCAAAACACGCAGTCTTCAAGGAGGTAGGCCAAGGGAGCAAGGCCTTGCCCACGGGGACGTTTCCCCTGAAGAACCTGGGACTTCGGATGACGAAGGCGACGAAGCGACTCCTCCGGGAGTACCTTGCGGGCGCGGAGGCCCCGGCGTCCTTCCGGGGCGGCGACAAACCCGCCGGGTGACGAACTCCCAGAGCAGCCTGTGCCGCCGAGCTCGCCGTCGTTGCAGGAGTCCGATCAGGTGTCGGAGGCCATCCCTCCTCCCCTTGCTGACATGGAGGTAGGGGATGAGAGCCTGTCCTTGCCGGACCTCTTTGACGACTTGGTGCAGAAGAGGTGGAGCTTCTCCGGATCGAAGAGAGCCCGCCGGTAAGTTTTGATGGCATCTTGTCTTTGAAAGCGGAGTTGTTTTTCTTCTGCCGCCGTCCTGACTTCTGACTTTCATTTCTTGCACAGGAGCCCGACCCCGGAGTGGCCAAGCAAACGACCCCGGAGAGGCGAGGACGTCGAAGCGTCGAGCTCCACCGGCACCTCCGACGGAGGCAACTCCGAGCCCCCAAGCCCCCAGTCCGCCCCAAGGATCAGGGGGTGGCTCCGGTCGTCGCAGACGAGGCGGAGGCTGTCGGCGCGAAAGGCCCTGGGGAGAGGCGCGACGTGGATCCCCAGGCGACCCTCGGACCGCGAGGACTCGCAGCAGGCGGGTACATCCCCAGGAGCTCCGCCCCGGGAACGCTGACCCCTGCCCTGAACCCGGGAGAGTCGAGGAAGGCCCCGGGTTCTCCAAGACGTTCTCCAGCGTCTCGGAGTTCTTGTCTTCTGCCCGCGCCGAACTGGCGCGGCTGGTGCCCCCGACCTCCGACAGCGGGGAGCACTCGCAGGCTCGCGAGCTGCGGCTTCCTCCGGGGAGGAAGCTCGCAGCCCGTGAACTGAAGCTGGCGGCGGACGAAGAGCTGCTCTATGCTTGGGAACAGCGAGTGGCCAGCCGCGAGAAAGAGCTGGAGCGACGAGAGGCCGAGCTGGAAGATGAAGAGCGCCACTACCTCGGCACCATTGAGGAGCTCCAGATCAAGATGGAGCGGGACGAGGACCGCTTCGAACAAGGCCTGGAGAACGTGGCTGGCTGGGCTCGCAGCGAGGTTGAAAATGATCTTCGAGTCAAAAGCAGAGCCGCCTCGTCGCTAAGCAAGCAGGTCTCTAAACTCCAGAGCGAGCTCAAGAGCGAGAGGGAAAGCGGGAACAAGCCCACTCGGATTTCCAGAGAGCCAGGGGCGAGAGAGATAGCTTGTCCGCCCGGGCTGAGGCGATGACGGCCACGATTGAGGCACAGAAGCAGGCCCTCAAAACAGCTGAGAAGTTTAAGCAAGATGCTACGGCTGGCCGCGTTGCCATGGAAAGGAAGATTCGGGAGCTGGGCGATGCAGTTGACTTCTGGAAGGACAAAGATGCGCGCATGACTGTCCTTCGCAAGAAGGAAACAAAGGAGCTGGCTGGGCGTGCGGCGATGGAAGCGTCCAAATCCCAAGCTCAGATTGCGTGGCACCAACATGAGCAGGTATCCAACCAGCTGACGGGAGTGCAGGCAGAGCTGGCGGAAGTGAAAGATGCACTTGAGAAAGAGCAACGGCGATTTGCTCACCACCGCCGCGATGATCACAACGTCTTGCTCCAGATGAACCATGGGTCCTTGGACATCGTGCAGGAGTTCACGAATTTGGGAGTGCCTTCTCCGCCCGTCCTCATGGCCGATCACTCCACTTCCTTCGCCCGCTATCCCGGGTTCTTGAAGTACGTGGCCTCGCTCATCAAAGGCATCAAGGAGCAGGTTAGCAGAGCCACTCACCTAGCTGGGGAACAGGCAGTGAGGCAGGTGACGACCCGATTCGTCACAGCGCTTCGCCAGCGACACCCGCAACTCTCCTTGCTATCCGAGCTGGAGGCGCCTGAACCCGGGACGCCGCTTCCTCCAGATGTGACCCGCCAGGTGGAGGAGATCTTGAAGCACCTTTCCCGAGAAGATGACCCGTGAACCTGTGAAGTCCTGAAAAGGACAATACCAGGGGCCGTGAACCATGCTTTTGTACTGATATTGCCAACTGGCTTATGAACTCATGCTTTTGAATGTAAATAACTTCTTCCCAAAGTATATCAGTTTTATTGTACTCGTGGGGGCTTTACGCTCTCGGGAAGGATCCAAAGGTGTGAGCGCTAACCAGCCGTGGGCACTCAGACTGATCTGAAGTGCGGACACAGGGCGCAACCCCCCAAAGGACCCACTGTTTCCTGACCGCACGGACCTCAGCCCACGATTCCACTGCCCGAGGGAAACTGACAGTGTCATCGCGAAGGCCCTGCCCCAGGAGAACGCCCGCTTTCGCCTTAGCCAAAGCACATAAAACTGATATACCCGGGAACAAGCCCGTGCAAGCACGTTTATACTTAGCTCGCGTTTTGACTCCTTTTGGCTACCTCGGTAATCGTTCTGTCGCGCTGCCGCCAAGGCGGGTCTTCTATGCCGTGTTTCAGACATAATTCTGCCTTGCCCAGCAATTCTTGGCGGGGACAAGGCTTCCAACCGAGATAGCCTCCAATGCCGACCAAGGGCATGACTGGCTGGCTTGCGCCAGTCCGGAGACCATTTGTGCTTCTTGCTCGAGTTACCCGGAGACCACCCAACTGGTGATCCGGCGGCTTGCTGGCGTATCAGAGACGCCGGTCCGGAGACCCCACGATTGTCTTAGTTTCCTTGACCCGGATGCTCCTTGTTTGGTGATCCGGCAATCTGGCTGGCTCATGCCGGTCCGGAGACCCTGAAGCTTGCTTTACTCGCGGGATCCTGACACTAGCCACTTAGCGATCTGGTACATCTGAGGGGGTCCACTTGGTCCAGGCTGTATCGTGACGATGTGACCCGGGAGATCCCATTCTCCGTGGGCCACGTCTCCGCAAATGAAGGTTTGATCCCAGCTAGCTGCAGCTTGCCCTTGACTGTTTGTATCTGTGGGGGCTCCGGTAGTAAGCAAGGTTCCGGGAGTTCTTCAGTCTGGGTGGATGCATTGGCAAAGGTCCGGAAAGATCTTCCCTTCTGAGGAACCCCAGCTGTGGCACTTCTCTTGGCTTTCTTGGACTTCTTGTTGAGGGGGCAATCTCGGCTGATGTGTCCTGGTTCTCCGCACGAATAGCAATCACCGTTCTTCTGGCGTATCTGGATGTCGTTGAACTGTCGGCAATCTTGCAGACTGTGCCGGTCAGATCTGTGGTACATGCACCACACTCCAGGCTGGCCGTCTTTGCGCAGAGGAATCTGGAGTTCTTGGGGCACGTAGATGAGAGGATCTTCTTGCCGAGGCTCGCTTTTGGTGTCTTGGTCGAGGTTTTCCTCCTCCGGAAGTGGCACTGTGGTCGGCGCGTCGGAACAGAGTTCCTCCTTCGCTCCATGCGTCCATGGGGAAAGAGGGACATCAATGTTCGTGGCACCTTCCTCAGGTCTTCCCGTGCTGACCAGAGAGCTGACATAAGTGGCTGGAGGGACGAAGTGGACTCCGAAGGCGCGATCTTTAGCGGCAGGTGCCGGCGAGGATTCGTCAAGAACGAAGCCGCGGCCGGGGTACCGCAGGAACTCAAAGGCTGCCTTTCCCTTTCTCTTATTTGTCATCTTGAACGTCGGATTCGGTATTTCTCTTCACGAGAGCTGAAACTAGCGTCGTTCCGAAGGCGCTGGAACAGATCTTGGCACGGACTGAAAGCTTGACGCCGAACTTGACGATGAACTTGACGTTGATGAAGAAGAAGACGAATCCAGCACTTGCGCCCCCTACCTGGCGCGCCAGATGTCGTGTCTCGTTGCACGGACACCGGGAGTATAGGATACCCCCTTTTAGGTTCGGCAAGGGGCGCGAAGGAGGCTGAGAATCGTCTTCTTGGGCGGAGTCTATATCAAGCTCTCCTCTCCACGATCAAAGCATGCAACCAAAGGGACACAAGGAGCTACCCAGGTTCAGGCCGCCCGGAGGCTAAAAGCCCTACTCCTACATGTCTGGATTGATGAGTTCTTCATAGTGTGGCTTACAATGGAACCTCCCGGACAGGGTACCCGGAAGGGTTTTGGCCCGAGGTAGAAGAAGGACAGATCCTGACCCGGAGGAGATCACCTTCCTCTCTACCTCCGCAGCCCTAGTCTAGTCTTACTCTGGTTCTAGCTTGTGTTCATCCTTGCTCTATCCTGTCCTCCCTCCTCCCGTGCTTTGGTCCTCCTTTTATAGGCTCAGGGGTTGCCACAGGGTCACGTGAGGGGCATGAGGGACCTTCGGGGTGAAGGACCCTCCTCATCTAGTTTAGGGGGAGACGTGGCCTCTCCTCAGCCTAGCGTCTCCTCTGGGTTAGGTGGGAGCGTCCGCCTTGGGTGGACAGGACCTGATGGTGGCTCTAAGTTAATAGTGCCAGAAACAATGCTTGTACGTCACACGTCAGTTGGGAACCCCAAGAGGAAGGTATGATGAGTGCAGCAGTAAGTTTTCCCTCAGTATGAAACCAAGGTTTAATCGAACCAGTAGGAAAACGAGGTTTGCTTCGAAGGTGTTGGTGAAGGAGTGTAGTGCGGCGCAACACCAGGGATTCCGGTGCCAACGTGGAACCTGCACAACACAATCAAATTACTTTGCCCCAACTTAACAGTGAGGTTGTCAATCTCACCGGCTTGCTGAAAACAAAGGGTTAAACGTATCGAATGGAAAATGATGTTTGTTTGCATAAAACAGTAGAGAACAATGATTGCAGTAGATTGTATTTCAGATGTAAAAGAATGGACCGGGGTCCACAGTTCACTAGTGGTGTCTCTCCAATAAGATAACTAACATGCTGGGTAAACAAATTACAGCTGGGCAATTGACAATTGATAAGTGCATATAACATGCATGTGTGAGCTGTGGTGTCTACTATGAGATTCATTTGGGCATTACGACAAAGTACATAGACCGCTATCCAGCATGCATCTATGCCTAAATAGTCCACTTTCCGGTTAACATCCGTACCCCTTCCAGTATTAAGTTGCAAGCAACAGACAATTGCATTAAGTAATGTGCGTAATGTAAACAATACATTCATCCTTGAATAAAGCATTGCTGTTTTACCCCTAGTGGCAACAACACATCTACAACCTTAGAACTTGCTGTCACTATCCCAGGTTAAATAGAGGTTGAACCCAACTATCATGCATAAATACCCCCTCTTGGAGTTACAAGTATTCACTTGGCCAAGGCTTCAACAAGTAACGGAGAGCATGCAAGATCACAAATGACATAGACATGATAATATAATATTCAGCTCCACATAGGTATCAATATAAGTCAGATCCCAGCAAACACAACATGTAGCATTACAATAAGATGATCTTGATCATGATAGGCAGCTCACAAGATCTAAACATGATGGCACAAGTGGAGAAGACAACCATCTAGCTACTGCTATGGACCCATAGTCCAAGGATGAACTACTCACGCATCACTCCGGAGGCGGGCATGGCGATGTAGAGCCCTCCGGTGATGATTCCCCTCTCCGGCAGGGTGCCGGGAAGAGCTTCAGAACCCCCCGAGTTAGGGTTGACGACGGCGGCGGCAGCGAATATGTTCTGGATGAAAGGCTCGGTGTTTTAGGGTTTTCGCGTCTCGGGGAATAAATAGGCGAAGGGGCGATGTCGGCGGACCCCCGAGGGGCCCAAACCACCGGGGCGCGGCTGGGCCCACTGCCGCGCCAGGTGTGGTTGGCCACCTCGTGGCTCTCTTCGTCTCTCCTTCGGACTCCGTGTACGTGCTGGAAAAATAGGGACTGGCCTTTTGTTTCGTGCAATTCCGAGAATATTTCCAGAAGTAACTTTCTGAAACCAAAAACAGCAGAAAACAGGGAACTGGCACTGTGGCATCTTGTTAATAGGTTAGTCCCAGAAAATGCATAAAAGTGATACGAAGTGTATATAAAACATGTAGCAAATGGTATAATATAAGCATGGAACAGCAGAAATTATGGATACGTTGGAGACGTATCAAGCATCCCCAAGCTTAGTTCTACTCGTCCTCGAGTAGGTAAAACGATAACAACAAATAATTTCTGAGGAGACATGCTTTCACACAATCTTGATCAATATATTGCAAGGCTCATGTCATGAATGAAGTGACTCAAAGCAATGATCTATAGTTTGCTAACAAATAGATAAAGAGTAAACAATGAATCATATAAGCAAAAACTTTTCATGAATAGTACTTTCAAGACAAGCATCAAAAAGTTTTGCATAAGAGGTAACTCATAAAGCAATAGATTCAAAGTAAAAGGCATTGAAGCAACACAAAGGATGATTAAGTTTCAGCATTGCTTTCAACTTGTAACATGTATATCTCATGGATAGTTGTCAACATAAAGCAATATAACAAGTGCAATAAGTAAATATGTAAGAATCAATGCACACAAAGTTGACACAAGTGTTTGCTTCTAAGATAGAAAGGAGTAGGTAAACTGACTCAACATAAAGTAAAAGATAGGCCCTTCGCAGAGGGAAGCAGGGATTAAATCATGTGCTAGAGCTTTTTAAGTTTTCGAAAGCATATAGAGAGCACAAAATAAGTATTTGAGAGGTGTTTGTTGTTGTCAACGAATGGTAGTGGGCACTCTAACCCCCTTGTCAACCAGACTTTCAAGAGCGGCTCCCATGAAGGACGTTATCTCTACCAGCAAGGTAGATCATCCCTCTTCTCTTTTGTTTACACATGTATTTTAGTTTCTTTATAGATGACACTCCTCCCAACCTTTTGCTTACACAAGCCATGGCTAACCGAATCCTCGGGTGCCTTCCAACATTCACATACCATGGAGGAGTGTCTATTTGCAAAATTAAGTTGCTTACTGATAAATCAGGGCAAAACATGTGAAGAGAATTATTAATGAAAGTTGTAATTAATTGGGGCTGGGCACCCCGTTGCCAGCTCTTTTTGCAAATTATTGGATAAGCGGATGTATATGCCACTAGTCCAGGTGAAAGTCTGTCAGAAGTAAATGACAAGATTGAAAGATAAAACACCACATACTTCCTCATGAGCTATAAAACATTGACACAAATAAGGAGTAATAAAGTTTTGAATAGTTTAAAGGTAGCACATGAAATATTTACTTGGAATGGCAGGAAATACCACATAGTAGGTAGGTATGGTGGACACAAATGGCATGGGTTTTGGCTCAAGTTTTGGATGCACGAGAAGCATTCCCTCTCAGTACAGAGTTTAGGCTAGCAAGGTTGTTTGAAGCAAACACAAGTATAAACCGGTACAGCAAGAATCACATAAAAACATATTGCAAGTATTATAAGACTCTACACTGTCTTCCTTGTTGCTCAAACATTTTACCAGAAAATATCTAGACCTTAGAGAGAACAAATATGCATCCCAAGTCTCAACAAGCTCTACGGTAGTTCTCCACTACTAGGCTTTAACTACATGATGCAAGAGCTTAAACATGATCTACTTGAGAGCTCAAAACAATTGCAAAGCATCAAATCAAAACAAGACAATGATCTACAAGAATGCATATGTCTTTTCCAATACCAACTACTACATGTAGCATTTTCTTTCTTCCAAACAAACACCAATCAATTTATTTAAACATAAACTCTCCAAATGATAATATAATGCAGCAAGAGAGTATTTATAAACAAGTGCTAACAGCTCGAAGAGATGCATGAAAAACAGGAGCTAAAAGCACTGCAGTAGCTAGTTAAGAATACTCAACAAATATAAGTGAAGAACATGAGTATTCACATGAAAAAGCGGAGCGTGTCTCTCTCCCACACAAGGATTGCTAGGATCCGAATTTATTCAAACAAAAACAAAAATAAAAACACACAGACGCTCCAAGTAAAGCGCATAAGATGTGAAAGAATTAAAATATAGTTTCACTAGAGATGACCTGATAAGTTTGTTGATGAAGAAGGGGATGCCTTGGGCATCCCCAAGCTTAGACGCTTGAGTCTCTCTGAATATGGTTGGGATGAACCACGGGGGCATCCCCAAGCTTAGGCTTTTCACTCTTCTTGATCACATAATATCACCCTTCTCGCTTGATCCTTGAAAACTTCCTTCACACCAAACTCAAGACAGTTCTCATTAGAGGGTTAGTGCATAATCAAAAATTCTCATATTCTGTAATGATACAATCAATCCCAAAGCTTCTGGACATTAGCTACAGCCACCAATGCTTTGTGGAGCAAAGAAATCCACACAAACACAGTAAAAGAGCGAATGCAAAACAAAAGGCAGAATCTGTCAAAAACAGAACAGTCTGGAATGACGAATTTTTTCGAGGCACTTAAGTTGCTCAGATGGATCTGGCCTAAAATAATGAAAGTTGCGTACATATCTCAGGAATATGCGTGATTTTTCAGAATTTTTTGAATTTTCTACAGGGAGATAAGCTCAAATCCGTGACAGCTAAAAATCTGTCACTGCGCAGAAATCCAAATCTTGCATCAACTTTCAATATAGAACTTTACTTGGCACAACATTGCGATAAAATAAAGATACAAAGGAGTTGCTACAGAAGTAACAAAACTCCTTGACTCAAAGAAAACAAAAATAACAGCAAATAAAAACGATGGGTTGTCTCCCATAAGCGCTTTTCTTTAACGCCTTTCAGCTAGGCGCAGAAAGTGAAAATCAAGTGTTGTCAAGTGGCAAATCATTCAAATCATCAAAAGCTTCTTCCAACACACAGCTTGTAACAATGGGTATCTTAGATGTTCCTGGAGGTGTTTCATTACCTTTAACCGTACTAAAAGTTTTATCAATTTTAAGCTCATAATGAGTCTTTGGTTTTGGCACTTTAGGAACATACATAAACTTTTGCTCTCTACCCACATAAACTTTCTCCTTTTTAGACTTAAGAGAAGTAAAGGTTGAACTTAAGGTTTCAATAGCTTCCTCTAACTCATCAATTCTATGATTTTGGGTGTCATGGATATTATTATCCTCAAGAACAGTGATTCTTTCATTGATGGTGGCTATTGATTCATTAGTCTTACCAATACAATCAAGAAAATTTGGAAAAAATTTCTCCATAGAGTCTAACTTATTTATAACATCCTCCAAGGTGATCTCAATTTAATATCTTTAGTGGGTGGTGTTCCTACCAAACTTTCAATAATATTACAGGCTTCTAAAGCAGGAGTACCCAAGAAATTTCCACCTGTAAGAGTGTCTAGAACATACCTATACCAACTAGAGATACCAACATAAAAGTTCCTAAGGAGGATAGTGGTAGAGTGTTTCTTAGTACATCTATGATGAGCATCACTAATTCTATACCAAGCATCTTTCAAATTTTCACCTCCTAGTTGCCTAAAAGAACGAACTTCAACTTCAGGAGCATTCATTTTGAAAAACAAAATCAAACTGAATTAAACAAGTAACTAATTTTTTTGTGTTTTTGATAAAGAGAGCAAACAAGACTAAATAAAAATAAACTAAGCAAGACAAATAACAAAGTAAAGAGATTGGGTGTGAGAGACTCCCCTTGCAGAAGCAATTCGTTTTCCCCGGCAACGGCGCCAGAAAACGTGTTGGTGGCTCTAAGTTAATAGTGCCAGAAACAATGCTTGTACGTCACACGTCAGTTGGGAACCCCAAGAGGAAGGTATGATGAGTGCAGCAGTAAGTTTTCCCTCAGTATGAAACCAAGGTTTAATCGAACCAGTAGGAAAACGAGGTTTGCTTCGAAGGTGTTGGTGAAGGAGTGTAGTGCGGCGCAACACCAGGGATTCCGGTGCCAACGTGGAACCTGCACAACACAATCAAATTACTTTGCCCCAACTTAACAGTGAGGTTGTCAATCTCACCGGCTTGCTGAAAACAAAGGGTTAAACGTATCGAATGGAAAATGATGTTTGTTTGCATAAAACAGTAGAGAACAATGATTGCAGTAGATTGTATTTCAGATGTAAAAGAATGGACCGGGGTCCACAGTTCACTAGTGGTGTCTCTCCAATAAGATAACTAACATGCTGGGTAAACAAATTACAGCTGGGCAATTGACAATTGATAAGTGCATATAACATGCATGTGTGAGCTGTGGTGTCTACTATGAGATTCATTTGGGCATTACGACAAAGTACATAGACCGCTATCCAGCATGCATCTATGCCTAAATAGTCCACTTTCCGGTTAACATCCGTACCCCTTCCAGTATTAAGTTGCAAGCAACAGACAATTGCATTAAGTAATGTGCGTAATGTAAACAATACATTCATCCTTGAATAAAGCATTGCTGTTTTACCCCTAGTGGCAACAACACATCTACAACCTTAGAACTTGCTGTCACTATCCCAGGTTAAATAGAGGTTGAACCCAACTATCATGCATAAATACCCCCTCTTGGAGTTACAAGTATTCACTTGGCCAAGGCTTCAACAAGTAACGGAGAGCATGCAAGATCACAAATGACATAGACATGATAATATAATATTCAGCTCCACATAGGTATCAATATAAGTCAGATCCCAGCAAACACAACATGTAGCATTACAATAAGATGATCTTGATCATGATAGGCAGCTCACAAGATCTAAACATGATGGCACAAGTGGAGAAGACAACCATCTAGCTACTGCTATGGACCCATAGTCCAAGGATGAACTACTCACGCATCACTCCGGAGGCGGGCATGGCGATGTAGAGCCCTCCGGTGATGATTCCCCTCTCCGGCAGGGTGCCGGGAAGAGCTTCAGAAACCCCCCGAGTTAGGGTTGACGACGGCGGCGGCAGCGAATATGTTCTGGATGAAAGGCTCGGTGTTTTAGGGTTTTCGCGTCTCGGGGAATAAATAGGCGAAGGGGCGATGTCGGCGGACCCCCGAGGGGCCCAAACCACCTGGGCGCGGCTGGGCCCACTGCCGCGCCAGGTGGTTTGGCCACCTCGTGGCTCTCTTCGTCTCTCCTTCGGACTCCGTGTACGTGCTGGAAAAATAGGGACTGGCCTTTTGTTTCGTGCAATTCCGAGAATATTTCCAGAAGTAACTTTCTGAAACCAAAAACAGCAGAAAACAGGGAACTGGCACTGTGGCATCTTGTTAATAGGTTAGTCCCAGAAAATGCATAAAAGTGATACGAAGTGTATATAAAACATGTAGCAAATGGTATAATATAAGCATGGAACAGCAGAAATTATGGATACGTTGGAGACGTATCAGCTGACACCACCACGGGACGTGCTTCCCGCCCGCGCCGCCTTCGCCTTGCTTCCCAAGTCTTCTGCGGTGAGGTGGAGTGCTTATCCACAGGAACGTAGGAAGTACCCGAGAGGGAGCCTGGCCTCCTGCTGGGAACTCGGGCTCTCGGGTCCTTCCTGGCCTTCTTGCTTGATTCGGGGACCCGGAAGGTCCCCAGGACCGGAGCCCTTAGTCGTCGTAGGCCATGCGTGTCTTGACGGTGAACCCGCCAGCTTGACTTGAGTCTTGGTCTTGTCCATCTTCATCTTGGGCCCACATGGGGTGGACCCACTTTGGCAGTACTAGGGGAACCCCATGTTCCACTGTTGCGACACCTTCCTTTTTCTATTGCTTACCGAAATTATTTGGTCTTTTACTAGTAGATGGATTGAAATTATCCAGTAGAGATTTGGAGAAGAACTTAGTGGCCCATCCCAACAGAGCAACTGAGCCATCCTCGCTGCGACGGGCCACAATTCCCAGGTCCTCGGATGAACAGTATGCATGTAGCATTAGCATTAATGATTACGAGTTGGCCCATCTAGACATTTGAGTAGAAGGTCAGAGGCCCATCAAGACAGATCGAACAATAATGCTGGCTTCACAGTAATCACTAGAAAAATGCGATGGGAAAGAAGTACTCAAACTGGCCCTAGATTGCAAGTGGGATGGGATTCCATCCCACCTAAAACAACCCCACTTGTCTCGTTTAAAATAACCACTAATCCCGTACGGGTTTAATAGGACGAGCCCACCTAGCCCACCGGAAACCCATGTATCCCGCTACCTCTCAGTTCTTACTTCTCTCAGTCACAACGAGACCACCAGCGCTGTTGCCTCCATTCCCATCCCCTCGCCCCTATTCGTGACCTTCGTGCCCGCTACCGGGAAGGACAGCCGAAGCCAGTACCACGTCACCCCGAAGGGGTTAGGCATTGGCGACGGCGACGACTCGTTTCCGCGGCGGTGGGAACCTAGATGATGCGCAGTACTACCGCTCGAGCAAGTGAGTACCGCGCGTGGATGGAACCGCGGGGATCCGCGCGGCACCGTGGGGAGACCATTGACGACGTTGGGAATCTTTTCTTCGGATATATCGTCATTGTTGATTAATATAACAAGGGGCAATTGCCCCCCCCCCCCCCCCCCCCCCCCTCCAAAAAATTATTATTTTGCGATAAGATAAAAAAGGAGACATGTGCCATGCCACTTCCGCTGATGTGCGAAAACCATGCTGCACGTAGCATGTGGTGGGAATGGGTTCATGCGTGTCCCTTCCGTTGCCAAACTGGCTCACTGCCCGTCACTGCGGCAACGCAAACATCAGCCATCCCTTCAGGTTTAGGACATGGCTGCTTCCAGCAAGGTTTTGAGCTCATCTGCATCAACAACACTCATCATAATCCTAATATATTTCTTAGAAACATTACAATGCATGTCCCCCCTCGTATCATAAATCTAAAAAAATGTGAGATGACATAATCTTGCGTCCTACCAAAATCTATGTGTGTGTGACCGAATTGGTCGCTCTTTCTTAGGTTGATCCGTTGTGCACTAGGTCATGTTCCCTTTGAACGACCGATGAAAAACCAGATGGACAAATGGATATGTGATGTATAATCCATCGCAGCTAGAAATGAGTAGTGACCCAGTTCCTACAGCCGATAGTAGAGTTTGAGAATTAAGTTTTAGGAGGATCCAAAAGTCTCTAAAACATAACATAGGAGGGCCATTTAACATATTATGCAATATATAAGATGAAATAGGGTTAAATTTGCAATAATATTATGAAAACGAAATCTATGACCAGTGGGTGGGGGGGGGGGGGGGGGTGGTGGGGGGGGACATCCCCGCTTTGGCCTCAACTACTATTTGTAGTTGAGGTATACTAAGAGCCCACCCCTTCCAGCCAATCTAGGTTCTTAGGTGCCACGATTTTATCCTTCGTGGGCACGCCTGTGTTCGATGTACATGAAAAGAATCCACTCGGTTTCTGCTGGAAGCACCATTGCTTGAAGGCTCGCTAGGATCAACATTGTTTATGAAAATACAAAAACCTACTATTGTATATCGACCTATTGACCTCGATAGAACTCCATTAGATTATAGGTAAAAGTGGGCCTTCTGCTCTTTCTCAGAGAAACATCCTCCATATAAGCATCAATTTTAATACTAAATATGTCAAATGAGCAAGCTTTTATCGTTGATGTGCTCTCAAAGTGTGGTGGATTGTGAATAAATTATCAAAAAGACACATTTGTCACAGCTCATATGACACTATCAACTAACTCGGTCTTCACCGCGAGGTCTCCACCAACCAGTAATCATGCCTTCACCTTCCCCTCTCCGGTGCTGATTTGAATTACCGGCACAGCAAATAACGGCATTCCGGTTGTAAAAAGAGAACTACTCTATATGCATGTGACATAGCAACAGGTGACATCACATCTTTTTTATGCCACTTTGAATTACTTTTGCATACATTTTTTTCATATGGAACCATTAGCATTTGAGGAACGGTGTTTTTGTTTACAGGAGGAAAAATACCTACTCCAGCTTTTGTTTAATTTTAGTGGAGAAATTTTCTTTTGATTTTTTGTTGTTGGATCTGGAAGTTTTCTTAAGCTACTGTTTCTCCAGAAAAGGCCCGGTCGTTGCTTCCTGGGCTTGAACTCGTCACCACTTGAACAAGTCCTGGACCTGAGCAATTCAGCGGCTTCTTCTGAAAAAAAAGGTCAGCGGCCATGGCTTCCAGCTGCTGCCACCGTCGCCGCCGCCCACTCCCACCGCCATAACCGGTCTCACCGACGACCTCCTCCGCGAGGTCTTCCTCCGCCTCCCGACCCTCCCGAGCCTCGTCCGCGCCGCCTTCGCCTGCCGCGACTTCCGCCGCGCCGTCCGCTCGTCCCCCGCCTTCCGCCGCAGCTTCCGCGCGCTCCACGCGCCGCCCCTCCTCGCCTTCTTCCTCGACCCCAAGATGGAGGCTCTCCCGGTCTCCCCCTGGCGGCACCGCTCGGACCCGGGCATTGTAGACGCCGATTTCTTCGGCATCCACCTCTCACGCCACGGCGACCCCGGAGCTGCCCGGTGGGAGATCCATTCCGAGTTTCCTAGCACCGACGGCTACTTCAACCTCGTATCCGGGAGCACTAACCATAGAGCCTACTACAGCCCGCTGACGCTGGCCCTGGATCTCTTCATCTATCAGCCGGACTTCGTCCATTTTGAGTTCTACACGGTCCTCTCTGAAGATGGCCAGCGGCCGTCCCGTGTGGTCTGCGTCCGTCATGAACGCCCATTGGCAGAGAGCACTGCTTCGTCTTCTCATCGGACACCATGGGCTGGCAAATTTCACGGAAGACTACCCTGAGGCTGCTTAAACCTGAAGAGATCAGGACCGGCATGGTGGTGTGTGGTCTCATCTGCTGGCAAGGCTGGTTGTATGACCAGATTGTGGTGCTCGACACTGCGACCTGTCAGTTCTCCTTAATCGACCTGCCGACGCCTTTGAAGGCAAAGTATTTTGCAACGTATAAGCTTGGTGACACCAAGGATGAGAAGTTTTGCATCGTAGATAAAGTGGAATATACACTTGTTTCTTGGTTCATGACAATCAACGATGATAGTGTCGTCGAGAGGTGGATGATGTACAGAAAGTTCCCTTTGCACCCGATTGTTAAGGAGTTCACTGGGTGCTCGATAGAGGACGAAAGTTGTGATGTCAGGGTGGACATTGTGGCAGTCATTGATGGCTTTGTGTACCTGCGTATTTTCTACTGCAAGGACACGGAATATTACGACTTGTATCTGTCCATAAGCCTGGAAACATCAGAGATCAGCGAGCTCTTTAGTGGTGCAGATCGGAATACCATCGAGGCCCATCCCAACGTCATGGCATGGCCTCCCTCTTTGTTACAAAGCAAGGTAACCTTGTGCTCATGTGTGATTTTTTTGTTTGTAGATGCAGTGATTTACTTGAGAGCATTTGATTACTGCGCTCTTGTGAAAAGCTTCTATTGGTTCTTATTTTGGGTTTGGGCACAGTAACATGCCTGATTTCATAAATCACAGTTCAAGAGTATGAGGATGCAGTATTATGAATCTGTGCCACGGGTTTTTGTGCTGGTTATGTGATAGCACAACAATATTATATGGCGCTGCATTGCAAATATTTGTGGTTTGGATTTTTTCCACTAAAGCCCTGTTATACATACTTTATAGTGCTTCCCATTATGAGATGGCACTGACGGAACGACATCTATTTCTAGCTTCACTTGTTTTAATGGCTTATGTAGATTGATGATGTATCATGCCTTGCACAATTTTTCTATACATACACTTTCATCCTTACTCACACTGAAATCCTTCTGTCACAGGAGGAACCAGAAACTGAATTCACTGTAGACAGCGTTGCAGACAATCGTCCTTTGTGCAGAGAAGAAGCCTCCACTGTCCTTGTCAATGCATTGCAGTCATTTCGCCAAGCTCTGATGAACGACAATGACAATAACAATGAAATAGTGGCAAAATTAGATGCTTCTTGGGTCCTACCGAGGACGACGAATGCTCTATTATTAGAAAAATAAATATTTTGGACATACAACTGAGGACTGCGAGGAACCGTATCTTAAGGATAAGCGTGTGACTCCGAGATCTTCTTTGCTAAAGAGATGCCTGATGAAAATGACAGGGTGGAAGGGGCAGATGTAGGTTGCTGCCACTCCTAGCCAGATTAGCCGGTAATGTGTGTGTTGTGTTTTTATTTTGATGATACGGTTGTTGTTGAAATGGTTTGGTACTTCTGATTTTCTGGATGTTGTGAAGAAACCTACCAGTATGCTAGTTTGATATAACTAGGTCTGAAGATGAATTTAACCATCAGTACGTCTGTAGTACTTGGTTTTTTTTTTTGAAGGAAAAGATTCAGGATGTCTCTACCTTATAGATCCATTTGAGCCCAAAGGGCAGTTCTAGTTAAATGTTTGAGGGAGGGTGATAAAAAAGGAGAAGTAGATTTAATTCAGATGGAAGCTTGTGACCCATAGAAAAAACTTGGCATGTAAGCCCACTGTCTGACATTGTTCTGGTTCTTAGTCGATTGCACACAGGGGTGGACCCATGTGTAGCTGAATGGGGGCCTTGGCCCCCACTCAAATTTCTGTATTTCTATAGTATTTTTTAGATTTCAAAGAATTTTTTTTAGATTTTGCAAAGTTATACTCCAAGGTATGCCCTCAGTCACTTCAATTGCCCCCACTCGTACTTTTTTCTGGGTCCACCCCTGATCGCACATGCCCAAAGTAGCAGCACATCACTCACCGATTGGAGCAGCCGCCTTCTGTTGCAGTGCTTTTTGAAAACACGATCATTTCTTGCTTTCTAGAGGATGAGATCAGAGACAGTCTGCTTGAGTCTGAATATTTTTACATGAAACAGACAACATAGACACACTGTGAAAATTGTTATTTTATTTAGTACCCTTGTGCAATGTGCATACATGTCCTAGTTGATATCTTGTCTTTCTTCTTCCATGAAAGGTTGAATCATTCTTTGTTTGCTTACTGAAGTTTTGCACTAGTTTACCATAGTCAAAAGTGACGCTGGCTAAAAGAGTTTCCTTCCAGTTTACTTTAATCCTAAAGTGATTCATGCCAAGTATGCTCTTGTGGCTAAAAAGTTTCCTTCCAGTTTAATTTCACTGTCGTCAGCACTTGTCTTCAGCTGTACTCAAAACGTAGCAGCTGGATCACACAAACTAGCACAAAGAGTTTGATGTGGTCACGTACACTGAAACTTGATTGCTTGTGTTTCTTCTTGTCTACAACGATGGGTACATGTCGTATATTTATAGGACTTTACAACCGACCTAGCTAGGAAAATATCTGCTACTAGCTTCTACTGTATTACAAGCTTCCTTTGTTCTGGAGACTTCTCTACTAGCTACTAAGTTACAACAATGCTACCGAGTATGTGGTAGATATTTCTAGAACTGTGCTGATGTTAGATATTTCTAGAGCTGTGTAGAGGGTGACGTACAGGATTATTCCAACATTCACGGTTTTATTTTTCACAAATTTTATTTGTTTTCAAAAGATCAGCCATGAGTGTATTCATATCCCCATAAGCTCCTTTCTCAGAATGGGTTTTTTATCTTGTACTTGTGCACAAAATTAGTTTTCCATTTAGCTGATATTTGCATGCTTTTAATTTGTATAAGGCTGAATTGTCGGCTATTTCTATTCCCGGTCTTGAAGCGAGAGCTGAGTTGTACTATTTTAAATTAAAAGCATGTATTTTAAAAGCATAATACAACATCGAGGAAAAAGCCCGACCGGACATGGTGTTTTGGCTCATATGTTTAGATACAACCATTATGAAAAATATTTTTAAAGGTATTTTAAAATGTCAAAAAATTCTAAAAAAAATTCCGGGTGTATATCTGAACATTCAATCTGTGCACAAGAAGTTTCATGCAAAAAGAAATTTTTCGTGGACGGTGTAAAAAGACAAAAAAAGAGAGAGAATCTGGAGGTGTCGTGTAGCACTCCCACCCACCTCTCGCGTCCCCACCCAAGCCGCGGTTCCGCCACCGTCGAGCTTCCTCCCCTGCCTCTCGCCGGTGCTAAGCAGCGCAGACAACTCCCCTAGCTCCCCGCCGCGACCGACTGCCCACCAAACAGCCTCCGTTCCCCATCTCGTCCCGGAGAAGCTCGCTCCGAGCCATGGACATGATTCTAGATCCGAGGAGAGGCGCCCAGGGATCGCGTGCGCCAGAGGAGATCGGAGCCCAAGGGCTGCTAGAGCTAGCGGAGGTGATCCCGGGAGAGGATACATCAACTTCGGGCGAGAATTTCAAAGATTTGACTTTGGAGGCGACACGGATCCTTTCGGGGCGATTTCACAGAGGCAAGCCAGGGCGACGAACTCATCGCGAGGTGTCGATCCTGCGGTGGGACTCTGATGTTTGTGAAGTGCAGGATGGGCGGGGTGAGGAAGGCTATAGAGATGAGTATAAAACGACATAAGGCCTCAGCCAGGCTGCTAGGGAAATGCTATTTGATAAACCGGGTTGTTATCATCTACACTACACCGATGAAGTGCTACTAGATGTAAGCGCGATAAATTCAAAGGTTGTGGCGAAAACTTTGTATCCAAGCCAGATAAACGTTTTGATTTTCAGGGGTAATTTAATTTTCCAAAGAAACTTGTATGGTACAACTCTATGAGATTGCATAGCATTATAAAAAGACTTAACAGAGAAAATCCCCGAATTAGTTAGCGTCCATACTAACTTGTCAGGTTCCTCACTTAAAGTTATGTCTCGCAAAAGCCCTCTCATAGATGCCCATTGTTCTCCCAAACCTCCCACCAAAGCCCTTCTAAATCTTAGAGATGCCCATCCTCTGTTAACTACTTCACTGACAGTAATATTCTTGTTCAGTGAAGTGTTAAAGAGTCTTGGGAACTTTTTAGATAGGCTTTCGTTTGTTATCCAATGATCTTCCCAAAAACTAGTGTTTTCCCCATTTCCCAAGTTTATCCGACAGCAAGCCCAGAAAAGTTTTTTAATCTCCATCAAACCTTGCCAGAAATGTGAATCGCCATTTCGCTTGACAGCTTGACAGAGAGTGACTTTTTCAAGGTATTTTTTTACGCAGGATTTGTTGCCATAAACCATCTTCATTAAAAAGTTTCCAAAGCCACTTAGATAGCAGTGCTATATTCATCACTTCCAAATCTAAAATTCCAAGTCCTCCTTGTTCTTTCGGCAAACAGACAACTTCCCACCTAACTAGATGGTATTTTCTCTTCCCCTTTTCCCCACTCCACAAAAAACCTTTTCTAGTCGAATCCATCCCTTCTTTTACCCCTACAGGCACTCTATAAAAAGAGTACATATATAAAGGTACACTAGAAAGAGATGAATTAATCAGAGAGACTCTCCCTGCCATTGCAGTCATTCTCCCCAACCAGGGACAAAGTTTCTTTCCCATTTTATCACCAATGGGTCTCCAATCTGAGACTTTAATTCTTTTTTTATCTACAGGCACCCCCAAGTATTTCATAGGTAGGACACCAGAGTTACAAGTAAGAATTTCTTCAAATTCTCTTGCTCTTCCAGCTGCTCCCCCCAAGCAATAAATATCACTTTTGTGAAAATTGATTTTCAAACCCGACATTTGTTCGAAGAGACACAAGATAATTTTCAAGGTTTTTGCTTGTTCAATGTCATCTTCCAGCAAAAGAATTGTGTCATCCGCCTACTGCAAGATGGACACACCTCTATTTACTAGGTTTGAAGATAAACCAGTAAGCAAACCCCTTTCCTGCGCCCTAGTAATCAAAATAGCTAACACATCCACTGCCACATCGAAAAGCAACGGCGACAAAGGAATACAACTTTTTGCGTCGGAATACAACTTTTTGCGTCGGAATTTCCATATACGTAGAGAACACGCGCATGTATCCATGGAAATTTTTTGAAACTCAAATTTATAAATTTCAAGTTTTCTTTTGCACAAGGGCTCACTAGTGCCAGGGTGAACCAACTCTGCATTTACGAAGAAAAGTTTAAATTAACAAAAGAATTGATATCTCTGTATACAACTCCTGGTGCACGATCGAGACTTGAAAACTGGACAGCTTTCACAAGGTTATGTGCATCGCTTTCCACGATTAGACGTGTTATTCCTAGCTGATATCCGGCAGTATCAGTTTTCAGTCTGTGTACTCATCTGCAGTCAAGACATATTCACTTCCTTTATGTCAAACACTAGCCAACGGTCCTTTTCCTATGTCTTAGATCATCCACTACGTCGCGACTGATTCAACGCAAAAATCATATCCGAATCGTTGTGATTTGCTACACTGTATGGAACCACATCAAATAGTACCGATAGGGCCGAGGTAAAATAAAAGTAGATTTATTTTTATTTTTCCACACATCCCATCGCCTGAAGCTTGAGAATTCATTTTGGAAGGAGCCAAAAGTCTCTACAAGAGAATTGAGGAGGGAAATTATACATATCATGTCATGTATGAGTTGAAACAGGGTTATATATGTCTAAGTATTATGAAAATAACTATGATGTGGGTCAAATATGCATGTCCCCTCCGCCTTAGGGGAAAATTTTGCATCTGGCGAGGCTGGTTGATGCCTCATGCAGTCAACCAAACACCACAAGAAGTGAAAGGTTTCATTGCAATACAACCTACCAACCACCATGCATCCTACCAAACGAGCGCATGTCATGTTTCTAAAAAGAAAGTTTTGGAGTATGATATTGGTTCGGCCTAGTGAGATTGAAGTCTTGCCGAAAGTTGCTAGGTCCTACCCCGAAGGGATAGGTGATGTATTCGCCACACAACTAGAGGTGTAGTGAGCCTGTTCCACAACCAATAGTGGAGCTTGATGAGGGAAATTTAACACATGTAATATGCATTAATTTTATGAAAACTACCTATGACCTACATACAATTCGGGGGCGAGGGGGAGGACATGCCCCCTTTGCGGGGGAATTTTACTCATTTTTTACAGAAGTATATATTATAGTGTATATTTGTATGTATACATTACAATATGTATGATGCATATGTTATTTACACTTAAATCGTCAGAAATATATATTCTCGTAACTAGGACGGCGACTGACATGGGACGCAGACGACGGGCGAGAGTGCTGAGCGACGCCTCCACCACATGTCTACATTGGTCGGCGGCCAGGAACATCATGCAACGTTGGGCTCGAGCTCGAGGTCGCGGAGCCTACTAAAAGGACGGGATGAAGAAATCAGCAAGGTTGTTTGCCGTCTCGGTAATCTCCCGTTGTCAAGCGTAAGTACCAAATTGTTTGTTTACTTTTTCGTCGGGTGAGGAATAGTGTGCTTTTTGGTTGCATTGGTCAGGGTATACATGCACTCATTAAGCAGACAAATTAAAGGATTTGCTGTGATGAAAGGGGGAAAATGCTTGCATCTTGGTTGCTGCCTGGTCCGATGAAGAAGAAAAAAACCTTTGGACGTTTTTCGTTTTCTCCCGAGCATTTGCTTCAACGAAGATCTACTAGCCCATCTTGCTACGGATCCTACATATATATTGCAACACCGTTCTTTCCTCGCCCGTTATGTCCGGCTGAAACGAAAACCATACTACAGCTTGAATGATCAAAGAGAGCAATATGTGCGATGTGATGATAGTGCTGCTAACAACATCCTTGCACTGATACTGACATGACCTGGAATTGGACTAGCAAATCACCACTCGCCAAGATCTTTTCTGTTGGCAAGGAAAAGGTGATCGAGGATATGCCCCCCGCACCCAGAGGCGGAGCTGGGCCCCAGGCTACCAGGGCGACGGCCTGGGGCGCAGCCCAACCCATCAAGGCTATATTTCAGATTTGGCCTGGGGCGCAGCCCAGCCCATCAAGGCGACTCGCTGCTCTGGAGAAGGCTCTCGTTCGCGTCCGTGCTCCGTGCTCGGGAAACAGACAGAAACAGAGCAAGCGAGCTCCAAACTAGGTCAGTCGCCGGACGCCGCTGCCCACTCGCCCCGCCGGCGCTGGTCCAGCCACTCCGCCGCAACTCCGCCCAGCAACTATCCCCGCCGGCCTCAGCCTCCCACTCGCCCCGCGACGCCGTCGTCGAGCGACCCCGCATCGACGTCTCCACGACTCCACGCCGTCGTCGAGCTCCAAACTAGGTCAGCCGCCGGCCGCCGCCGCCCACTCGCCCCGCCGGCGCTGGTCCAGCCACTCCGCCGCAACTCCGCCCAGCAAATCTCCCCGCCGGCCTCAGCCTCCCACTCGCCCCGCGACGCCGTCGTCGAGCGACCCCGCGTCGACGTCTCCACGACTCCACGCCCTTGCCCGGTTGCCCCCAAAGGTAAAAATCCCCCCTTTCCTGCTTTCCCAAATCTCTTATTTCTCTTGGATATACTAGTTTAGACTTAGATTGTTCTGTCTATGTAGAATGTGGAGGCAATTTAGTAAATCTTGCTTCATTTTCATTTTTCAGGGAGATAAGATGAGTAAAAGAAACAGGGAAATGACAGCTTTTTTCCAGTACAACCCAGAACTGCTGAATCCACGGCAGAGGGCCCTTCAACTCGAGCAAGTGGTAATAATTCTCATGCTACAGTTGAACTTGGCCCTGGTGATATTGAATCAGACCCTGGTTTGAGAATACCAATAGAGGATTTGAATCCAGACATTAGAGATTTTGCTAGAAGGGAGTACATTAATAGGGGTCCATGCCAACCAACTGATCATACATATGCAAGAACATTGGTAGGAAAAGGCTACAAAAGCTTTCATGATTCTTGGTACAAGGATCATCGTGGCTGGCTGGAATATAGCATTGCTAAAGATGCTGCCTTTTGCTTTTATTGTTTCCTGTTTAAGCAACCAAGAGCTGAAAGGTATGGTGTTGAAGCTTTCACAAAGAAAGGGTTTAAAACTTGGAAGGATGGCCCTAAAGTTCTTGATGACCATGTTGGTAAACATGACAGTGGTCATAATAAAGCTAGACAACATTATGAGGATTACTGAAATCAAATGTAGAATATTCCAAATGTGTTTGTTCGGGGTACCAATAGTGATGAAGAAAAATACAAAGCTCGTATGTTGATTATATTGGGTGTTGTTAAATTTCTGCTTCTACAAGCTCTTGCTTTTCGTGGCCATGATGAGTCTAGTAGCTCAAAGAATAAGGGTAACTTTAAGGAGATGTTGGAATGGTACATGAAGAAAGATCCAAAGGCAGGAACATTGCTTGGGGATGCCGGAGACAACCATAAGATGACTTCACCTGAGATACAATTAGACTTGTGCAAGGCTTGTGCACAAGAGACCGCCAAAGCAATTATTGAAGAAATTGGAGATAGTAAATTTTCCTTGCTTGTTGATGAGTCTAGAGATGCATCTATTAAGGAGCAAATGGCTATGTGTTTAAGGTTGGTGCCTTGGATTGTATTGTACGTGTGCTGTACCTATATATTCTCACCATTATTATATATTAACATGCTCCTTTGTCTTATGTAGATACATCAACAAAGGTGGGGAGGTGATTGAGAGATTTATTGCAATTGAGCATGTTCCGGATACGAGAGCAGTTTCACTCAAGGCAGCTTTGGATGGTATGTTTGCTACTCATGGCTTGTCTATGTGTAATTTGAGAGGCCAAGGTTATGATGGGGCTTCAAATATGAGAGGGGAATTTCGTGGGTTGCAAAGATTGATCTTGGACGAAAATCCATATGCTCATTATATACACTGCTTTGCCCATCAATTGCAATTAGTTGTTGTTGCTGTTGCAAAGTGTTCTTCTTCGGTAAGGGATTTTTTTAGTATAGTAGCATGGCTGTTAACATTGTTAATGCTTCATGTAAAAGACATGATCAATTGGCCCAAGAGCAACATGATGAAATTGTGCGCCAATTGGAGGCAGGGGAACTTCTTAGTGGGAAGGGAAAAAACCAATTAACTAACCTTGCAAGACCTGGTGATACACGGTGGGGATCACATCACAGAACCTTATGCCGACTTGTTATGATGTGGAAACCAATTCTGAAGGTATTAGAAAATCTATTTAGTGATGCAGAAAATGTTACACAAAGAACCACAGCTGGGGGGTTGATAAAGCAATTGGAGACATTTGAATTTGTTCTCATAATGCATCTTATGATTAGATTATTGGGCAAGACTAACAGTCTGTCATATTGCTTGCAAAAGAAAAATCAGAACATTGTGCGTGCTGTGGGATTGATTAAAACCACATTGGATGACATTCAAGAGATAAGGCAGGATGGTTGGGATGAGCTCCTTACCGAGGTAAAGGACTTTTGTCTCAAATACAATATTGTAGTGACAAATCTAGAGGATACAAGAACTTCTAATGGACGTTCAAGGACTTGGGGTGGGGAATTGGTGACTTACTATCACTATTTCAGAATTGAAATATTCAATGGGGTGCATGATCAAATTATTGTTGAGTTAAACAACCGCTTTGCTGAAAGATCTACTCAATTGTTGAGATCCATTGCTTGTCTTGATCCCAGGAATTCATTTGCCAATTATGATGAAGAAAAGCTAGTTGATCTTGCTAATATGTATGCTGCTGACTTCTCCACGTATGAAGTTAATTTTGTTCTTAGGAACCAATTGGACTCATTCATTAGAGAAGCAAGAGCTGATCCACATTTGATGAACTGTAATGACCTTGGTCATCTTGCCATAAAGATGGTTTTGGCTGATATGCACACAACTTTCCCCTTGGTTTACCGCCTTGTTGAGTTAGCATTGATTTTGCCGGTTGCTACCGCAACCGCAGAACGGGACTTTTCATCAATGAACATTATCAAGACTGCGTCGAGAAACAAGATGGGTGATGATTGGATGAATCATAGAATGGTATGTTACATTGAGCGAGACATATTTGTTACTACTGAAGAGTCAAAGATCATAGAGCGATTTCAAGGTTATCGCTCGCGCAAAGGCGCAAGGAAAAGGTGATCGAGGATATGCCCCCGCACGGCCGCACCCACCCTTTATAATTGGCGCACACCGGTGCTTCCTTGCGATATTGCACGACGGATCTGGTCATTATCTTGGCTCGCTTAGCTGCCAATGATAAACCTGGAAAATGCTTTTGCCTTTTAAGAAAATTTCAAGCACGACGGATCCCGGCCTGTACATAGCGTAGGTCGAGATAGGGATCCGCCGGTGGCGTCGTGGAGGCGGCGATGGTGTCGGCGGCTAGGTGGGGGTCGGCGCGCTTCCTCTCCTGCGACGGCGTTCTCCGGAGCTTCGTCGCGGCGCGGGCGACTTTTGGGCGCTGCGGATCTTAGGATCCCGCAGCTTTTTGTGGTCCTTCGTTCTCTTTGCAGGCCGGCGAGGACGAAGACAAATCGGTGGGAGGTTGCAGGCGGGTGGTTCTTCTCCGTCGGCGAGCTGGGTGGGCTCTGTGGAAGGAGGGTGGTGCCCTCGTTCTCGTCTCCGGCGGGAGACGGCGAGGGCGTGATGGCGGTGGCCCGAAGCCGAAGCTCGTTCATCGTCAAGATTCCAGTGCTTGCGCTGGATGGATCTTGCGGCTGCTCAACATGGTTGTTCGGGCTGCTGGCGTCGGAGCGTGGCGTGCTTTCCTTCTTCCTCCCCGGCGGCGTGCTGCTGGTGCGTGGATTAGGTTTGCTGTGTGGTGGTTCCCGGCGTCGCTGGGGTGTGAGTTCTTCCTCGCCTCTGTTCGAGTGTGCGTGTGTGTTGTATTCCTGAGGATCTCGAACTCCCTTAAAAAAAAAAAAAAAAAATTCAAGCAGTTGGCAGCACAAACCGATTAGTCCAGTCCACTAAAGTAGCTGTGATCAGACGCAAAATTTTAGCGGTTCGTTGTACGTTTCATCAGCACAGACACCACTACATATAACAGTTCACACCTGCTATTTTATTTTATAAAGCTTCCCGAGCCATCTTCTTCCAAGAATTGTCCTCTTCTCATGAGATTTCGACCTCACAGTGATGACAATTTCTGTCGAGCACTCCACCTTCCATTGCTATCAGAGCCCACACACTCTTTCTCCCTGCAGACCCCTCTCTTGCAAGCCATGAGCGCTCACGTCACTCCACCGCACCGCCCAGCAGCCCAGTGGTGTTCTAGCTTGCTCGGTCCTGACCTCCTGCACCCTGCCCATGGCGCTCTGCCTATTTAAGCACACCCCGAGCTGCTCTCAGCTCCGCACCACTCCTCCTCACTCCCCTTACCTCCCTTTAGCACGAAGCCCGGCTGTTTCTCTCCTGCCGAGGCTATAAATCAAGCCGCCTCCTTCCTTCCTCCATTGCCGGCGAGAGCTCCCGCCATGGGGTCTGGGGATCGTCGCATGTGCTCTCGAGGCTATGAAGGAAATCCATACATACTAGATGGCTGCAAAGGTAATCTAAATTCTCCTGATCATTCCATTATGCTATCACCTGCACGTACTTCATAATTTAGTACTGAACATAAAGGAACCAAAAGTTTGTTCCCACCAAACTGAAAGACTTGAACTAGAAAGTACAAGTTAGTCAAGAAAAAAAGTGTCTGGCAATGGTTATAACGTTGTAAATTAGAGTGATCTAATGCGTCCTTGATGATCAATTCCATATTGTATTTACAGATATCAACAAGTGCTTATTACCAAACCTTTTGCTATGGGACATGTGAGAACTATCCTGGAAGCTTGCAGTCACCGAAAAGAGATTGCTGCAACCAAACGGACATGTGTGCCATCAGCAGAGACGCAAACCTACTTTTGGGTAAATTATTACTTCACTTAACCACTTTTATAGTGTTCACGGTCTGGAAAATACATAACTTTCTGTTCTGCAACTATTGAATGCATAGTTATTGTAATTGGAATTGGTTGTGTTCTGGTGCCATAGTTCTTGTATTGGGTTCAATTGTACTCATGAAGAAGTTGAAAACAGACATACAAAAGAGAATTTGAATGTCATACTTCACGAAAAATCAAGGCCTGATCTTGGAACAACTAATTTTAGATAAAAATGCATGCTTAGATAAATCAAAAGTATTCTTACCGAGGAATTAGGAAAGGCAACCGACCATTTTGATAGCAGTCGTGTTCTTAGCTCTCAAGCGCATGGCAGGGTCTATATATGGAGATCCATGTCCGATCGACGTGTGGTGGCTATTAAAAAGTCACAGCTTGGTGATCAATTTGAGATAAATCAGTTCATCAACGAGGTTGCTATTCGCTCACAAATTATTTACCGATATTCAGAAGTTTTTCGCCAAAATCAACAAGCTTGGACTTTTTAATAGCCACCACATGCTTATCAGACAAGATTTCCTTATTGACCCTGCCATGTCTTCCAGAGCCAAGAATACGACTGTTATCAAAATTGTTCGTTGCCTTTTCTAAGTCCTCCAACAAGAATAATTTTGTTTTACCTAAAACATTTTTATCTAACATTAGTTGTTCAAAGATCAGTCCTTCATTTTTCGTGAAGTATGGCCTTCGAAATCACTTTTGTATGTCTCTTTTCCACATCTCTATCAGTATAATTGCACCCAATTCAAGAACTAGGGCACCAAGAACACAACCAGTTCCAACTGCAATACCTATGCATTCAATAGTTGTAGTACAGAAAGTTATACATTTACCAGATTGTGAATGCTATACAAGTGGTTAACTACAGTAATGACTTACCCAAAAGTAGGTTGCGTCTCTTAGCTGATTTCACACATGTAAGCCGCCTCTTTATATACCTAGTTTCCACCTCTTTATATATCTCTTATAAGCCGCCGATTTGGGTAAAGAAATTCATGTAAATCCTCGCCGTTTGTAACCTCATCCGATATAGTGAAGATTTGCTGGCTGTTGCCCGTGGTTTTTCCTCTTCCTCCTTGGAAGGGTTTTCCACGTTAAAAATCTCGTGTCCCCTGTGTTTTGATCTCTTGTTCTTTGTCGTTGTATTTCCTATCCTTAATAACAATAGTAACGGAGAAATGGTGGTGGAGTTAGATGCCTTCTTGCGTCCTAACGTGGATGGTGAGCGGTGGCAGCACTGGTTGCCTTATAATCTGTTTTAGACAAAAAAAAAAATAGACGCATATTTCTTCTGGAATAAGACACAAATGAATGGAGTGTGAAATAAAATATTTCCAAACAAATATGTTCCCAGGTTTCCACTCTCAAATCTGTACCAAAACAGTAGGGTGGGGCCCAAACTGAATATGCACATCAAAAAAATACATAACAACATCTGGAAGATAAAAAAGCTCATCCATGGCTTCGCTACACTGACGGAGTGATGGTACACCAATGGTCGGCCAGTATATGATACCAGTATACACAAAAGCTCTTTACACCATCCAAAACACTGAAAACCAAACCATTTCGACAAAAGCTCACAACGTTGGTGACAACAAACACACCACACAAATACACATTCAATCTCTTGACAGCCTTCCTTTGTACACTCATCACCAATGCATCATCAGATACTTCTTTCTGTACTTACAACACAGACCTCGGAATCATGAACTTATCCTCAAGATACTGTCTCTAGCAGTTTTCAATTGTCCATATCCAAACTGAAACTAGTGATCTTGCTCATAAGAGAACCCTCGCCATTCACGTTAGGACTCAAGAATCTAGGCATCTATTTGTGCCACTATTTCTTTGTTACTGTCACCGCCATCCCTCAGAGCTTGGCTGAGTTACGGCCTTCGGCTACAAGCACAAAGGAGGCCTTTTCTGTGCCCACGGGACCATCGTCTGTGAATTCAGTGACTCTAGTGAATTTAGTATCTGATTCCTCTTGTGACAAAGACTGATTTGCGTGCATGTAAGAATTGAAGTGTTTGTATAGAAAATCGTGCAAGGCTGTAAATTCCAGTGACACTTCATCAATTTAGTGTACAAAATTTCGAAACCTCAAATAGGCGCAATGCAGCATTATAAAATACCCTTGTGATATCATGTAACTGACATAAATACTGTAGGTAAAATTTAGTTGCATCCTCGTAATAATGAGAATCAGACAATCTATGTTTTATGTAAATGTGCAATAAAATTCTCAGACTAGTATGATTAATGTATATCATGCATATTAGTATGTGATAATAACAAACATAAGCTTGCAGCAGACGATAGACAGGTACACAAAGCAATTGATGAGCAGGTAAAAAAACATTGATGAGCGCCACAATCTCCACCTGGACGTCTGACGTCTGAACCCTCTTCCTCTATGGAGCGCTCATTGTACGAAAGGGCCCATTCGTTGCTTCCTGGGCTTGAACACGACAGCACACGAATTAGGCCTGGGCCTGCAACCAACAGCTCGTCACGACTCAGCAGTCAGCACCCAGCAATTCAGTGGCCTCCCCCTCATAAAAAAAAAAGACTCAAGTCAGCGCTCAGCGGCCATGGCTTCCCAGCTGCCCCCATCGTCGCCGCCGCCCGCTCCCACCGCCGCGAGGTCTTCCTCCGCCTCCCGGCCCTCCCGAGCCTCGTCTGCGCGGCCTTCGCCTGCCGCGCCTTCCGCCGCGCTGTCCGCTCGTCCCCCGCCTTCCGCCGCAGCTTCCGCGCGCTCCACGCGCCGCCCCTCCTCGCCTTCTTCCTCGAGCCCAAGATGGAGGCCGTCCCGGTCGTCCCCTCCGCCTGCCTCCGCTCCTACCCCCTGTCGCCCCTTCTCTCGATCTTCCTCGAGCCCACCATGGACGCCGATTTCTTCGGGGTCAACTTCTCGAACCACGGCGACCCCGACGCTACCGGGTGGGAGATCCTAGACTGCTGCGATCCACCCAGCATCCACGGCTACCTCAACCTCGAAAAGGTGAGCGGGAGCACCGAGCTGAGAGCCGCCTACAACCCCCTCACGCGGGCCCTGAATCTGTACATCCAAGAGCTCCCCTTTGAGTTCTACACGCTCTGCTCCGAAGATGGCCAGGGGCCGTCCCGCGTGGTCTGCGTCCGTCACGAAGATCACGCTGCAGGGTGCGCTTTGACGGAGAGCACCGCCGTCGTTTTCTCATCGGAAACCATGGAGTGGCAATTCTCACGCAAGACTACCCTGCGGTTGCGTAAACCTGACGGGTTCAGGACCGCCATGGTGGTGCGTGGCCTCATCTGCTGGCGAGGCTGGATGCATGACCAAATCGTGATGTTCGACAGCGCGACCTGTCAGTTCTCCCTAATCGACCTCCCAATGCAGTTGAAGACAAATCAGGATGAAGCAACCTATAAGCTTGGTGAGACCAAGGATCACAAGTTCTGCATCGTGGATATTATAAAGCAAGAAACACTTGTTTCTTGGTTCATGACAGCCGATGACAATGACGAAATTTGGATCATGTATAAGAACTTCTCTTTGCACCCGATTGTTAAGGAGTTAACCGGGTGCTCGATGGACGAAGAGGGTTGTCATGTCAGGGTCGGCGTGCTGGCGACCATCGATGGATTCGTGTACCTGTCTGTTTTCTACTGCAAGGGCACAAGAGAGTTTGAGGTGTTTCTATCCTTATGCCTGGATACATCGGAGATCAGCGAGCTCTTTAAAGGTCCACATCGGTATAACGAGCACGCCCATCCCTACGTCATGCCATGGCCTCCCTCTTTGGTACAAAGCAAAGTGAGCTCTTGTTTTCTTGCGGTGCCTTGTTTGTAGATGTAATTAATTTATTTGAAAGCATTTGATTACTCTGCTTTTCTAAAAAAGCTTATATCAGTTCTTAGCTAAGGTTTAGGCCAATAACATATCTGATTTCATAAATCATACAGAAGCATTTGAGTACTTCATTAGTATGAGAATGCAATGTTTTTTGTGCTGATTACATGATAGCAGAAGCATACTTTTCACATATTTTGAGGTTTGGAATTTATCTCCACTAAAAGTCTCTGCCCATACTTATTGCTGCTTTCCATTATTAGATGGCACTGGTAGCACGACACCATATTTGCACCTTCACTCCTTGTTTAAAAGCATAAATAAATTAATGCTTTAGCCTTCCTTGCACAATTTGATTATGCAGGCATTTTATTTTTCTTGCTTACACTAAAATTCCTCTTTGCCACAGGAGGATTCAGAAACTGACTTCACTGGAGACCGCGTCGCACATGATGTTCCCGTGGGCACGAGAGAAGCTTCCAATGTCCTGCAGAGTGCTGCACTGCAGTCCTTCAGCCAAGCTCTGATGAACGACAGCGACAGGAACGAAGAAATTGTGGCGGAGTTAGATGCCTTCTTGCGTCCTAACTTGGATGGCGAGGGCTCTCTCATTGGAAAAATTACTACTTTGGATGCACAACTGAGGATGGCGAGGGACTATGTCTTGCGGATATGGCTTGAGGATAAGGGCATGACCAAGGACGGAGCCAGGAATCTATTACCAGAGGGGCCAAGTGAAGGTTACAGAGCTTGGAGGTGGCCATATGAGTAAATTTGGACGCTGGTAATGATGATAAAGAACACATATAGAGGACCCTGGTAATGATGATAAAGAGTGCCCAACATTAAGCTGTCACGAGGTTGTTGCCGCTCGTTTTAAGCGATCATAGTGTATGTGTGTGCTACGTGTTGGTTGTGATGATACGAGATGTTGTTGAAATGGTTTGGTGCTTCGGGTTTTTGGATGGTGTGAAAAGCGTGTGTGTGTACTAGTTTGATATCTGTATATAGCTAGCTCTGAGATGTAAATAGAACAATCAGTTTGCCGGTGTTGCTATTAAGTAGTTGGCATTGGGTTAAGCCATAAGTGAGCTTTTTTTTACCTAGAGTTTGCCATCTATCTTGCGGCAAGAAAAATGACAGGGAAGAGAGCTGTGAGTGAATATATTTTACTTTTAACTTGATTTCATTTGTACCTGCAAAAAAAAAACTTGATTCATTTACGAGCCTCATCATCATTATTTTAATTTCACTGGCAGTCTCATCTTTAGAAACTGATCATCCTTTCTTATTTCTTGAAACTGAATTTTTGGATGGTGTGAAGATCGTGTGTGTTTGTATGCTCGTTGGATATAGCTAGCTCTGAGATGTGAATACAACAATCAGCCCGTCAGTGTTACAAAATTCGAGTCTCGAATCACTCTGATATTTTTCGACCGCGTAGAAAATAGTAATGGATAATAACCAGTAAATGAAGAAACAGATCCTCAATCTTACTTGGGGTCATAACAGATGCTTACAAATGACCTCGTGCAAAGCAAAAGCTATTACAACCACGCAGCGGAAGCTGACATGGTTTCCATCACAAGAAGCAATAATCCTAAACCAGCTACAAAGTTACTTCGGGTCCTGGCTTTGAGCTCTGCTATGCTAGAGAAATACCACGGAACAGAGTGTGAGTGATTTTTTGTAAAACGTTAACCTGATTTTTTTACAAGTTTTTTCGATCGTGTTGGAATTATGAGTGTCATATTTGGAAACTGAACATAGTTTCAGGTTTCTGATATTGAACTTTTTGTATGCTTTCATGCTCTCTTTTTTCGTTTTGAGGATCGAGCATCCTTTCATGTTGGCAGTCAATCTCTAGCTAGTCCAGATGAGGTGAGTGTGACCTCGTACCGAAACAAACAAGCAATTGATGGTAAGAATTCTTCAGTGTACAATCAGTCAGTCTGTAACTGGACATGGATTTGGTGGACTCTATGCATGTATCTCTCTTGCCTACTCTAGCTGCTTGTTGTAGATCTTCAGTAGTGAGGAGTGAGTGAGAATGCAGGCTGCATCTTGTTTCAACATTAAGCTACTGACAGTGGCACATAATCTGCACACACACACATAGGTCAGTCAAATGTACGTAGTATCAAGTACCAGGAACATCATATGTTCACTCAGCTTGGTGTACTACACGAACAAGGGCAAGATGATCCGTAACTCGTATGATATTTAAGTTGTGATGAATGTGTTTTGTCGCCTAGGTGCACTTATACTTGAGCATCGTACTACTGCTACTGACAAATTCAAGCGAGCCTCAGTAAGTTAGTTCCATCAGAAGTTTGCTGTATTATGGTCGAATTTGTGAGCACCTGACATGATTTTGGCTAATTAATTGGAGCCAAATGATGCAAGTCAATGGATGCATCTAGTACGAATCAAACAGAAAAGCTCATCCATTGCTTAGCAGCTTAAACATACTGAAGGAGTGATGGTTACACCAATGGTCGACCATTATATGAGACTAGTATACGCAGGAGCTCTTTACACCATCCAATAAACTGAAAAACCAAACGATTTCAGTATTTCACCAAAACCTCGTAACGTCACAACAAACACACTACACAAATACACATTCTGACCATCTCTTGACAGCTTTCCCTTGTACACTTATCACCAATTCATTATCAGGTTTGTCTTTCTGTACTTAGCATCCAGACCTCAGAATCATGCTTTTATCCTCAAGATACGGTCTCTTGCAGTTACCAATTGTGCATCCAAACTAGTGATCTTGCTCATAAGAAAGCCCTCGCCATCCACGTTAGGACGCAAGAAGGTATCTAACTGTGCCACTATTTCTTTGTTACTGTCACCGTCAACCATCATCAGAACTTGGCCAAGTGACTGCAGTGCGGCGACAAGCACAGAGGAAGCTTTTTCTGTGCCCACAGGAGCATTGTCTGCAAATTCGGTGAATTCTGTTTCTGATTCCTCCTGTGACAAAGACAGATTTCAGTGCATGTAAGAATTGAAGAGTTTGTGTAGATAAATTGCGCAAGGCTATATATTCTAATGACACAGCAACAATTTAGTGTCCATTGAGGGCTGCTTGGTGTACACGAATTTCAATCTTCAAATATGTACAATGCAACACTATATAATATATTAATATCCTTGTGACTGAATTCTCGAACTATGATTTATGCAAATCAGGCATGTCGGTATGCGATAAGAACCAACAGAAGCTTTTCACAGCAACGCAATAATCCAATGATCTCAAGTAAGGGAAATGCGTACAATCTACACACGATTCTCCAAAAGAATACTTCCCACATAATTAAGCACATGCTCACCTTGCTTTGTAAGAGAGAGGGAGGCCATGCCATGACGTAGGGATGGACCTGCTTATTATCCCGATATGCATCCTTAAAGAGCTCGCTCATCTGCGATGTTTCGAGGCACAAGGATAGGTACAACTCACAAGATTGTGAGTCCTTGCGGTAGAAGATAGACAGGTACACAAAGCCATTGATGACGGCCACAAGCTTCACCTTGACGTCACGACCGTCTTCCTCCTCTATGGAGCACCCGGTGAAGTCCTCAACAATCGGGTGCAAAGGGAACTCCTTGTACAACATCCACCTCTCCACGACATAGTCGGCTGTGATCAGGACATGAGAAACAAGCGTGTTATCCTTTATATCCACGATGCAGAGCTTCTCATCCTTTGTCTCGCCAAGCTTATATGTGGGTTCATCGCATTGCGTCATCAAAGGCGCCGGCACACCGATTAGAGAGAACTGAAAGGTGGTGGTGTCCAACAGCCCAATTTGGTGATCCGTCCAGTTTGGCCACCAGATGAGCCGACGCATGGCCGTGCCGGTCCTGGCAGCCCCGACACGCGGCGGCATCGTATTCTTCGGCAAAATTCGCCACTCCAGGGTGTCAGATGAAAACACCGCCACTCCATGGTCCCCGTCGCGCTCCGGCGGCCAGCGCTCGCGAATGACGCAGACCACACGGGACGGCCCCTGGCCATCTTCGTTGGGGATGGCGTAGAGCTGGATGTCATAGAAAAAGATGTGCAGATCTAGAGCCTGCGTCAACGGGTTGTAGGCGGCTCGCCGACTAGTGCTCGGGAGGGTGCCCTTGTCGAGGATGAGGTAGCCATCGGCGCTGGGATTGTGGGATTGGATCTCCCACCCGGTGAGCTGGCGTGGGAGGAGGATGCCGAAGAAATCGGCGGCGACGAGGTCCGGGTCGCAGCGGCGCCAGGGGAAGGAGGACGGGGCCACCTCGAAGTTGGGCTCGAGGAAGAGCGCGAGGAGGGGCGGCGCGTGGAGGGCGCGGAAGCTGCGGCGGAAGGCGGGGGAGGAGCGGACGGCGCGGCGGAAGGCGCGACACGCAAAGGCGGCGCAGACGAGGCTCGGGAGGGCTGGGAGGCGGAGGAAGACCTCGCGAAGGAGGTCGTCGGTGAGACCGGTTATGGCGGTGGGAGTGGGCGGCGGCGACGGTGGCGGAAGCTGGGAAGCCATGGCCGCTGACTTGCTCTTTTGTTTGGAGAGTGGTCCATGTCCTACGTGGCGGCTGTCCGGGCGCGTCCGGCAGCCCCCAAACCCTCCCCACATATGGGGTGAGTTTGGGGGCTGCCGGACAGCCCGGACGTTTGGAGAGTCTTTGCCCACCCCGGCTGGGCAGCTATTTTAGCTCATTTTCCGTCCGGAACCCGTCCGGGCTGTCCGTCCGGACGTTTGGGGAGGATTTGGCCAGCCCGCTTGGAGATGCTCTAAGCCATGAGGTTCAGTATTCGAGGATCTTCTCTGGTGGACGAAGTTCACCACTGTGAAGTCTCTCATACTTTTCTTTATTTCAAGCAACACTGAACTAAACCTGCCCCGGTTTGGAGTTGACAAACTTGTAATAACCTCCAGGCAGTCTGACGCAATCTGAACCTTAGTGAGCTGCAAGTTCTTCGCGAGGGCAAGAGCTTCACGGCAGGCGAGCGCCTCCAAAGTAGCAGGATCTGTGATACCCTGCACTACCACTGCCGAGGCCCCCAGAAAGTGGCTGTCTTCACCTCGGCATACTGATGCAACTGCACCCCCGTTCTGCTGCTTGTGAACAGCGGCATCAACATTGATTTTCACCATGCCCGACGGTGGTGCGATCCAGCGTCTAACAGTGGCTGTCTGTCTGGTCCGAACTTTCAGCAAGTTCGTCTTCTTCCCCCTATCTGAAATTTCAAGGTCCCTGATAAACCTTTCTATGAAATAGAAAGTGGAGAGAGGGCTTTGGAAGATCCCTTCGTGGATGGCTTTGCGTCTTGCATGCCAAATTGCCCACATCGTTACAAGACAGCAGGTTAGCTCCTCGTGAGAGAGAGATGAGATCATTGCAAAAACCCACTGCTTGGCATCTGGCTCTGTTGTGCGATCCATATGTTCCGTGATTGTCTCTGGGATGAGAGCCCACACACTCCTCGCCATTCTACACTCTAGTAGAGAATGTCTCCAGGAGTCATCTTCGCCACACAGCCCACATGAGCTATCTGTCGCCATGTTTCTGTGAAATCTCACATCACCTGTTGGGATCGAGGTCCTTGCTAACCTCCATAGAAAAACTCGGATTTTTGTAGGCACCTGAACTTTCCAAAGCTTCGTCCAGTTCTTTGCTTCCTGTACCTGATCCGAGGAGGACGCTCTTTCCTCTAACCACGCCTCACGGCGTCTCTTGGTGTTTATAATCATCCTGTAAGCTGATCTTACAGAGAAAATACCCGTACGCTCAAAATTCCAAGCCCAAAAATCATCATGTCTGCGAGTACTTATTCGGATTGTTTTGATAACTTCTACATCCATCGGTAGGAAATACTTCTCCAGTTTCTGCCCATTCCAGCATGCCGATGTAGAATCAATGAAATCAGAAACACAGATTGGAGGATCCGCCTTGGGACAAGCAGTGGGACGCATAGAATGATCTCTAGGCAGCCAATTCATATCCCATGCATGCGTTGTCTCGCCTGTTCCAATTCTTGGGATAAGCCCCTGTCTAAGGGTATCACGTCCTTCTATGATAGCTCTCCATACTTTTGACGGATGGGAGCCTACCACCGCCTTGTTGTTGAGAAGAAGCCGCGCGCTGAATTGCTGGGTGACAAGCTGGGCCCAGCACTTGTTCAAGTGGAGACGACTTCAAGCCCAGGAAGGCAACGACCGGGACCTGTCCGGAGAAACAGTAGCTAGAAAACTTCCAGATCCAAAATAAATAAATAAATAAATAAATAAGAAAACTTACAAGAATTTTTCTCCCCCGAAAAGCAAACAAAAGCATGAGTAGGTATTCTCCCTCCTGTAAATAAAAGCACTGTTCCTCAAATGCTAAAATATGGTTCCAAGATTAAAAAAAATTATACATAAGTAATTCGAAGTGACGTGAAACAAGATGTGATTCCACCTATCACTACGTCAAACATGCATATAGAGTAATTCTCTTTTTACAACCGGAATGTTGTGCCTAACCGTGTCGACAATTCAAACCAGCAGTGGGTAGGAGAAGATGAAGGCAGGATTACTCGTTGGTGTTGATCTTGAGATCAAGACAGAGTTCATTGACTCATGCACCTAGTTCCTCTGCATCGTTGATAAAGTATCCATGGGTGGTTGCAATCTGGTCTGTTTGTGATGGTGTCTTATGAAATGGGAAAAATGTGCCCTTTTGATAATTTATTTTCAGTCCACCAAATGAAGCTATGAGAGGACATCAACGATAAATTTTGCTCACGAAGCTTGCTCATTTGATATAAGTAGTATTAAAATTTATGTTTATATGCAGCGTGTTTGTCCGAGAAGACAAAGCAGAATACCAACTTTTACTAAAGTTTTCATGGAGTTTTATCGAGGTCAATAGGTTGGTTTACAACAGTAGATTTTGTATTTTCAAAAAACAATGCTTATCCTAGCCAGCCTTCAAGCAATGGTGCTTCCAGCCGAAACCAAGTGGATTATTTTCATGTAAATCGAACATAGGTTACACCATGAAGGATAAAGTCGGCCCATAGACATGCCTCCTAAACATTTGGAGTGGCTGGAGAGGGCGGTCTCCTGATATATATCCTTCAACAACAAATATAGTTGGGCTTTGTTCAGGCTTTGAACATGGCCTAGTGCAGAACAAATCGATTTAAGACATAGCGACAAATTTTGTCATCTCACACTTTTTAGATTTATGGTATGAGGGGGCACATGCCCCCCCCCCCCCCCCCCTCGCGCTTATTAAGACTAGTTAGTAGGAGATTGATACCGGATGAGTTTTCATTTGTATGTGTCCATATGTATGTTGCAACAACAGACAACATAAAGGCAAATATTGCAATGGTCCTGCTTTGCGCCTAACCAATATGTTGCGTAAGTATTGAAAGCGGCGTCGAGATAACAACCATGGAAATTATCATAACTAGTGTGGTGGAGAAACCCCTCCGATTTTCATTGATCCATTCTTTCGACGAAATCGTTCCTATAAATCCCCCATCCCCTGCCCCTCCAATTCCCCCCCTCTCTCCATTCTCGCACCCCTTCTTCGATCTCTCCTTAGCACCAACACCTTCTCCAATCATCCAATCCCCTCCTCCTTTAGCCACTACAACCATGTCCACAGGAGGTTCCAACCATATCGCCTCTTGGAAGAAGGTCGTAGGCATTACGGGAGCGTGCATTGCCTTTGGTTTTGGAGTTAATGTGAGCGCCTTCCTAATATGCAAGACCAAGAAATTCAAATTTTCGGATCTCATTTCCTGTCAGAAATTTGTCATTTTTGCCCAGGGCGCATATGATGACATTTCGGTGCAAAATTTAACACGACGGTGCGCACCATGCTCAGGTACGTGCATGATTTTTTCGGATTTTTTTGATAAGTTTTCAATTTTTGAATTTTTTTTGAAAATACCGGGAGCATCAAAACGCCATTCTCGGCTATAATACATTGAAACATATGAGACTCACATCCTAAGTCAGGTTAAGAAAACTTCTAATTGCCGTAAATAGCAATGAGTCTATTGAATACTATAGTGAAGTACTCATATCGTTTGAAACTAAGATCAACACCATGAACTATAATATTTGAAATTATGAGCATCATATTTTTTGTCAGACCAAACATATCACAGATTAGAGAAACTATTGTTGTACAACACTTGAGATGAAACTGTTGTAAATAAGCAGGCATTACATGTCGGCAAACAATAGGCTGGCATCCATCAGTCAATTGAAACAAAATGTTCTAATCACACATCACAAGCTTTCCATCTAGTGCTGCTCCGTGCCTGATTCATAACCAATACGGATTTATTCTGTGCACCGACAAATTGCATAGCTGCACTACGTGAGCAGTTCCTGAATTTTTTTTTGCAGCTAATTCCTTCCGCTGTATATAGATCCATTGTAGCATGGAGTTAGCATTACATTATATCCATACAGCGTACAAATCTAGACAGATTTAGTAGAAGCATCGGCTTTGTAGATGCCGAAACACCTGTAACTCTTATATATCGGAGTATTGGATAAACAAAATTGAAAACCAACTTCAGTGGAGATGGGATGAACAATAGTTAACATTTAGCAGTAGTAATCCAGGAAACAAACATCTACTCCTGCAAGTAAGAAGAATCCATACTGTATCTGTTTATCCCTTTATCATGAGAAAACTGAACCAAAAACTAATAACACTGCTTCAACATGAGCAAAGCTGCAAACGTAGAATGCGCTCACCTGTCCATACTCCACCAATCCAAGCAAATAATATCCAGAAATAGTTAAGCGTGGCCAAACCATATTGTATAATTAATAAAGTAATAGGATATCTGAGAATCAGGAGAGGAACGGGAGCTCCTTTCTATCACTCGTAACTCGTAAGCGGCAGTTTCAACCTGCGCCGCCTACGCTCTTCCATACGTGGGCCGGCCCAGCGCGCGAAAACGTTTCACTTCACTGTTACTCCGTAGGCTCCACTCAAAACAAAACAAAAATGGTACTCCGTAGGCTTACGCTGGACGGATGCGCGCTCGCTCCCTGCCTCAGAAAAAATAAGAAATACTCGCTCGCTCCCAGCCTCCCACGATCGCTCAATCAGCGGCGGTCACTTTCTATTTTCTTGTACAGTAATGCACAACACAGTACACGCACGATAAGTAGACAAAAGTATGAAAATAATTCTCTCAAAAGGAAAGAAAACGGAAATACATGTACAATGAAACCGAAAGTACAAATAATATTAAACCCAAAGTACAAAAATATTGAGTACGAAGTACAAAATTTCTCTCGATGTACAAAGTAAAAAAAATCAAACCATTTTCAAAATTTTAAAACATTTTAAAATTTAGACCATTTTAAAAATTGGAATATTTTCAAATTTGGAACCATTTTTCAAAAATTGGAACCATTTTCAATTTTGAACCATTTAAAAAATGGAAGCATTTTCAAATTTGGAACTATTTTCAAGTTTAAACAATTATCAGATTTGGAATCATTTTCAAAATTGGAACCATTTTCAAATTCTGAATCATTTCCAAATTTTGAACCATTTTCAAATTTAGAACCATTTCAATTTTGGAACCATTTAAAAAAAGAATGAAAAATAATTAGAAAAAGAAAACGAAAATAAAATAGAAAAGAAAAAAGAAAAACAAAAAAGAAAAAAAGAAAAACGAAAATGATTCTAAATTTTTGAAAAATTGTTTCAAAATAGAAAATGGTTTCAAAATTTTGAAAATGGTTCCAAAACTGAAAATGGTTACAAAATTGAAAATGGTTCTAAATTTGAAAATAATACGTTCATCCCATCAAAACAAAACCTTAAACACTCACATCAGCTTGTGGAAAGTCTAGTATTTCATCAGATTTGAACTCATAGAACAACAGAGGTATCTTTGTTTCCAAACAACAATTGTATAACATTGCACTGAACTCCTTGCAAAAAAAAGACAGTCTCATATCCACATGTCACTTCGCTATCGAACACATATTTCATCTGATTTGAACTCATATTTAGTGACCCCACACATTGCTTCTTACATAGGCTTCTAGTCGGTCCCAAAACCATTGTTTCCACGTAGGCTTCTAGTCGGTCCCAAACTATTGTTTCACTGTTATATGAAGTAGTAGATCACACTGTAGAAGACAATAAATATCAAATTTAGAGTTTTGAGTAGAAATAAGATATCAAATTTGACCTTGAATATGAGACTAGGATACCTTCCCGAAGTGTACAGTATCCTTCCAAGAAAGGGGCATCAAATGGATCGGCAATTGACAGATCATGGACAAGCTTCTTATAATTTATGATCATGGACAAGCTTCTTATAATTTATCCGCGTACTCCAACTAAACCCTTTGAATTCAAATCGAGCACCACGAGAAGCTTTGTCTTGTAACTGTAGTTCAATTTTTTGATAGTCCCACCACCAAGCTTTGTGGGCGTCAACGAGTCCAAATTCTATTCTCTCTAGCACTTTGGCATTCAAAACAAAGAACCTTACAAAGTCAACTTCTGTACCCTTGATTATCTATTCGACACCATCCTGTAATACACATTTTTTTAAGATTCAAAGACTCAAGTCATATGAACAACAACAATGAATACAAATCTTCCCAAACAGCTAGCTTGGGTCACCTCAAATGTTCCATTAAAACCATAAAATCTGGAAAATAACAAAGATCTACTTATGAACAGTTAGTGGAAAGAAGTAGACTGACAAATGCTCATGGAAGTAATCTACATGGATTCGATTTGCACTTGGTCTCGAGGTTTAGAACCAGCTAGGCTCAGTTAATCAGAATGACCTAAACTCACATTATTAGATTTTGATCCCTATCCAAAAAAAGATCAATTGGCATATATACCTTGTTGCGTAATGTAGAAAAAAAACACTTGCCTGCATGAAAACAATGTACTTCAGTGCAACTGTCATTGCACTCTATTTAGTATTTACTATGGTCTTCAAACATATACAGAAATAACAATTTTGTAGATATATATAATTCAGAATTGCAGTTCTTGGTTGAGTCATGGAGGCCGTTATCAAATTGAACAGCTCCATTGTTAACTCTAGCTCGTAGAGACATTTTATCAAACAAACTGAGTATGCAAGGACATGTCCACAAAGGATCGGGAAAAACTACATTGGGTCAATCTGCACTCAAACCTGAATCGAGAGACCATTTGGGATCGATTTTGACGCCAATACTAAACTTTAGCCCCTTTGAGAGATAGAAGTCAAACTAACTTTTGTTAGAGTACTTAATTTCAAGAGCGCCCGCAGGAGCAAGATCACTGCAAGTGCCTTCATGGATGCACTTGCTGGAACAAAGACCTTCCCCTCTCATCCTCTCGTCCATGTCATGTCTTCGCATTAACCTGTTTAGACAACATGGTTGGAGTATTCAGAAGCTCCACAAATCAGAGGTCAATATAATGAATATCTAAACTTCCCTTACGTTCATTAAGATTGATGGTCATTTGTTGAACGCCGATCTACTTCTTATTGGGCGAGGCCAGATGGCGAAGACAAACCGAGAGTCCCCTCGCGCGGATAATCGGCAGAGGTGGTGTCGCGGAGGCCATCCCCATCGCGGAGGGCAGCGGTCCGCGGGTAGATCACGGATTGCGTGCGGCCGGCCGGCCGGCAGGCTGGTGCAGGGCGCCGTGCAGGGTGCAGGAGTCTAGGAGACTGCAGGGCCCCGCCTCGCTTGTGGCCGGCGTGCAGGGCGCCGCCGTTCCGTGCAGGATATGGAGGCGGGAAGGAAGGTGGGTTGGAACGGCGGCGGCGACGGTTGGGTGGATGGGCGGCCGTGCGGGAGCGGCAGCGGCTCGTCGGTGGGTTGGAACGGCAGCGGCGGTGGTTGGGTGGATGGACGGCAGCGGTGGCTGGCGGAAGGGCTCCCCTTTCCTCCTCCCCCCTCTCCGCCCGCCGAACCCTCCACCAATTCTCCCTCCTCCACCCCTCCCGTCAGCCGCCTTCCTCCTCGGATTGATTCAACCCACTGCTCTTTTCTTTCTCGGATTGATTCCTTCAACCCTGTTCGTTCGTCGTCGCCGATTTGTTCGCTGCTCGGCGGCGGAGGAGTCGTGGATGGATAGGTGGCAGTGGTTTTCTTTGTTGTTTTCCACCAGGAAAGTCAGGGTCTATGGCGGAGCGGCGCTGGCGGGCGGCGGAGGGTGCTCTGTTTCGGGAGGGGAAACAGGGAAGGGGGAATAGAGCGGTTTACTTTTTCGGAGTAGTGGGTTTTTTTCTTTTTTTTAAAGGTGCACAACATACAATATTGGGTAAATTTGAGACGTTGGATCGCATCTGATGAATGGTTCAGATCCTCCGGATCTGACAGACTCTGTCTTTTAATATTAGTGGAGATAAAAACCTTCAGCTGGATGCAGGTGGCTTTGGTTTATCATACACTCCATCTGGACCATGTGCATATGATTAGAGATATAAGCACACGGTTTTGCGCCCCTGCGGTTTTAGAAGCGTAGAATGTCAAAACCACTCGTAGATAAACAATGTTAGAAAATGCGTGAGACGTTCTGTCTTTTAGGACAGTATTAAAGTAATGTAGCTTCAGCCCAAAGATGTTTGGCTCCTCTGAGGCTCGCACAGTGGTCGGTAAGACGGTAACCACATGATGATGCTTCTGCTAATTAGATTTGTCTAAAGCTCATTGGACGTTATATACCTTCATCGAAGGTAAACCTGAGAATAGTTTTATCTAAACCGGGTGTGTTGGGTCAGTTTTGCGTTGTGGGTTTGTTTGGTTTGGGTGTAAATGGGTCGAGTGACGAGGGGTTTGGTTCAGTTCGGTTTCACCTACAGAAGAGTTGGTTTTGGTTAGGTACGGCCTGGAACACTTCAGGTTTCACACGAGTAAGAACCGGGTTCATACCCGGTTAAGGAGAGCAGTTGCCAATATTCTCCCCGACAGTCTGTCCAATCTCTGCCTCCGCTCGCACCGGGCTGGCCTGCCGCCGGAGCCCCACTGCCGTCGGCTGGCCTGCCGCCGGAGCGCCCTGCTTTGAGATTCATGCTGGGCTTGTGTACGGTGACAGATTGGGTCCACGCCCAGGGTCGTACAAGCCTGGGTCGCATGGGATTTTTTTTCCGGCCCTGACTGCCGGATGCCTTCTCCGCCTCCCAGATGCAGCGCGGCTGCGGGAGATCCGCTCGCCGATTTTAAGAACGCCGCCGCAGTGAGCACACATTGGCGACATAGTTGAGCAAGGCGGCGGCCTCGTCCCGGCGGATGTGAATGAAGGTCAGGATGCCTAGGTTTTCAATGTGTGTGTGTGTTGTCTTAGTGATGGCAGGTTGTCATGTAAGAATGCTTGTCTGTTTGCTTTTACAGCAGTTGTATGGACCTTGTCCGGATCCTTTTGTTGGTCTTTGTTAATGCAATAGATCATCCACAGATTTCACTTACTTACCCTCTACACTTTTTTTGTTGGGAATATTGCATGCTCTTCCCAATTCTATCAATTTTGAGATTCTTTTAAACAGTTTCCTATTTTTATAATATTTTTTAGACTACTTTATCTTTTTTTTAACTCCGCCTATGTTGTGTCAACATAGCCGGTCCCAAGTCCGGATAAAGGAGGAGGGTTGTGATAGGCTTGGCAAGCCAACGGAAAAAACCCAGCCACTCTTATGGAGATGAAACCCAAAAGAACCTCGTTGGGTCGTAACCCTCTTAGCGACGCGCCATATCGGAACCCGGGTGTGGTGTCAAATTGGCAAGGACCGGGCCGCCACCCCCTTGGTGGCGCGCCATATCTTGATCTAGATACGGTGATAAGTGAGCAAGGATCGGGTCGTCGCATCCTTAGTGGCGCGCTGCATCGACGCCCGGGTGTAGTGAAAAATGAGCAAGGGTCTTCGCATTTGACTCGACAAGTGCGGAGGGTAAGGAAGTTAGCCGAGCCTAGGAGGATCCGCTTAGGTAGCTGGAACGTAGGATCCCTGACGGGTAAGTTACGGGAGTTAGTTGATACGGCGATAAGGAGGCGTGTTGATGTCCTATGCGTCGAAGAGACCAAATGGAAGGGACAGAAGGCGAAGGAGGTGGAGGATACCGGCTTTAAGCTGTGGTACACGGGGACAATATCAAACAAAAATGGGGTAGGCATCTTGATCAACAAGAGCCTCAAGGATGGAGTAGTGGAAGGTCAAGAGGCAAGGAGACTGGATTATCCTAGTCAAGCTGGTTGTTGGGGACTCAGTTCTCAATGTTATTAGCGTGTATGCCCCGCAAGTAGGTCACAACGAGAGCACCAAGAGAGAGTTCTGGGAAAGGTTCGAGGACTTGGTTAGGAGAGTACCTACTGGTGAGAAGCTCTTCATAGGAGGAGACCTCAATGGCCACGTGGGTACATCTAACACATGTTTTGAAGGGGTGCATGGGGGCTTTGGCTATG